>OX424573.1:29568411-30133193 GCA_949152435.1 Gastracanthus pulcherrimus | reverse complement strand
GTTGAAATTTTATTCTTATAACTTATACGTTGAATAAATTTGAAAATTATTTATTTAAAATCTTCACTTTTCTTTGTCAAGTTGTGTACTTTCTATAAATTGCCAGGATCATCACACGTAATTTTTTATTACCAATAAGTAGTATGTATTTACATTATTGTCACCGATGATACAAAAAAAATGCGTTTCGATACCTTATATATTATGAATCACGCTGCTTACGCTATATTTTTCTTTAAAAATATTTTTGTAATTTAATATTTTTTGAGGCACTGCCTGGCACGATGAGCGCCACGCGACTCCTCTTTGACGAAGGAGATCCGGTCGCGTTGCGAGGAAACTATCGAACTAGCCGAGCCGAGACCGAAACTCGTAAAGCGCGCCTTCGCAAGGCACATTCGCGCTCGCTCGTTCGCCTCTCTTCCGCTGCTTTCCGTTCCCTTATCTCCGGAAAGATGCTATCTTTCTTATTTTTTTTCGCTTGGCTCTCTCTCTCTCTCTCTCTTACCCTCTCTGTTGTTTCTCTTATACGAGGCTCATATTACCGCTGGCGTTATTGCGGCGCGCGGCTTCGACGCTCAAATAAAAACAAGAGGATTCGCAACGGAGAGTACTTTTTACGATTAGCTTTTTTGTCGCTGCACACGCCCGCAGTATTGCGAAAAATTTGAGAAAGTGAGTTGGAGTTTTTCTAGTTAACAAAGACGTATGTTGTAATACAATGTTATTTGCAAAAATATGGAGATTATTTCTTTATTATGATATAAAATTTATATTTTATTCAATAAATTTCTAAATATATATTATTTATTTTTGTTACAGGTGAGTTGCAGAAGTCAAAATGCTGAATGATCTTTCTCACATAAATTTAAGTACATCATTTATTTTATATAGATTAATCTGTAGCGTGATACAATTAGTTTAAATAAATACACAGCCCATAAAATAGCTTTAGCGAGGATGTATGAAATACAATATTAACTTATAATAGGAATGATGTTTTTTAGTAAAATAATATTGTATTAAACCACATTTTAAAAGAAAGTCCCCAGCAATTATAATTCGTACAAAAAAGTATCCAATGTTAAAATAAATCTTTTTACGCGCAGATAGCTGAAAAGAAGCTGCTCGGATTCTTCAAACGCAGTGGTCGCGCAAAAAGTCTTTTCCCCCTCCGCGTAACAAAAAAGCACAATTAATTGCCTGCCGCAGCAAAAAAGCCGTAGCGCACGCGCTCTACGTGCTCCTTCGGCATTCAATTGCACCTTATTTGTCATGCCGACCATAACGAGATTACGTACGTATTCCCTCGTGGAAAAACGAATTGGTTTTCCTGCTCTGCTGGATGCCAAACGATTCGACCGACCTAGCTAACGATGAGAGGAATGTACATTGGGAACATTTACTTCGGTTTCGTTACGTTTTAGTTTTTAGTCGCAAAACAATACTATGTTTAAGATATTGGAAGAAAATCAAAAACATCGTTTTGAAAATTATAAAATAAATATATATATAACAAACCTTATTTCTCCAATTATAAAGCATATGTATCAACATTTAAAAGCAGTCAAAATACAAGCTGTTTTTCTCGATATTTTTCGCAGATTGCCCAATAAAAGTTATTAGGTACACACAATTATTAACATTTCCAAAAATAATTTAAATTTATTGCAGTTAAGAACTTTGAAATCTTGTATGAGAACAACATTTAGTTCATGGCATGTCATCATTTCGTATATTCAGCTTATCTAATACAAAAAATCTAATTAAAAAATGATTGTTAATAATTATTAGTATGTGTAGTTAGGTGAAGTTCCGTAGATCAATTTGAAGGGTGACCGCTCATTGTACATAAAATTGTCTACCTATCGTTCCTACTACGGACACACAGGTGCGAATTAGAATTTTCTTTCGATACTTACCTCTTAGAGATTTTGCGAACCTAGATATATCTTTTATGCATCTCTAAATAGTCTAAGCTTAAAAATTTTTGGGGTGCGAATTCGCACCTGTTCGCGCTACACGTTAAATCATCTAGTCTGCCGTATACTTTCAAATTTTTCATGTTTCCATTATAGTTTTCTCCAAGGATCACATATGAAATTTTTACTTACAGAAGGAAAATCTTACCGTTCAGTACGGTAAAATAGATTGTAACGGTAAAAATTGACGGAAGGCTGAAATATCCCAGGTTCACCGTAATTCACACTTATTTTTACCATAAAGTTCTCTATAATTTTTATTAGAAAATTCTCTCGCGTAGGAAAAATGCTTACGTGAATAATTTTTATTGCTTTTTCTTAAATGCTGCACAAATAACAAAAATAAAACACCGGTTACACGCAACAACCCCTTAAGACAAGCGTAATTTCAATATAAAACAATGTTACCGCAGAGCTTTGCTTATATAGAAAACGAACAGAGTGAAAAGGAAACAATGCACATGTGCAGTACGTACGCTGGGGGGTCACTGGCTCGTGCCCGTGCAAAAGACCTCGCACGCGCTGTGTGCACTTTCTCACGTACTTCGGGAAAAGCAACGCGCGTTAACTTTACTCTACCGGAGTGCCCAAACACTCGCCCGAAGTCTTCTCTATGGTGCGAATAGTCGTAGTCTTTCGCTGCTTTCCTTGGTGTCTTCTTTTTTCGCGTCTTTATCTTTACGAGGTCACTGTTTGTGCTTGTTTTTTTTTTTCATTTAGTGCGTTTCTTTCTGATCTATCTATTGAGAGGTTTCTTTTGATTCCTTAATGCTAAATTAAATGTGTAATTCTTTATTAATGTAAACAAAATGACATTATACCTAGAAACAATTTTTAAAATTTTTATATATAATTATATATGAGAATATATTTTTTGACATAAAATTGAACGAACAATTTATTGTTTGAAGAATTGTCTTATTTTAATTGTAAAATAAAAATTTCGATATTCTTTTAATGATCAAATATTGAAGTTTCTGGATAAAAAAATGTTACAAATTAAAAAGAAACAATAAATTGGAATTCACAAAAAATGTACAGTCAAGTTTAAATGAAAATAGAAGTATCCTTAGTTTTATTCCATCACTTCTCATATAAAAAACATACTTACGCAAGAATAGAACATTCAACTTCAGTAACTTGGAACTAAAAATAAAGCTTTTCATACTAATAGAATAGTAGATTTACTCAATAATGAAGATGAAAACTTCTCAGAAGCGAAATAAAAGGCAATACAATGCGTCTTTTTCAATTTCCGCACTTCAATCTTCTATTTTCTGTTCTTCCGTCATTCTTCCATCTCTATGCATTATTGTTATTGCACTGTATTACTTTATCGTGTTATCCTACTCCACCTCTTCCTACGTTCTTGCTTGCTACGGCTGGCCACGTAGCTTCACGTGTTGGTTCTGCATGGAGGCTCGGCAGAGAATTCTCCAAAACTTTTCATACTCGCCGCGCGCATTGCCTTTTTACCGCATTGTGCCCACTTCTGCAGATTATTTCCGTTAAAGTTTCTTGTAAACTTATTTGAACTTTATTCTTTATTTTTGGTTATCACAATGTGAGAGTATGTTATTGCTAATGTAATAATTTCTCAAATGAGCTTTATTTTTGTGAATATGTACTTTTATATTTAAAATGCAATCCATTATATTTTGATTTGTATAAATAACCACATGACGACACGACATACAAGATAATTTATTACTCGAGTACTTATTGATTTAAATTCTGAAGCTAATATATTTTATAAAGCTTCCAATACAATCATTCTCCACGTGGAAGCTTTGCATTATCTTTTGTGTTAATTTAAAATAATATTTCGTAGAATAGGTTTGCTGTTCTATTTGTATATTACAATGAAAATAATATTACTTTTGTCTGCGATTTAACGTACATAACCAGGTTATTGAAAAATAATGATATGCTTAATACAAAATACATAAGTCGATGTAACCTCGTAAAAGCTCAGCCTTTCTTGCTTGCAGCTCCTTAGGTCTTAGTGTCCCAGAAACCTTTCTGCATGCATTGTACTTTGCAGTCTTCACAATCAAATAATATAAGCATCTTTCCATAAATATAAATCAGGTGAGTGTGCAAACGCATACTCTCATCGTGCATTGAGAAAGTAATCTTCTTTTTCATATAAGTATAAACAAAGGAATATACAAAGCGAAAAAATAGTTAGCAGTAAAAAACTTTCGTAGCAATAGCAAAATTTCATCTTGATTTCCAACAACAATTATAATGAAGAAGCTGATGTATACTTTCTACTCCCATTTTCAGTTTAAATCACGTCAATTCCTTTCAAAGCCTCTGTATATGAATAACGACCTGCGATTTCTCCTCGCGAGAGCATGTGCAAAAACCACCTCCACTCACGTACTTATACGCGCATCTTCGCGCTTTCTTTTCTCGGCGCAAATACAAATTCTCTGCAAGGAGACTTTTCAAGACCGCAAGGCAAGGCTTAAGGACTCGCCGGGCCTTTGCTACCCGAAGCATATCCGAGCTCTTTTCGAGCTATAAATGCGTATGCTCTCCTTGGCGCGTATATATAGGTATTATATCCCTTGGCAACAACACGACACGCGCTCGTGCGCCGCAGGAAGAAAACACACGCGCGCGTGCTGCGCTCTGTTATACTCCGAATAGCCACGCTCAGCTGGCCACGTTTTCCTCTATGTGTGTTTGTGTGCGTATGTGTGTGCACGCGTGTGCGGGTGGCACGCGAGAACTAGAACGCGTAACATTTTAATAAACGCAATTATCTGTAGGAGGGGGCGGCGGGCAGACGAGTTGCTCGGCCTCGCGCTCTGACGTTGCGGTGTTGTTGTATAGGTTGCAAGAGCTGCTGCATATATATGCAAACATAATGGGAGATTGGATGATGCAGACGATGTTTCAGTAGTAGGCTGAGGGACTTGGTTGAAAGTGATTTGTATAACTATTTTTTTTAAATTGTGATGTTTTTATGATGCTAAAAAGATGTGTACAATTCTAACTCGAGTAATGAAAATCCTTTGAATTTGGGAAAAAATCATAAAAACATATTTTAATTATTAAATTTATTTGATTCGCATTTAGATTATATTGTAATTTGCATTTATTTTTCTATAATATATATAAATAGGTCACGATTTATCAGTTCAGTTGACGGAAGATGTTGATTTTCATGATTTTTCATTGAGCGTCGTTTAATTAGCCTGATTTAACATATAGAATTAAGAATTATGACATCAATTTTCAACATACATAAAAAATACATTTTTAAATTTATTTTATTGTTAAATGTGTATATAAATAAAATTTCTAGATATCTTCAGTAAAAGCAATCTGAAAAGGTATAAAATTATTTCCGAGGAAAACAGTAGTGGGGCAATTAAATGCTTTACAAATTTTAAGCTTAATTTTTTTTTATACTATATGACACATATTTATGTAAAATTTAAGATTTACCATAATGTAAAACCATCAAAGTACTATGCAAATATTTCTTAAAAACTAGTTTATCCATTTTTAAGCAATTAATTTTCTGATATTAATACATTATTTTTCAAAATACCAATATGATATAGAAAATTTTAGTTGTAAAATGAGCTGCACTATAAGAAAAAGCTTGACACCAAATAAAGAAATGCACAATTAATCTATTAAATAGTATCGTTAAATTATTATTCTGAAAAACAATTCGTTAATATCACAAAATAACTTACCTGAAAGTGGAAAAAGTAGCTTTTAAGCAATATTTGCAAAGTACTTTGATGTTTTCATATTATGTTAAATCTTAAATTTTATATAAATGTGTGTCATATAGTATAAAAAAAATTAAGCTTAAAATTTGTAAAGCATTTAATTGCCCCACTACTGTTTTCCTCGGAAATAATTTTATACCTTTTCAGATTACTGAAGATATCTAGAAATTTTATTTATATACACATTTAACAACAAAATAAATTTAAAAATGTATTTTTTATGTATGTTGAAAATTGATGTCATAATTCTTAATTCTATGGGTTAAATCAGGCTAATTAAACGACGCTCAATGAAAAATCATGAAAATCAACATCTTTCGTCAACTGAACTGATAAATCGTGACCTATTTATATATATTATAGAAGAATAAATGCGAATTACAATGTAACCTAAATGCAAATCAAATAAATTTAATAATAAAAATATGTTTTTATGATATTTCCCAAATTCAAAGGGTTTTCATTACTTTTTTTATTGCATTGTTCTACTTTTTGTTTATTTATTCATTAAAACAAATTAATTGCAAATAATTAAAAGAATATTCACAAACTCTTAATTAAAATAAAAAGTGCGTTACACAATTAATTAATATTTCCCTGTCTACTTTATGTGTTAAGATCATTTACGCCCTATTAAATCGCGTCTTACTAGCTTATCGTTAAATTTGAAATATTTGAAATATTTGAAATATTTGGAAAAAGTGTTGCCAACTTTTAGGTCTCGATCATAATTTTTCATTCTCGAGATGGTACGTTTTTCATCGCACAACCGAGATGATATGTTCTTTACCGCTCGGATGAGATGGTACGTTTTTCACTGCCAATTTCAGATGGTATTTTCTTCATCGCTCGGCCGAGATGGTATTCTCCCCCCGCAACCGATGTATTGCATTCAAGGTCGATCGTAGAAAATTACGCGTATGCCACTGAACTGGCCATTTACCACTAAAATGACATTTTAGATGTTTATATAATGCCTATATACTACCTCTATATTGTAAGAATTTTCTGCTTTTATATTAATTTTGTGAATCAAAAATATTTAAAACACGGGAACTATTATATGATTACTTCAACTTAACTGTAGATTATTTTTTATATTAATTTTGTGAATCAAAAATATTTAAAACACGGGAACTATTGTATGATTACTTCAACTTAACTGTAGATTATTTTAGAACAAACTAAGTGATTTATTTCAAATTGATTACTAATATTGGAAATTTAAAAATATTTAAATTTCAAAATACGTTTTTTATGTACGACAAACCAATTACGAATAGCATTGCAAAATATTACATTTGTTTTTTTTATCCTTTGTGAATCATTCTATTATTCACATTTGAATAGTCTATAATATATTCACTAGCGCAGAGTTCAAAATCCTCAAAACAGAAAATGAATTCGCATAATGTATTCAATCCGGTTTTACGACACCGATGGTAACATCGTAACATCATCGCGGCAAACAATAGCTTTACGAGAGGTCGTTGCTACTTCAGCTACAACCGATCATATTCACGAAAATTTCTTGGCAGCATACACCCACGCATATGTATATTTATTTCGTTGAATAAAATTTTACTATAGTTTTCGAAGTTATTATATTGCAATAAAGTAACTTTATTTAAAATTTAGCTGAATATGTTTACGTATTTTTATATAAAATGTCTTTAATTTCTTAACGTTTATTAGAAAAGAAATTAAGAATTAAAACTGTGAAATGAACCTTTTAATTTTAAATGTACGCATATCACTATATTGGAACGAAATAAAAAATGCTGCGATTAGTAAATTATAATCTCATATTCTTAAGCTTCATAAAATGTATATTGATTATTTGAAATTCGCATTTTACACTCTAAATAAAAAAGTCAAAACATGAGAGCACATTTCATAATAAGCTGAAACATTTGAACTGGCCTGTCTCTCGACAACTTATATGTACCTCACAGGCGTTCGCCAATAAGTCGACTCATTCAGCCTACTCATCGCGGCCAAACAGCTACACCTACTTATCTATCGTTTTACGTGGGCATTATTATACTCGGCAAACGTTATTCATGTACACACACACATACACACATACACGAGAGCTGGTATACCTATAGACGCGATACAAGCCGAGCTCGAGCCGACTGCTCCTTTTTTTTTAATGCCGCGCGCAGCGGCGGCCGTCGCTCATGTACGTTATAACGCAATTAGTATCTCGCCGTTCTTTTAGCGACTTCATCGAAGCGGAACATTGTTGCTGCGCCCCACGCGTCTGCGTGTTGCTTTCTTTTTAATTAATGCATTATGTAAAGCGGACACTAGCTCGGCCCGACGGGCGTTCGATTGTGTAGGCGATCTTTCCGGTTCGCGTGAGATTCTTCGGTTTCATTGATTTTAGCGGTGTTTCGTGTGGGGTTGAGATATAAGTCAATTACAATGTAGGATGCATGATTAATGGAATACTGACACATTTTAATTAATAAATTAGTGAAGTGTTTTTTTTTTTTTTTTTAAATGGCATTTCGAACTTGAAAGTTCATCGCCTCATCTACGCAAGCCTTCCACGTTTCCCTATTTTGTGCCAACCTCATCCATTTCGCGCCTTCCCGCCCAATTTCAGTTACGTCTGATTTTACGTTATCCTCCCATCTGCGTCTAGGTCTACCAAGAGGTCGCGTTGCTTTCGGTTTTCCTTTCATTATGCGCGCTGCTGTACGATCATCGCCCATTCTTGCCACGTGCCCTGCCCATCTTAGTCTCCGTGATTTTATTATTCTGTTAATATTTGCTGACGCGTACAAATTATGTAGCTCGTCATTGTGCAGTTTCCTCCACTCCCCAGTTTCCTCATCTTTCTTTGGCCCGTATATTTTCCGCAGAACCTTATTTTCAAATACCCTAAAACGATTTTCTTCCGCTTTAGTGAGCGCCCAGGTTTCGCACCCATACAAGATTACCGGCATTATTATAGTTATATATATCCTTATTTTGACATTTTTCGACAGTAGCTTTGACTTAAGTAATCTGTTCACAGCGTAGAAGCAGGCATTACCCGAATGAAGAGTGAAGTGTTTTCAAGTGAAAATTCTAAGCTGTACACTTAGAAAGGGACTTTTTTAATACGAAGATATACGTGCATTTTGATTAGTTTATGAAAATAAATTAATTGAAATACACGTCTCTTAACTATTCAGAAATATTATAAAATCTGCTGATGGAAAAGGTGAAAAATCAAACTTATGAAAATACTTAGATTTTGTCATACTACGACTTAACTAAATAAATTATATAGTTATTATACTCACTTTGAGTCTGTAAAATTTGTTTAACCCTTCGCTAACCCTTATTTAGTTCTATAAGAGTATAATTTATTTTTTAAATAACAATTTAATTTATTTTTTAATTAAAATATACCTAAAACAAATTCATACTTTTATTCCTTGCATTGAAATGAGAATTTAAGCAAAATTGTAAGAGAGTTGATCAATTAGTCAACAAAGTAAAGTGTCCAATTTTAATCAAAATTCAGAGTTACTAAAACATTTTGAAGTTCTAATACATATAACACTTTTCTTATTGTAAAAGTAAAAGAAATTGTAATAATTTACAAATTTCAGTTCAAGTTAGAAAACATAAAATAAAATGTAAATAAACCATTTTGAAGTCGTACCTAGAACAATAACTGTTACCCTATAATCTCAATTTTCATTCCGTTCTTATAATTTATGGGAAAGAAAAACCAAGCACTTCAAACAATGCCCTTTTTTCATTATTTCGCAATTTGGTACGTCTTTTGAGCCGAAGGAGATAACCGCGCAACGTAATTTTTACAAACTCTCAAGCACATCTTTTGCAAAACTTTAAAGCATATAACGATCCAAACCTGCGTAACTCCTTCGGAGAAACAAAAGCGTGCGCAGGAAGAGGTCATAAAAAGGTGCCGCAGATACGCGATCTGGCGCGATTGCATTTTACAAAATGACTGAGCGCGCGCGCGTCGGCGCCAGGCGCGCATTTCCTTCTCTCCTCGCAACATACGTACATATACGCATAACCATCGGTTTCCGGACTCCCGCGCATTTACGAAACGAAGAAACGATCCCGCTCCTCGTGCTTACACGTATATACATATATATTCTCTTTCCCTCGCTCGCGTGCGCACGTATATAACAGACGCTTTCGGTTTTCGCGCGCGCCTCAAGTTTCTCCGTGCGCCTGCTTCTTCCGCTCGTTTTGTCCGTTTTTCAATTTTCGCCGTCGAATATCGCGTCGAATTTACGCGCCGAACTGAAAATACGCGCGCGTCGGAAGTCGCGCGAGAAGACGGGTTAGAGTGAGGAAGGACGAAGAAAGTAAAAGACGAGGCGCGCGTGCATAAAACTCTTTGGCGCTCCGCCTGAATACAAAAGGTCAATGCTACTGCTGCTCATGGCGAGAGCGAGTGTTTGTGAAGATATGGCACCTATCCCACCCCAGCCTGCTAACTTGCGTATTATTTAATAAAAGAAATAGTCGACGTATTTCGATTTGTAGTTTACTCCTACGTTCGTACTTTTAATTGTACCCGCTTCGTTTTTTAATAAAAAATATAATTTGATTCTGCATTTTTTTCGCGCAATCAAATGATGATATCTCGTTAAATAATGCATTTTCTAACTGTACCAAGCGTTAAAAAATTGTACTAATGATAATTCTAATTGTACAATTGCGTTTTTTAATTGTACCATCTTATTTAATTAATAAATAGATAAAATGTGTTAAGGTGATGCTAAACCCCCTGTCACCGTCAAATACGAGGAATCACTTATTTCATTTAATTTTCAATTTTTAGGAAATATCTCTATGGAAAGTTGTTGTTTTTCGTTAAGACAATAACGTTTCAGAAAGATATTGGCTAAAAATTGTAAATTAAATAAGAAAAGTGGTTCTTCGTATTGGTCAGTGACAGGTGGCTTTAACATCACCTTAAACCGAGTGATTCTGTCAAACACGCATGCGCATTGGCGCGACTTTTGATCACTGATGTGCAAAAAGTATATTACTCTTTTTCTTTTAAGGTGATATTAAAGTCACCTGTCACCGACAAATACAAGGAACCACTTTTCTCATTTAATTTTCAATTTTTATCAAATATCTTTATGAAACGATTGTTCTAATAAAAAACAACAACTTTCCAGAGAGATGTTTTCTCAAAATTAAAAATTGAATGAAATAAGTAATTCCCCTTATTTAACAGTGACAGGGGGTTTAGCATCACCTTAAGTATACGGAAAAGTGTAACCGAATGTAAATATTCAAGTACTTGGACACATTAATGTCATACCATTAATGAAAAGTGATTTTTAGACTATTTGAAAAGTGATTCTATTTAAACGTGCAGTATCGAAGAAAAACCTCATTTTAAAACAGTTACAACATTAATATGTATAGGGGAGACTGGGGTATAACGGTGCACTAAAATGAAATGTGCTCTAAATAACATAAGCATGATGCAATTCAATAAGAAATAATTTTTGTCAGTTCTTTGCTTTGCAAAGAATATTTTCCTACGTTACTGCTGAAAATAATGTAATATAACAGTGTTTAAAAATTATTATCAGAATACATTGAAAATCTTGATGTTCAAAATAATTTGGGTATAATGCAGCATCCAATTGAGATATAACGAGCAATAAATCGAGTACAATTAAAAGTACGAACGTAGGAGTAAAGTACGAATCGAAATACGTCGACTAGTATTTCTTTTATTAAAAAATACGCAAGTTCGCAGGCTGGGGTAAGGTAGGTAGATATGACTCTCTTGGCGTGTGCGCTCGAGTGTCTCACATTGTTGTTGAGCGGGCCCTACGGAGGAGATTTGTCTCAAAAAGTTGTGTTATTTCGTTTTCTTACTTTCGTCCGGGATTATTTTAAAGTTTTTCTGCAGGGACAGTCACGAAAAAGGGAAGTAACTCGTGCATAGTAAGCTTTAGAATGTCGTAAAGTGAAGAAAATAAAACTATGAGTCTTCTTTCAGTATTTCGAGGGGGTACAGCGCGAGCGGTGGGGTAATAAAAAGCGAAGGTGTACTATAAAACTATTAAAATCTGTAGAATTAATTGGCTTAGGAGACTTTCCAAGAAAGAAAATAACAGTGTGGAGTAAAAGCCTTAATTTGCGTCGATAAAAAAGAATATATTCGTTATAAAATTACGTTTGATTGAAAATTACAGAAAAAGACTATGAGATAAAGATTGTTAAAATAATACATTATTTTGTTGCACGGTATTTTTTATATCACAATCTTTAATTTTTTTTATTATATATACGGGCATTAATTATTATATAAACTGCCTTTAACCAAGTAGCGGGTTGTAGGCCCGATCTCCGCCACCAAAAAATCCGGAAAAAGCATTTTTTTTTAAATGTTCCCGAAAAATTCGGCTTGACAGGGATTCGAACTCTCAACCCTTGAGCAGCCATCGACCGCCTCGATTTTGTATAGTTTTAATACGAATTAAGATATTAACTGGTTTGACGTCGTTTAAAGCTCTTAACTACCCTGGTAGAAAATTATCTAGTTTTATCGAGGACCTCGATTTTTTCCCATGACAGACTAGATAAATCTACATAGTTCTTGATTATTTTCCACTAGGGTAATTTATATTTATTTTCTTTCTTGGTTAAATTTCACAAAGCGAATTTTTTCGAAATTCTATATTTAATTTTCTAAGGGTTATTTTGCAAACTAGGGTATATTTTAGTAACTACTAAATGCAGGACGTGCAGTCCTGATACTTTCTTTACTTACTACGGTTCTTTATATTTTCTTTAAGCATGCTAATTACATTTATCACAACTAATTATTTGTAAATCGGTATTTTATCGTTGATTTTTCAAGTTTAAATTAAATGACTTTTCTAAATCTCTGTTAACATATTATGTTTTTAATAGATTCGATTTCTTGGTAATAGAACGTTTATTGTCAACAAATTTAAAGTACAATTGTAAATAAATTATTCGAAAATATAATAACGTATATATAATAAAGATATTAATAAATATATAAATAAACTTCTGTCTTTGCAACGATCTACCGACGAAGAAATTGATTTTCAAGAATGTTGTTAGCGCTAATTTTTGCACAATTAATACTGACATTCCAACATATTTTCATTTCAAGCAAACTTTGTTTTCATTTGCCCGTCCTTAATGCACTGCACCACCGTCAAAAAGATAGATTGAACATTTGTCGTCCCACTCGCCGACTATCAAACAAACCTATCCGTCTTCGGGCAAACTTTTTCGGCAATTAAAGTCCCCGCGGGCTGCGCTGAAAAGTCGCGCGAATACACATCGGCTCAGCAGTCCGGCGCTCGAAGTGCGCATCTGATTTCGTAATCCAATCGTGGCTGGTCCACGCGCAGCCGCCGCGATCCGACGCGACGCGGCGTGTCCCGGCTCATTGATGCGAGCGACGTTCTTAATTAAACCGGCGGATTCCCTTCACGATTTAATTAACTCTCTCTCTCTCTCTCTCTCTCTTTCTCTCTCTCTCTCTCTCCCAAAGCTCCCGCGGCCGACGTCCAGCGCTTCGCGTTACCCTTGCTCGACGATGTGCGCGCGACGCTCGCCCCCAACCGCCTTGCAGCGTTAAAGTGCCGGGAGAGAGAGAGAGAGAGACAGGGAGAGGGACTTTCGCCCGCGGAGAGAAAGAGAAATGATGTATTAATTAAGGCTATCGCGAGCGGCGGTCGCTAAAGCCGGGGCACAAAGGACAGGGAGTGATTAAATTTTTACCTCCCAAGATCGCGCGCTTATGCGATTACCTTTTGAGGACTATAATCAAAATGCTTTTTGCGGCTCGCGCCTGCTGGGGCCTTGATAAATGAGTCGAAGAATTGCACGAGGTAGTTATTATGGTCTTGTGTTTGTTTAATTGTAAGAAAAGGATGTGTCGGTAAATATTTTTCTAATCTGTACAAAAATCATGTGACTGTCGATTGATTATACGAGATCGTCAATAAATTTATTTTTCGGAAAATAAAAATTAGTTATAACATTTGAAAACAGATTGATGAGTATATTGCAGCTGCAAGGAGAATAAATTAAAATGGTCGACTTAACTGAAAAGCTGTTCAGAGGCTTATCATTAAAATACTATTTTTATTATCACCATAGCAGAATATTCTGCTTTTTTCTGCTTTATATAAGAAACGAGGAAAATTATATCCTCCGAAAATATCTTTATCGAATATTCCAAAATTACTCGAAAAACATGGTAATTTTTCAAATGTATTCCGGCAAAATTACCAGAGTTTTTTTTCGGTGTACTTCGCATAATTATAATACAAATTTTATTATTTTTTATTTCCTTCGCGCGTTTGGGAATTGTCTCAAGTTAACTCAATCGCATAAAGCAAACTCCTAAATACAAACGATAAATACTTTCAAGGAAGAATCTTGATAGATCAAAAGAATTTCAGAATTCCAAGCAAAACCGAGCTTTTAGGGCATCTGTTAGCCTCGATGCGTTACAAAGAAGAGACGCGAAATACACAGATGAAAAAAACCACTGCAGCGAGAAAGCTTTTGAAACATAAGACGCAAGTTGAGAATTCGGCATTTTGCGCGATACATTCGCGTATACATTTGGCATAAAGCCCGCTCTCGCGCGTTACCCACATATTCTTTCGCTCAAAGCTCCCGCGCCCACTGATAATCTCGCGCGCGAGCTTGCAATAATATACTCCGTGTATGCGCGCGTAAACTCGCTCGCTCAAAGCTCCGATTCGCAAAAATATAACGACTGTTTTTGACGAAGCGAAAAAGAGGGATGAATTCGGCACAGAGTCGGAAGAATCAGTTGTTTGTTTATACGAGCGCTCGCGGACATTTTATTTTTCTTTTTCAAAAGCCATCGTGCGCGTATAGTGTAACAAGGCGGCGTGACGCGGGAGCGCGAGAACTTGCGGGCGGACTTGAATGAATATGCAGGAGGCGCGGAGCGATATTTACGGCGGCGCGTGTGCATGCGGCACAGCTCGTTTCGAAATGAGGAGAAAGAAAGAAAAGAGAATGAGAAAAGCCGGGAGGGAGATGGCTCTTTTTAAAGCGCGAGTACGGACGTGGAATTCATATACACGTGTGTTAGGCCAGAGTTGACGAGTTTACAAAAGATGGGAAAAAGAAGAGCTTTTTTTTGCGCAACAGCAGTTTTCTTTGTACTTCGCATTGTTTTATTGGCATTGCACGCTCTGTTGGTACGAATGGAAAAAGAATTTATGAAGTGCTAATTGCGCTGCTCGAGTTGGCGCGAGTACGCGCGCACGGGCTCGCTGTACATGCAGTGTGCTGGACTATTTTTTCGCGCTGTCTGTGGGCGATCCATCACAAAGGCAAACATTTTAATTAAACTGAGACTCTGTCAGGACGCTCGCGAATTGTTCTATTGCTGCGACGCGAAATTAACGCATGAATCAACTGTAGAGATGGTTCAGTTACATCCTTTGGGTATATACATGTTTTCTGCGTGAAGCTTTTTTACAGTGATAAAGTGTTGTAAAACAAAAACACTTTTTGTTCTACGTAGAGTAAAATTTATTCAGTCCAGATGTTATTCAGTTGCGGAATAAACGGTTAAAGGGTTGTTGTATTGTTATAGTGTTAAAATATATAAATAGTCTGACTACGTTTGCTCGTAGTTTCTATGTAAGCCGTAAAGCTGGAAAAGCCATATCTTTTATTTTTATTCTTTTGATTTGTGGTTTGACACGTTTGATGAGCGATCTTTGCGGCCGTCTAAACATAGCTCGTAGATTCTCCCAAGTTTCTCGCGCGTCTCGTCAAAAAAGGGGAGGTGAGAGCGCAGGCGATTAGGTTTTAGATCACTTAGGTCTAGAGCTTCCAGCAGCTCTTTACTGCTACCGTATGTGTCAGGAGAAATTGGGTCGTCGCTAATCTCCCACGAAAATCTCGAGCTTTACTTCAAAGGCTTGAAAAAAGCTTTTTTCGACGAGGAATATGCTTTATAGTTCGTTTTCTAAAAAAAGAAGTTGCCTCGTTATTTCAAAATTAATGTCTCTATGTGCTTATACCTACTCGTATAATAAAAATAAATTTGTTTTATGCTATTCGAAAAAAATTTTGAAACTTGTTAATAAAAAGTACTCATTGATTATAGTAAATATTACAATAACAAGTGCTTATTACGTTATAGTTCTCCATAATATTAACATTATATAATACTTAAGCTTCAATTTCTTTTATCCCCAAATCTGTCACACCATCAAATTGAATTCACGAAAAAGCATCCCATCACCTTGACAAATTCTGGCCAACGCCTCTCCTCTCAAAGGGTTTGGACTTTTCCGCTAAAGTAACTTTTTTCCCCGTGTCCTTTTTGACAGGCCGCACTTCAGCTTTATTACCCGCGCGTCTTGTAGCGCGAGCGTGCCACTGTGGCGCATACGTCGTTTCTCCGCTCCAACCTCGTCCCCCTCCACCGCACTCCCATCCCCGTCTCTCGCAATGACAAATGAAACTGTCTTTCTCGTTTCGAGAATCTTCTTTATCTCGCGCGCAGTTCATCCCCGCGGTACGTCGGCTCTCCCGCGTTCTCCTTCTTTTTGGCGGATTCATTTAAAACTTATGGTTTCCCTCGGCTGCGAGCGCGAGCCGCCGCGCGCTATTCCCCCGGTGGCGCAGTTGTGCTTGTCGCTTGCCTTGAT
Organism: Gastracanthus pulcherrimus; assembly: GCA_949152435.1. NCBI lineage: Eukaryota > Metazoa > Arthropoda > Insecta > Hymenoptera > Pteromalidae > Gastracanthus > Gastracanthus pulcherrimus. The sequence continues at coordinate 30,116,750 of OX424573.1, read as the reverse complement.
CGATCGCACCTCGTGCTGACTGAATTATTTTCAATATCGCCCGACAAATTTGTCTGCGACTGTCGCTTCTTCGAATAAATGATGGGCGGGTTATCTTAGACAAGTGTTGCGGGATCCTATTCTTTATTGTTCTTGAAGAAAAAGAATGCTTCTCGAAAATCGTACTGTACTTGTTGAAATTGGGTTTATTTTACCTAGTGAAGAATATTCTGTTACAAATTTTGAAATAAGAGAGGTGATTTTCACTTTAATTCAATCTTAATACAGAAAACAAATTCTTTTTGAACACGTCCAATCTACTATATTAGTATAAGGGTAAACCTGTACTAGCGTTTTTATAATCTATTTAAGTTATTTTAATTCTTAAATTTAACGTATTTGATTTTGGTTTAAAGAAATATTTTTTAAATTAAACTTATATATTTTTGGTTCAAAAAAATATTTATTTATAAGTGAATTTCTTTTAATCAGAGAAATTTACTTTAAGTTAAAGACATTTTTTTCTCAGTGTAGCTATAAAATTTAAGCTTTAATTTTAGCTTATAGTAATTTCAAAGAATTTCTAAACAGAAGCATCAACATTATTAACAAAACAATTCATTTTTCTAGTAACAATATTTATATTTCCCATGCATTCAATATTATTGCAGCTTTATTATATCCTGACATTTTGTAAAATAAACAATTTGTCTAATTAAGTTTTAAATCACATAGATCTTAAACCTTTCCCAAAGTAATCACATTTAATATCGCAGGCTTTAATCTCACCGAAATGATTTAGTTGAAAAAGTTAATATAAATATATATCATTGGATACAAAAAGAGTTAAGACTCGGTGTAAAAAAGTACAATGACCATGACGTTTAAGAAAAACTGCAACCTTATTAATAAACATTATGAAAATATATTTCCATTTTACACTTTTTTGACAATAGACAAGAAAGTATAAAATGCAAACTGATTGCTCGTTGGGTATTTAATAATTTAAAGGAAAATCTAATTGAAAATGTTAGTAAAGCGATGCATTACAGAGACTGCTATAACTTTTATATTTTGATATCCTATGGTGTGCCAATTTTTCTGTTGATACTATTTGGAACAAAGATGTAATATAATTTTGATTTTTGAACAATCATCAAAGATTGAGGTTATTAAAAATGTCCAAATATAGCCGGATTTAAGTCAAAATTTTGACTTATACGTCTGTTAACTCGAAGAAGAAATTTCTTGCCGGTTATGACGCAACTGATTTTCAATTCTAGTTTTATAATCAATTTCCAAAAGTTTTTTTTAGCATGAATAATTAAGTTTTACTTATCTAATTCGCAATTTTACAGAAAAATTGCATAAGGGCTCCTTAAAAAACCTTACATTCGATGTAGCCACCGTTAAATGTTAACGTTAAGCACCCACCTTGCAGGAAACTTATTTTTTTGACAAATACCAACTTTCTAGAAGCGTACATACCCTAATACACATCCATACACACATACACACACACACTCACATCCGTACGGACATATTCTAAAAATAGTATATTTTGAATCCAAATTAGCCCAAAACATATTTCTAACATGTTTTTAAGAAAACTTTTTTACCATTACAAAGCTTCCTTTAGGAGGAAGCAAAAATGTATTTCTTCAATTTGGTCAGCACTTGATCCTATTAAAACTATTTATAGTGCAATTCATATCTGCAATACAATGCCAATGTTGTACTTTCCCTTTCAGAGAAGTCACTCTAGAATAAAGTACCGAAACCCTCCAGCGACTTTAACAAGCTCCGTTAATACACCCCATCCATAACTAACGACCTTGAATTAGTCCAAGAAGCATTGCGCGTCGCGCCACCTCGCCTGGCAGTCACATTTCACTGCTCCGCACATATATACACTGCAGCAACAGCAGCGTATCAGCCGAGGCGCATATAGGCTCGCGCCGGTGCAGCTCTCGCATCGTTTTCTCCAATTCCAGGCGAAGATACTGCACGGGACTGCACTCTCCCCCACCCCCCACTGGCGCTGCACTCGGTGCTGCACACGAGACTCTCCTCTCCATACATTACCCTGCAAAATTGATGCCCCCTCGTACGCTCGGGCGAGATCTATTACGCGAGCGCCGAGCCAAGTCACCTCTAAATGCCGTAAATCCGGTCCCGAAGATTCTCCCTCGCTGAGCGCGCGACCAACCGACTCTTCCGTCTCTCCTCGTTTTGCCGGTGCACGCGGCCGTTATACACACTATAGTACACACGATCACGCGATTGCGATTCCGCTCGATTTTCGCTCCGTTCCGTATATAGCTCGGCTTTGCATTATACGTATATACTTGCGTCCACGGGGATGTGCGCGCGGCTGTGTACAGTAGCCCGCGGGAATTCTTTCGCCCGCGCAAAATGATTGATGGAGCCCTCGTTTCGGGACGCGTCGACGACAATTAACCGAGTGCCTTGAATTTCCGAGCGCGCGTGGATGATGTTTTCTTAACGATCGCGCTGAATGAAACATTTTTTTATCGACCTCGAGCGCCCCCAGGGTGCGCCTGCATTTTTCAAAGGCTCCGGGGTTCACCGAGCTGCCGCTGCGGAAGGCAATTTTCTTCGCCCGCTGATGTGTATGCGCGCTTGTTGTAGTTTTTACGAGCCGACGTGATGTATAGTTAGTTGTGGGGTTCAATTCGAGAAATTAAAATTTGGTTAATTTACTCCGGAAATCACGTTGTTTCTTGTATACTACTAATTGTAAAGTCTGGATAAGAAATTTTAGAGAAGTTGACGAAGACTAGTAATGATATAAATTCCTGATTACTCCTGGGATAGAATTGACACTGGAATAAATAATCTTATGTTTCTCCCAGATTGGCGATCTCCTGTATAAATAAGTCCTTATATAACAAGCGTGCATACAGTGATTTCATTAAAAAATTGATATTAAATTTTCTTTTAATGTTAATTTTAATGAAATCAACGCGTGCTTGCTTGATATAAAGACTCTTTTTCGTGTGACACTATCTGTCTGGAGTAAACAGATTATTACTACCAGTGACAAGAGAATCTGCTCCAAAAAATGTGTTCTTACATTTGAAGTAATCAAGAATTTCGATCGTCTCTGGTCTTCGTCATTCCACTGTGTAACCTGGTCCTACAAACTCGAGATACAGGTTATTATAGTACCGAAAATATACTCGTAATTCATGAAAAGTGGCACCTCCATTAATAGAAGTGGCAATCCATAATTTATAGTCTATCGCGTGTCTTTCACTTTGACGCGCCGTCATGCTCGTTATAAAAGTAACCGACAGGACTCACCGCGAGAAAAAGGGCGGGAAAAATTCGACGCGCGACAACTGAATTTTGTGGCGCTGAAAAATTAACGAGTGAAAGCGCCCTCGGTTTTCTGGAGCACATTACGTACTACGCACACGCGCGAGCGCACACTTATAAGAAAAGACGCAGCGTACACGGAGAGAAAATTCTAACTATTATAGTGTGAAAGCACCTCACGATATAAAAGCAATAGCTTTCCTTGATATTTTGCTGTAAATTCATACGTTTAAAGCACGAGTGCTACGCATACTAAGAGAGCACGATATCATGATAATATTTCATGAGCTTCATACCTTTAAAGCAACGCCGCCATACGAAAGATACGTGGGTACTAATTTTGCTGACTTTCCGTAGGTCTTGGGCACTGAGTACCTAAGTTTTTGGTAAACAGTACTACACTAAAAAAATTTTACTTACTTTCAGAAAGATTCCATACTGAAAAAGCGATGCAACAAATTTAAGTAACACTAGGTTCTGAAATTAAGTAACCTTAAAAGTTTCTTAAAACAAGAAGCTTTTTTTACTGAATTTAAGTAAATTTCCTTTATGAAAATAAGTAAAATTTCTTTTCTTAATTTCAGAACATATTTATTCTTAATGTAAGTTAAATTTCATTCTAAAAATAAGTAATTAATATTTTCTTAATTTTAGAACATGTTTGTTCTTAATTTAAGTAAATATTCATTCTGAAAATGAGTAATTTATATTTTCTTAAATTCAGGACGTATTTGTTCTCAATTTAAGTAATTTTTGTTTCTTGTCCACGAAGTAACATTTTTTTTCTTAAAATCAGTAAATTTTCTTTCTTTATTTAAGTAAAGGGCTTTCTTACTTTAATTATATTATTTTTTTTAATTTAAGAGCATTACGATAAAGTGATAAAGTCTCGTTTGATATGTTTCTATACAAAAATTAATAAAAATTGTTAAATAACATTGTACATAATATTGTCATATAAAGAAATTTAGCAAATTCAAATAAACTATAATTAATGAAATGGTCATATTTTTTCGATATTTTAGGTTAAATTGTATCAACACTAGTACGTACCCTAAAATTTAGCAGATAATGTTAATGGTACTATTTATGCTATATAGCTATGAAGCTGTCGTCGAATTTACAATTGATAATTTACAATTTTCGTCAGAAATATCGTAAAATTCGCTCCTCTTATATGCGGCCTCTAAAATCTTCGAATCGCGGTAAAAAGGTTAGGTTGAGGTTTCCGAAAGTCACGTGACGTCAACTGCTCAAATTAAGCCACGGTTGTTCTTATTATAAGTAAATTTGTTTCTTAATTACAGTATACTAATTTCTTATTATCAGTACGACTATTCCTTAATTATTTTTTAAGAAATGCATTTTTTAAATTAAGAAACTGTTGTTCTTATTTTAAGAACACTCTTTTCTATAATTTTCTTTATAAGAAACACTAGTACTGAAATTAAGAAGCGAGTTTCTTATAGTCAGTCATGGATTACTTATAATCAGTAATGGTTTGCTTATAATCAGTAGAGGTTTACTTATATCCAATAATGGTTTTCTTATAATAAGTAAAACGCAAATTTCGTATTACTTACTTTAAGTAACATCAACTTTTCAGATGCAACAACTTTACGTAAAAATTTTTGTAGTGTATACAGTAACAGTATGATAAGGCATGGTCGCATTAACCTAAAAAAAAAGAAAGAATCTTCAGCAGGAAGCCAATGGCAATGCTGAGCAAAATCTCCAGAAATTGACATTGAATTACCCTGCATTGATTTCTAATTATTTATCATCATTACAAATATCATTTAAAATAAAACATTTCTCATATACTATACCTTATAATCATTTAGTGATATTTAGTAATAATTACTGTACTTATGTAGGACTGACTACCCGGTTTTCCGAGATAGTACAGAGTCCTATATGACTTGGGAGACGTTAATTATACAACGATAGTAGGGGTTACTATCCTTTTCTCTCCGTGTAGTTTTTCCATGAATTATTATTCTAAATAATTTTTAAAGTATATTTGTATAATCTATTAGCATTTTTTAATATTAAAAAACAGGATATTTATAACTTCCTCTTTTTTCCGATTGATTCATATTTTTCATATTCACAGAATGTGTCTTCGTGTGCAAGATACCTATTATATGTAAATAATTACATATAAGTATAGGCGCATACGCTACTACAGTGTCGTGCAGCTGCGCGCGCAGCTTGCCCGTTCCAGCTCTAGACCTTAATCGCTCGAAGTCTCTCATACCGAAATAGTGTGAGCGGTACGCCACGAAAGCATGCGCTCATGCAATCGCAGTGTGACAGGTACCCACGCTTCTTTCGAATGGCGGCATTGCCTTTAACGTATGAAGCTCATGAAATATTATCATGGCACCATGCTCTCTTAGTACGAGTAACTGTCATGCTTTCAAGGTTTGTATTCATAGAAAAATAGTAAAGAAATCATACTATTCTTGCGCAGATTCTATACTTCCATCGCATATTAGGTATTATATAGCGTGATACTCCTACACCATAATAGTTAGAATTTTCTCTCCGTGTAGAGAAAGATATTCCGTTGTCTCGCGATTCGTCGTTACATCAACCCGTGGAGTATAAAAACACAACAAAGGCCTCGGCGAGTACTCGCTTTATCTCGTTTTAGCTCTCTCCGTTGGTGTATACGTATGTAAAAGTAGTTTTTCACTGTCCCTCGTGCGTCTCGCCCTTTAATCGGCGAGCGGTTCTCTCATTTAAAGCTCCGCGCGCATATGAATGCGAATGCATTTGCACTGTTTTAAGGGAACGAGGGAAAAAAAACAACGCGCGCGCGCTTTGCATGTCATTTATCTGGCGTGCGTGCGACGGGGCTGTCGGGTTTTGTACTACCAACTGAATGTTGCGAGAAACAATTTACTCGCGTTTTTTTTATTGTTTATTCATCGCTGTACCAGCAGTTTAACCGAACGACTGAAATAGTCCGTTCACTAACTCTTTCGAAAGTGAACAACTCGATTTTGTACATGAAAATTTTATACAGTTGTTGAAGCATTTAAAACGTTAAAGAAAATTATTCTTGAAAGTAGAAGTTAGATAAAATCGAAATTTTTACATTTGATTAATATAGATACAGTAAAAGTTTGCATTGTGAAATGACGGGACCGAGCAAAACGTGCACTGTGAACGACCTAACCGAACTGATCCTCCAATCGGGTGGAAGCACCCAACCTAACGTAACTGCTCCCACCAATTACAGAAAAGCATCGCGGCTTTCTTTTAACAGTACCCATTTCTGACTTTTCACAGTGCCCGTTTTTTCACAGTGCTCAGACTTTTACTGTAGTCGTAAATAGGAGTAATGCACATGGAACGTTAGAATATAATTTAATCTTAATTCATTAATTTAATCAATATTTTTTGTATATAAAGTAAAGAGTATTGTGTTCAAATTAAAATAATGTTTTGTTGTAATTTAGTTGAAAAAAGGAAGATACATTTTAACAAAGATTCGTTGGTATAGTGAAGTTATAAGAATCGAGGCGAGCCAAGTGTGCATTATGTTCGACCTCATTACGACGCCGACGTCGACAAAGTAAAAGAGCCGCATAACAAACGTGACGCCGTTTGAGCAAACTTTTCTGTCTGGAATTTTGAGGCCCGTGTACGGTAAGCAAAATTTTCCAAGCATTTCTGTCGTTGTAATTACAAACTCATTCCGGAGCTACGCGATGTATCATGTCTGACTGCTTTGAAGTTGCACTTATTCATCTCTCTAAATACGTAATGCTTTTGACTCTTCCTCCTTTTCTCATCTTTGTAACAGCCCTTGTTCTTTGGTAATTTTAATATGCCCTACATTCACAATTTTAATGAACTGAGACTGCATTATTTTTCTGACATCACGATACGGCTTAAAACACAATGCGTAATTAACTCTTAAGCCTCTTACATTTTTTATGGTGAACTCATCAGATACGAATTGTGCTATGATGAGAGCTACCATTATTCGAACATCTGTAAACTGTAAAAGTAAAATTAACCTTTTTGCACCTTTAATGTAACTATGAACCATGAATTCCACGAGCTTATCGTAGTATTTTAATGTTCAAAATAATTCTTACTGGCTTTCATCATAATATGTAAAATAAAAATATAGTCTTCACATAGCTTTATTTTTTTAGTTAATTGTTTATACTACAAGATTGATGCACAAAATTTAGAAAATCGAAATAAATGCAAATCCGCATAAGACACTTCATACTCTGCACTTACAACCCTCTCAGTAGTAAACCGTTCCACGAGTGTTTCGAGACCAATCTCAAGAAAAAGAAAATAAATATTGAACTTACCGTTTACGACCACCGTAGAAATAGTTGATTCTTTTGCTAGAATTATACAGTTGTTACATCCAACACACGGTGTTTTTATAAGAAGACATAATTAAAGTAAAAAAACTCTTCTTTGATAAATAGGAAAAACTTAATTATTTAAGTAGCTTTTGTTATATATTGTTACTACCTCTATGTCAATTTTAAGTTGTTATCAAGAAAAAGTATATAGATATCATTTTTCATGTTTGCAATCAAATAATTCACGGGCAAGTAACAATAAGTTACAGTTTTAGTTTATATAAGTTTATTTAGATACAAAACTAGATAACAATGTATTTTTCTTAATAAAATATTTGTAAAGTCAAAAAGCACTCACATTTATATAAAACAATGGTCAAACTGCGATTTAAAATTGTTAAGATAAAAAATATATTTGGATAAATGGTAACTCGGACTTCTAACCAAGAAGTCTCGGGTTCAAATCCCGGACATGTGTAATTTTCAGAAATGATTTTTTCATGTGTTTGTTACCACCATTCCAGTGGTTTGGATTCCACTTGAAACTGTAGGGCTAGTTATGATGTATACTCACTTCACCTACATTCTCCAAATGTAGAAGAGAAGAATGGATACATGATGACTATAGGGAACCAGGTCCAAAGCGTAAATGTAAAAGATTACCTCTGAAAAGTTCACTTGAACTTCGACCTTGCATAAATAATAACAATAACAATAATCATAATAACAAAATTAATTTTATAAATTTTACTATGAATAAAAGTATATAGATACATACATGTTCATCTAGATAATGTATTATCTAGAATAATTAACAATTTAAATTCCGACCAGAATAATGAATTTTATATATATATACTATACACGAAGAGAAAAATTTAGTAATGGCTACTAGTCTGTCTAGTAAATATGGTACAATGTAGGTTTTGGGTATTCATTACTAGACAAACTGGGAATGATGACTAGACGTCTAGTACTCAATACAGATTTTATAAGCAAAATTCTTATAGTATTTTTTTACTAGACAGTTTCGTAATCTTTCCTACCCCGGATTAGTAACCATTAATATTTTTTTTCTCCGTATAGTTTATATTTTTTACAATATTATTGAAAAGAGGTTAAAGTAAAAGTAGTCAGCAAATATTTTTGCAAACTTTTTAAAGTGTTTTTCTAAAAAAGATGATGTCGTGTAAAATGTCAGATAATAACTTAACTTTTATTTTTATCTTTACCAAAGTGAGTATTTTGCCCACGTCTGATTGAAATTTTCATAATAATGCTTAATGACTATTTTCTACTTAATAATAGGAAATCGAAAATTCTCTCGTTATGTTCGGCACGAAAAGTACAACATTTACATCCTATATTGCGGCTCGGTCGCAGCTTTTCTTCTCTTGCCTTTCCCATCCCATCATCCCTTGATCCACGAGCACCACGACGACGACGACGAAGAGCCTCTGCGGCGCGAGGGCGCAACGCACGAAGGCCTTTTCGCGACGCTTCCCCAGAGCCCTTTCCTCTACCCCCTTATACCTACTTTCCGCTGTAAGTCTGTGGCCCGGCGCATTGTACGGCACCGTTATACATACGCTCGCGCCGGGGCAAAAAAGTTTCGCTGGATCAGCTGAAATTTATTGCACTCAAAAGCTTGGCGCGCGCTTTGCTTGCTCCCTTATAATTAAAACGCGAAGTTGCTCGAGAGAGAGAGAGAGAGAGAGAGAGAGAGAGAGAGTTGGAACTCGTTTTGCGAAAAGCGTAAGTATATATATAACGTCGCCGTCGCTGCTGCCTGGGACACGCCGTGACTGCAAGTGTGCGCAAGAGTTTCTCTCTCGCGGCAAAAGACGTATACGCTGTACACATACACGGGAGTTGAGCGTCGTCTCTGCGATCCATTAAAGTTCCCTTGATTATTTGAGTTTGTTTACGGCGGGGAAATGATTTACAGAGAGGAGAGCGTATCTCGTTCGCAACTTGTCTGTGCAGCTAGCTTGCCTTCGGTTTCGTTAGCTAAGCTTGTTATTAAATAATGTTTTGTACGTGCTTTTCGGTGAGCCAAACTTTGATAAAGTTATTGTTTGCTAAGTAGGTTTTTGGAGGAAAGTCAAAATTTCTAACGGATTTCTAGGTAGAGTGAAGTACAATTTAAAATTTTAATTTTCCGCCCCATTAACGACCAAGGTTCCGATTCGTTGGGAAAATAGAATACGGAAAATACGGTTTATTATTTTCATAACGGTTCCAAGATGTGCATCGGATAGTTTATTTAGAGGAAATCAAGCGTTAAGGTGATGCTAAAGCCATCTGTCACCGACAAATACGAGGATCCATTTTTCTCTTTTCATTTTCAATTTTGAGTAAATATCTCTATGAAAAGTTGTTGTTCGAACCAAAAAGAACAACTTTTCATAGAGATATTTTCTTAAAATTGAAAAATGAATCAAGAAAGTGGTTCCCCGAATTTACCGGTAACACGGGGTTTAACATCACCTTAAATACATATGATTTTCAGTTGGGGTCCTTAAAAACGATTATAAGTTGTTCTGCTCTCAAATAAATTAGATTTTAATAACTATATCCATCGATGGAATTCTTGTGATTCCCTATAGCCATGATCGAGGCCATAATGCATCCATTTTACTCTCGTATACATTTGGAGAATGCAGTAGGTGAAGTTCGTATACGTCATAACTGACCCTATAAATTTTAGGTGTTACAAACATTATGAAAAATAGTACATTACGTTGCGTGTGACCTAAGTAGTCCTTTACATCACGACGTGTATTAGCTAAACGCCGTGCTATGAAGGACGACTTATGACACGAGTATCGTATACTATTTTATAGTACTGCCTGCCCTAAGTCCGCTGTCACGCCTATCCGTGCCCTATGCAGTCCATTGTCGCACCGTGAGGTAGCGCCTGAACGTAACTAGGGTGATAGGCACGGTGCATTAATGGACTACTTATGTCACCGATAGGCGTGACATAAGTTCGGACTTAGGTCACGCAGTGCTATAAATCTTTTTTAAAATGTTTTATAGTTCGGATTTGAACCCGGAACCTCTTGGTTACAAGTTCGAGTTACAAATCACATAGCCACTGCGGTTCTCTATTCTAATTCTAAAAAATAATTTCATTTAAATCTTTTAAGGAAAAATCTGTCTTGCCATACGCTCTAGGTATTCCAAACAAAGAAGTTAAATGTTTTATGAATTATTTTTAGAGATCATCAATAATTTGCGAGAGTTTGAAAGCGAATGAACAAAAATATCACTCTGGGCATTACAGGGTTAAATATTAATTTAACTTTATATATATATATATATATATATATATATATATATATATATATATATATTTTATCATAAATTTTATTAAAATTCAGATATAGATTTTCAAAATTACATTAAGACATATTGAAATTTCTATATATAACACTTGCAGTATTTTACTCCTTCATGCCCGGTAAATAACCAATGATTTTATTCAATTCGATTACAGGCCTTGTTTCACCTAGATTCGAAAAAAAACTAGCAAAAAAGCACCGACCGTTCTCTTTCAACGAACGCTGGAAATAACGTTGCACACTGCCCGCCCCGTGTAAATTGTATACACACGCAAAGCTCTCAACATACAAAAGCAAGTAACTTTACGGTCGATCAAACTAAATCTCATTCGCAATGTAGTGTCCCAAAACAGTGCTGCACAATCCGCATTGCAAAGCAAGGAACATAAACCTCCATGCATACATATGCGGGCGCGCGCGTTTGTGTACGTGTACAAGTGGACAGAACAGACTGCGAGAGAGGTAGAAAGAGAGAGAGAGAGAGAGTGAGAGGAAGGGCGGGTAGGGGAAGAGGTCGAGTGGACTCAACTCTCATGCAGTATTGATAAGACGGCGAGGGCAGCTTGTAAACCGCTCTGCTACCGCCAACATCCTGGACGATTTCGGAACTCCAGCTCTCCGGCTCTGTCCGCTTCGCTCGAAATACGAGAAATCACGCATCGGGGATTAAGGAGCAATACTGCCCGGCTCGTTCGTCGTTAGCCGACAGTTCTGCTGGCCAGGTGTGTGTGAGCTATCTCGTGTCTAGACCAAACAGCCCTAGAATTGGGAGTACAATCACTCGCGCAATCATGAAATATTTATGCATTCGCTGTCTGATATATAATATTCGACGTGATGGATAGTAAATCTGCACAGGAATAATAGCTGAATGTTTGTATTTATTGACTCTGAAATTTATGAAAATGAAAACATAATAGTAGAGTAAATATTTTATTATCAAGCTTAGAGCCACCAACCAGTGTTAAATTTAGAAAATCTACTAAAATATTCAAAGCTCAACTAAAAGTTTTCTTTTTGGTCTTTAGGCAGTTAAAATTTGGTTGTACATAAAATAGAAGGTTTATAACGCATTTGATAGGTGTTAGAATTGATTATCTCGAAGAAGAGAACATTTTTAAACTAAGGAAGTAAACATTAATTATCTAATTAGTACATACATTTTAACCTTTTTATCACCTTTTTTAAGTTTTCTAATAAACATAAAAAATGTTTACCTAATTTTCATTATTTTTTAAATTTTCTCTTCTTATATCATATCCATGTTTTGGAGTTTTCCTGAAATTTTTAAGTCGATTTATTACGAAGTGCCTCTGCAAACCCGTGGTAGATCAACGATTGTGATTAAAATTTTCTATTTTTCTACTTTGAAAAATCAAGGAGCATTAATATCATAAGATAATAAGTCCTAACACCTCTCGAAATATATTAAATGTACCCTATGTTATGTATAAAAGTGTTAACTGTCTATAGGTCGAAAAGAAAAAAAATACATTTTAGTAATTTACGAAGTGATACAAAAAAAATTATGGTGTTTCAATGGTAGATATTATTAAATAAAGAATTTCTAAAACTCACTAATTTGTATTTCGATTAGAATGTTGTATAAATACCAGCTTAATGTTAAACTGCATTTAAACTACAAATAATGTTTTATAATATTCAAATATATAACAATATATTACAAAAGACTTTTACTCTATATGTCTTTTCCCCTGTATACATAATCCCTTCAAAAAATAATCCTGAAAAAGTCGATGTATTGTGTAAACGTTTATCAACATAATACCCCAAAAATGTCATTCAAAAAATGATACATAAAATCTGAAAATCCTTATACGCTAATACTCCGAATGTAGAAAATCAATGAAAGTAAAGAGAAAATAAAAAGTGCACTCTAATCCTTTCCTCCAGGTGTCAATACAGTGTCGCACGTCACTCTCATTGTAATCCCTACCAAACAAACAAGTACCCAACACACAGCAGGCCACACACGCGTTAGTTCGATGCAGCGGAGCACAAGCAGCATCAGCAGCAGCCAACCAGTGAGTATTTCCCCAATGTCTCGCTTTATTTATAGGCGCGTTGGGGGCGGCAAGCAGCAACTTTGCACTGCTGCTGCCGCTGCTTTGGCTTTGCCGCGCGCCCGCGTTAATTAATCCCTTTACATACTAGCGATCCGCGCCCGCTCACGTAAAGCACAAAGTCGACGTAACTCTCTCTCTCTCTCGCTCTCGCTCTCGCTCTCTGTCGGACCCGTGGAAACAGCATGAGCAGCTCGACGACGACGGTGCTGGTGGTGGTTAATGTATTCAACGAATTTAAACCATGCCGTTTATGAATTCAGCGTGTCTCGTGCGGCGTCTTTGGTTAACCCCCGCGGACTGGGGTGGAGGGGGATCAGAGGGCGCACGAGGACGGAGGGACGTTCGTGTGCAGCCACGTGAGCTACTTTCGCGGTCTAGGAGTTGTTGAGCGCGAACGCGCGCGCGCGCGCGCCGAAAGTTCGCTGCGGCGCTGCGGATTTGTTGTTTGCCCTAGCGTGTGTGTGTGCGCGACACGATGTTCGAGCTGCTGCTGCTGCTACCTGCTGGCTTGCTTGCTCCTCTTGCTGCTGTCCCCTGAATTTATAATAACGCGTGATTCATGAAAATAAGGGCAATGCGAGGGACTTTCTTTATGACTGTTGTGATGGAGTAAAGTTGAAACGGTTTACGGTGGTTTGAAAAATGAAGTTGATCTTTGGAGAAAGTTCATTCTTTTTCTGTGCTGATTTCTCTTTTTTTGTCCTATTTAGGTTCGGCTTTTCGAGGGTATGCTTAGTAGAATAAAGTACACGATTTTTGGGGATTTTTGAAGAAAAAAACATATATACTGTTTTGTAACTAATCCTTCGTTTGAAAGTACATATTGCACCGCCAGAGTAAGATTAAAGTATCTCAATTTTTCATGTTGAATTTAGTGTAAAAAATCATTAGTTTGAAAATATGTTAAATACCCATAATGAATATATATTAAAATTAAAGCAAAATAATTGTAGATCATGAAAAAGTTTACTTATTATATTCTGAATCAATTGTCTTTTAATCTAGAATTCTAATTTGCCATAGTTAATGTTCTGCAAATAATGTATTGAACAACTTAGGGTACATTTTTCACAGCAAAATATCGAACACTAAAGGAGCAAAGTTTATTTTTTAGAGGCGCTATGTGGTTGCCCCGAGTTTAATTAACTAAAATGAAAAATTTTAAATTATTTACTAATTTATCAATTTTATGTAGTAGATGAAAAAAGTTTAAAAAAAATGGAAGCCATTTAAATAAAAATATTTGATTAAATTCTTGTAACTGGAAATTTTAAAAACATTTTAAAGAAAAAATGAATCAGCACAACAGTAATTTTTGAGAAGCTTGCATTTACCTCCTCGGTAATATTAATATATTTTGTACCTATACGTCGAAGTAGCTCTAAACATTTACAACGAACAATCTCATTTACGATTCGCAAAAATGCGGGAAACGTTATACAGCTCTGTCGCGCGAAAAACCGTGAGTATAATGAAAATAAGCGTCATAATCGTATATATCCCTTTTAGCGCACGTTTTCGTGTGCATTTCATCCCGGCGCGAAAGCTGCACTACTCTCCCTCTCCTTCCCCTCCTCCTTCTCTCTCACTTTCATTTATACTACACTTCCTCTCTCCCAGCGCGCTTTAAACTGACCACTACAATAACTGGCTATGATCCAAATCATTTTATTAGCCCACTCGGTCCCCAGTGCTCGCGCACCTCTCCGGCTCGCTTCCAACTCCGGCGCACTCGCAGTCCGGCCGTATTCCCAAATCTGATGGGACGAATTGGAAATGCGCGCATCCGAAATTACCGCGCGCGCCTCTCCGTCTGTGGCACCCGCCTCTGCGTATTTGGGCGCCGCGGTTATTACAACGCGCGCGCGTGCTGCGCCATTGGCTCCGATGAAGTTTTCATGGCCCGGCCAGCTGATAAGCGTGTGTGGGTGGGCGCACGTGCATACGTGCACTCGTACGATAGAGCGCACGTGTCTCTCTCTCTGTGTGGCGCCTCGCGTTTCACGAGAGGGTGCGCATTTATACGGGTACACTCGCGAAGTTCGCCGCGAGTGTGCTTGGGTGCACCAGGGTGCGCATTTTTGGGGTTAGGGGGCGTTAAAAGTGAAGATTAAGAGCGTTTATTGTTCTGCAGTCGTGGGGGCATGAATTTTAGGGTTAGGTCGTAAATGCTTTACTGTATACGATAGTTCGTTTTTTTTTGGGAGAGGGAAGGAAGGGGTGATTTTTTTGTGGATTTTAGTTTGTTGGCGTATGGAGGGGTATTGCTTATTGATACGAAAAATGGTATTCGCTTTTGCTATCGGAAAACTGTCATATTAATACGATATGTACATAAAAAATAATATCTTTTTATACGGTTTAATTGTATTTCCGATGATTGGCATTTGAAAGCTTGTTCATCAAGCCATTTTTGAATTTGTATATTCAAGGAGTTGACTATTCGGGCTTATATTTCGTTTATTAAGTTTTCATTTCCTAATTAAATTAACGTGATATTTCAAAATCTTGAAGCAAGATATATACGAATAAAATTCTATTAGGTCGAAATAAATTATTAGTAGATTATAATTTTGGTAAAATTTATCGTGACGTCACAATCATACGACTTTTTCAAATATAGTTTAATTTAAAAAAATTAAAATAGATTATTATTGGCTTATAACCGACACCGTTGGTGGGATCAGTGGTTACATGGCGGATCGCTCACGAAAGTTCTGCAGCGTTGCGGCGCGATTGTACTTGGATGGGTGACCGCTCGCACAACCAAGGGCATACACAATAGTATTTTTTCCGGTAGGTAAAAAATGATACTTGATTAGAATGTTGATTTCCTTACCGCACCGCGTCCTGACGGAGGTTTTTCCTACGGGTTTTCCTCCGTCACGGGTTGCCGACATGAGTAGAAACTTTCCATTGTCGATAACTTGGGCGACTGCGGGAACGGTGTGGGGATTTCGGATGGGTTTGTTAGGATCAAATTCCTCCACACACAGGTCGTGGGGGTATCCAGTAAAAACCTGAAAAGGGTATACAGGTAGGAAAAACCAAAAGATAAAAAATAAATATTATTGGCTTATAATTTCTATCAAATAAAATAAAAATAATTTTGATTTATTTATAAGTGAAAACGTAATTTTTATACTTGAATCTCAGTTAGCAGGATATGGCGACCGTCAAAATATTTGCCATACTGAATTGCTTAATAATCACGTACATCGAGTCTGCCTGAACTTGCTTTCAGAAAATCAGATTGTCAGTTAGTTTGAAAAGAAACGCACATTTTTAATAAATTTGTTTGCACTTCCGTAAATTATTTCACCTATACTTGAATTTAAAACTGTAAAATAAATCATTGTTAGTACTCTATATTTACACCTCATCAGAAAGCTATATTCAAACCCCTGCACCACCTCTAGCATCATTTTTGCCAATGCCGCCTTTGAAGTGGCGCGTATACATAATGCACGTACACCTCTCTCGTCCAGCTCTGGCTCTCGCGTTTGTTACACGAGCGTATATAACGCGTTGTGTCGAAGCAAATAAGTCCCGTGGAGCATTAACAAACCGGTGGACGCGCGGAGGGTCGCTCGCCATTGGCCCGCTGCATGTGCTCGTCTCTCGCGATATATCCCTATATCTCTCTGTCCTCGCCATCGCGAGAAGTTACACAATTCGTGTCGCATTTCCGAAATCGGACCTAGATATCCGGGGACGTGCTTGTTAGCAGCTCGGGGAAATATCGCCACGACGACGACGACGACGGCGACGACTCGCAGAGAGTTATTGTCGGACGGCCGCCCGATGCGGAAGGGAGATGGAATATAAAGAAGGGAGGGAGGGACGAAGCGAGAGGCGAGAAGCGTGGATATATAGATGTATGCGGGAGGGAATCGAATGCGAATGAAGGAATGAAAGGGAGAGAGAGAGAGAGAAAGGGTGGGAGGAATAGGAGGATAATTGATCGATTGGTTCGTCGTCGGGATTTATTATCTTTTGTGGTGGTGATACAAATTATTTAATGGTTGTGGCCGGTATGTTGCAGTGAATCAGTGGTAAACGAGACTTTTATTCGTTTCGTATTTAAATAGTGAAGATAGTGTACCGTTTTAGTATATAAACTAGCTTTTTTGCGAGTACAATGAAAACTAAAGTTTATGATGTGACATTACGATTATAACAGGTTCAGTGCTACGTGTTTTATATCATAAATTATTTCAAATAATTTTATACTTTTATATCCATGTAGAAGTAAAAATTGAGGAATTTATTATGCAACTGATTTTGTTTATTCTTTTATTTGATTTTGATATAAAGAGATTTTATAAAATATTTAAATTTTCAATTAATTTTGCAAAATATCACAATAATCGGCTTATAGAGCAGCTTCACCGAACAAATTCAAATTAATGTTGTAAAGTCTTCACAGTATCAAATAAAATATATATATTTTTTAATTTATTTCAAATAACGAGTGCATTTATCATTGTTAATTTTCTTCTTAAATTCTCTTTATTCTATACCCCCAATTTTCCAGAATGAAAGTATCAGTGAAACCACTCAAAAATACAATCCTCAGAAGAAAATACTATAATAACACGAGCATCTATAAATACATCAATAAATATGCTTCTGAAGCATTTAACAGAAAAATATGAGAAAATTATCAAGAAACTAAAAGAGAAAGCGAGTGAGAGAGTGAGAGAGAGAGAAGAGAGGGAGAGACGAAGGGAGCGCCCGTGCTCTGCACAGATTTATACCGCATATGTAAATGTGCATGCGAGAGAGAGAGAGAGAGAGAGAGAGAGAGAGAGAGAGAGAGAGAGAGAGAGAGAGAGAGAGAGCGTGGCGACGAGTAACGCGAGCTGAAACTCAGGACGGCACGAATCCAATTTATGTCCTCCTCCATAAATCCGCTTCATCGTTGTTGCACACACTACTCGACCACCGCTCGGCCGCTTACGCATATTTTTTTATTTCCTTTTTTGCGTTTTATATTCGAGAGTAGGTGGGAGAGCGAGAGCAGAATGCAACAAAAAAAGCGCATGAAAGCGGGGAACAATCCGGTGAAAATCTGCGCGCGCGGAGAAAATTTTTCGTCGCGGCTACGACAACAATGCGATGTTTTTGTAATTCTCGCGCTGTTTGCCAGCTCGTTCGCCGGTCGGGGATTAAAGAGATTTACTGGAGAAATTGTACGTGAATTGCGTCGTTTAACGGCGTTGATGAATAAATTAATAGCTGTATATCGCTGACTCGGTGTTTAATATTTCTCTTAGAATGCTTTAGATTTCTATATTGTACATTTGTTTTATGATTTTCGTGGCCATATACGGATTCTTTGTCACCGATTATTAGTTTCTCAACCACGTACCGTTATATGAAATAAATATTGTAGCTAATAAAGTTGAATATTTGTGGGTAGAAATGTCAATAATAATAAACGAAATTTAAAATAAAATTAATACCTAATTAAGTCTTAGAATAAAATCGAGAAAACGTTATAACTAATTAAATTCTCTGAATTTCAATCGACATAGTTTACAGCCTTACATCTGTATAACATATCAAACAAGTAGTGAAATCCTTGCTCAAGTCAGACATGTCGCGTTTACAAGGCTTGTTAGCTTCGTTTATCCGCCTGAAGGAGATCAGAGGAACGATTGCAGCACCCATGATGGTTAAAATAATGAAAAGGTTGAGCAATTCCTCAGAATTGGCGTTCCTCGAACATTCAAAATTTTAATAATGTTTGAACCTATCGTACTCGATTACTTATCAAGGCATACACTTGTCCATTATAGGAGGTCAATTCTATAGCAATATCTAACAGCATATCCACATAAAATATGAACCAAACTGGATGCGCGCACTTTTTAAAGATTAAAGTGACGCTCCTGACATCATATTATTAAAAAAACAGCGCTTTTTTTATTTCTTATCAATAGTCAATCAATCGTACTCAATTACCTTGAAAGGCACACGCTTGTCCTTTGGAGGAGTTCTATACAATGCCAAGATCACACGCTAGCGATAAAAGAATAGAGCCAATCTGGTTGCGGGCACTTGTTACAATTTCAAATTGACGATCGTGGACATTTAGTTTTATAATTCGGGGAACGATAATTTTACTCGGTTTTTTACTACTTTATAAACTGTAAATAATATAATTACTTTCAGAGAAACCTTTTCTAGCAAATTTATTTGAATAAAGTACAATTAAAATATATAACTGAATTTTTTCAGAATTTTTAAACGTTATATGTAATGTTTACGAACAATATATAAGTGTTCGAATCGCAGTAATCACGATTTTAGGATTTGCCCATATATGACGTATTATATATCTGTTAAGGTGAGAGATAAATAAATGGGGAGTAGACACAGCACTTTGATGTATAAAGTTGGAGGTTTTATTACTCCAAAATACGAACGTGAGATGGGCGCTACCGTGCGCTGGGAGATCCGCGGAGAGACTGGCGCGTCCCGGAAATCTTCTCGGCTGTAGACGGGTGCGACTTTTGACTCGCGTAATTCAGAGAATACTCTCGAACTTTTGATAGTTAGTACCAATTTCGAAGTGTTACCACCCCTCACGCACAGAGCGAGTACTATCTCATTGTATTTTGAAAATTTATATAGATCCCATTCTAAAAAAAGAGTTCGAGCCACCTTCCCAGCCCGATACTCGTCGACTTGAGTCGTTGAGCATTTATCATGAAATTCAAACGTAGTATGAAACATGACAAAAATAGCGCGCTATGGACTTCTAGTATGCAAAGCCAAGAAATTAACGCGATAATTGTCTAGCACCTTACTTATCAAAAATGAATCGTAAAGACGATAAAAATTAGCTCGCAGGTCAGACTTATCCACGTTTACTTCTGCCACGCTTTTCTCGTGTAACGCACTGTACACACGAGTCTGCATACAGCGTATGCCGCGAAGGAGCGCACGACGACGACGACATATTTACGCCGCGTGTTTGCCGCCGTTGATTGCTGTTTGACGTGTGTTTCCCCTTCGTGCATACACGTCAGAGTCGATCCTCGCTCGTACATGCTCCCGCCCTTCTGTCTTTTGAGACGCGCGCGCGCGCGAGCGCACTGCGCATGTGTAGCCAGGTGCAGTAGTGCCAGTGCAGTCTTCGAGAAATCTTTCATTGTGTACAGAATGTGGTGGGTTTAATCATAAAATGGAAATGCGATTTTGAATTTAGTTTCGTGAACTGCAATAAAGGGACTTTCTTTTTAATGATTTTTATCTAAGATAATAAAGTTGGGATAAAAAAACAAAGATTTAAAAAATAATATTTTTTGCTTCTTTATCCAAGTTTTGTTATCTGAATAGAAATCATAAAACTCTTCAATTAATGTCATTGTCAACCTAGTTGTTCATTTGGGATCCTTTTCTGAATCTTTACCAATAAGTCGTAAATTTTTCCGAACTTTTTAAAAATCAAATAAAAGTTTCGAATAAAATTGTGTTACAGTATATTTTTCTGACAAAACTACCACAGATCTAACATTTTTTTGTTTATAATGAATTTTTGCAATTTTTATATTTGTCATTTTTTCTTATTTTATACACGAGTTATACATGTACGTTGACAATACCCATATTCACGCATCAGAAATATTTCGGGATTGAAAGCAAAGTCACAATAACATAAAGTACCCGTAGACAGGCCACACAAGCGAAGCAAATTCATACAGTGCACATTTCTCTCGAATCGTCCTTGCGCACCGTAGAAAAAGAACGATTACCAACCCTACACGCTGTCTTTGTCCAGTCTAAAAGTACACACATACGCCGCGTGCACGGCAGCGTTCACCCACGTGCACAGCCACAAAGACACAGCCGCGCCGTCGAGAGGCCATATCATTAAGAAAGGAGTCTCTCTTTTCTCGAAAAAAAAAGAGAAGACAAGTCGAAAACACACGAGGGGCACATAGAGAAAAGCGTAAAAGTCGAGAGAGAGAGACCCGCGCCTTCATTAACGACGAGCTCTGCCCGAGGAGAGGGCAAACACGCGCTCCACGCATGTCGTCGCTCGAGTGCGTTTCATTTTCTCCTGAAAAAGCCTTCGCGCAGTCAGAGAGAGAGAGTCTTCGGGCAAGGGGGTGGAGTTTCGCAGCGACCCTTTTCAAAGTCGCGCGCGACTTCCTTTCAGCTCGCGATGCATATCGTATTCGGATCTGTCTGCTCTTCCACCGCGGTCGTTTTTTCTTCCTCTTTTCGAGAGGGCCGTGTGTCCGGCGCGTGTGAGTGTGTGCAGACGCGGGGAGTTCTGGATGTGCTGCCCCGGGGGTACAGCAGCGGAAGCTGCTTTTTCTCCTTTGGTGAAGCGTCGTCCACTCTGCGTCGCGATACGAGGGAGATGAGAGGACTCACGAGCCACTTAAATTGATCCAATTTTTCTTGAGATATCCGCGTGCGTTGTACTTACCTGTGATCTTTTCTTTTTAATATTTAAAATTTGAAAAATTTAGTACGGAAAGGCATTATTTTATACTGATACGAAAAGGAAGAACGGTATAGATTAAAATAGATAAACAATTTTTAAGGCTTTAAGAAATGCATCTTTTAATAAAGAAAAAAAGAATAATATCGAACACGATTTGGTTTTCATAAAAATGCTAAATCATAAAATAATTTGACTAACATTCTTTTTTATTTTCTGTTCCAGGTAAGCTGCTTCTGACTTTCGGTGCATTCAAAAATTGAAATTCTAGCACAGCAGTGGTAGAAGTATAAAAATCCTCAATAACATTTACGAACTGGAAAATGCTTCAACAATGGTTTGTTGTTATTGTTGTAGATTAATTTACTAGTCTTCTTCTCAAAAATTAATAGTTCCCATTAATACTGAAAATTTTGAAAATCAAAATATTCCAATTTTTTATTAGCGCATTTAATTTTTTATTGACCGAACTGTTCGGAACGTAATTATACGAAGGATTTTGTTAAAATAATTGATACGCTATTTGTATTTAAAGTAGTTATCATTATATACATTGGCCGGGTTGTTACAAGGCGCATTGAAACTGCTCTTCTGTACAAGGCCTAAAGTACATCGGACCTCTGCTTCATTCTTTTTTGAGCCAGAAATGAGCCGCTCTTCGCGCCGCCGAAAGTTGCCGTCGACGACCGCCCCAAACATATACATAAGAAACTCGAGAACGTTATCACGTTTGAACTATACAGAACGTTTTAAAGACCTTATGCAAAGCAACTTATTATGCAATTACATTTTCTTATTACTAATGAATTCTATCCGTAACACGAAAAATGATGACAGAATCGAATAAAATGTATATTTGGTGTACCGGAATGTAAATGATATCCTAATCAGTTGGTATAATCAGTTACAAGCATTTCTACCATTAATATTTTATAAAAACTTACTGTTTTATAAATTAGAAAATCAGCCATTTCATCCTCTTACAGACAGTAAAAAGATTCGATCTCCCAAAACGGGAGAATTTCTTTATAAATGTAACGAACAACTATTTTGCACTTCATATCATCATATCCTGATTTATTTTTACGGTATGATGTAAATTGTGCTTTAATGAAAGTATATTTTAATAAAAAGTAAAAAATTACAGATAACATGGTAACAATACTATATTTATATAATTGACAATATAATATAATAATAGCATTAAATAAATATATAAATTCTCAAAGTACAAGCCACGTGTACTTTTTGAGTAATTTCTAGCTCAATATAACTTTGATGTTATAGATATCGCCTACTAGAAAAATGGTCATTTCTATTTATACCATGTCACGAGCAGCATCGAAAATCCATTTGGCAAAGAAAGACGCACACCCTGGCTCACTGCGAGCGAACGCAATGGCAAACGTGATCATGGAACATAAATCGATCGCCAGTGTACGAATATACTTTCGGCGGGTTTCACGGCGAATTTTAACGTGCAAATTCGGTATACAGGTACCCTTTCTATATCTTGCTCACTTCAATTCGCGCGAGACCCCGATGGACCGGACCAGATTTCTACCTCGTAAATATTTACGCACAACCTATAACAGCCAGCCGCTCCATCGCATTTGCATGCCGAGTCCCCCCCGCAATTTCTGAATTTCTGCGCATACACGCGGAAATACACGCGCGCGGCTTAAACGGATAGATTCATGGGGTCGCGCCTTGTAATATTCCGCCCCGCGCGCTGCACTTGCCGACGTCCCCGCCGCTATATGCGTGTACGTGTATCAATATTAAGCGCGCCCCCTCCGAGATCGTACATTTAAGCCGGCCTTAAACTATCGAGCTATTAGTGTCGATTGTTCCATTACTGGGATGCATCAGTACTCTAAACTCTATTCAAGAGAATTATGCAATTATTCATGAAGTTGTTTTATTTTTATTCAATTTTATGGCAATAAAATAACAATTCAGGTACCGTCAAGGACCCAGTTCCTGATCAGTTAAGGCACGCCGTCACGTTATTTGTTGTGTCAAAGCGTAAATATGAGGTATTCATGGAAAATGAAATTTCTAATAACAAATGTAACTAAGATTAACATGCTGTTAATCTTTAATATAAAATTGAAAAAATACATAAATAATCAAAATTAAGTTAAATATAAAGCCTCAAAGAAAAAAAGCTGTGGGAGCAATTCCTGATCACGTGAGGTTTGTATGGGAGTAGTTTCTGATCATATCAAGACCCAATTCCTGATCACAAATATTATTGACACATAAGTATTTTATATGACAAACAAAAACTTATTAAGCAATACTAATGCAGTAGATATACTAAAATATAACATTATTTTGTTGTGTAATTATAAATGTGAAACTTAGGCGAGGTAAAAGTGTTCGGTTATTCGTACTCTGTCTACTGCACGATATAGACTCACGTGCGAGCATATATTATAAGCTATAAACTGCACATAGTCTTGTGATTTATTGTCACGTTTTCTGCGACTTTTGCATGACAAATTATTTACGCATGAATTAAAACTACTTATAGAATTGTTATTACAAATATTTGTGTATTCTAAGATTTTTAAATACACATAAAACATGTTATTAATACTGATCAGGAACTGGGTAAACGATAAGAATTTGGACCCTATTTGTAATCACACGTTTTTACAAATATCAATAATATTTTATATGAATGTTTTAAGTGATTTATACGAATAAACTGTTTAATAACTTAATTACATAAGTTTTTCTACGATCTATTACAAAGTTTTAAATAAATGATGTAAATTTCTTTGCATGCTCACTTGTAGTCAACTGCAGTAAGATGGTGTTAATCATGACGTTGCAACAACGTCCAACTTTAACATTTTTTATCTTAAAAATGTATTTTACTAATAATTTTTAAAGTTCTTTTATATGACTACGAAATAGTTTACTATTACTAATTATTTATTTAAAACAAATTTTGTATACAGTAAAGTCAAAATAGTAATAAATGTAACCAAATGATCAGGAACTGGGTACTGATCAGGAACTGGGTCCGTGACGGTAAACCATGTCAGTATTTTTATTATATTATCCTACTATTTCATGCTAATGTAGCAATAGTATGTAGTATTTCAGTAGCTTTGCTAATGCATACTATGAATATCAGTATTTTCTTCAATGAAATGCCTAGTTATATCATATATGTCAAAATCGTACAATCAATAAGCTAATGTTATCTGTCTAGCGATTAGTACATATTTGTATATCAACAAAGCATGCAATACAATACAACTTTAGTAAATGGCAAAATTCTATTATAAATACATCAACAAGAATCGAACTAATTTGCATATAAGCTTGTTAATAAACTGTAGACAAATATAGATTACAGGTGATGTTTAAAGTTTTTGAAGCGTTAAACGCGCTTTAAACGAAAGTTCCTCAAACTAACAGCATAAAAGCAAACTATTAATATTTAGAAAGCTTAATTTAAACCGATGCATTATATACTTTGCGCTACAAAAGCCGATTTAACGCTCGTACAAATATTTCAAATTATTTTAATTAACCCAATCCCCTTCTCCAAGAACCTCTCGACAAAAATCCATATAATCAGGTAGACGGCAGTGTATCGCTGACAATAACGCGCGGCACGCTCTTTTCAGCAGTTTCGAATCGATCAACCAGACCGCTAATGGCTAAACGCGCGCGCGCGCGCGCCATAAATCGCAAAACGAGGCCAATCTTTAAATGGGTGCAAATGGATGGACGCGTGTACGAGCAGATGTGTGAGCACAGGTCGCGCGCGCGCGCGCGCGTGCACCATCACGGCCGAGTGGTCGCGCGCGAGAGCCGCGGCTTATATTGACGAAATAATCGCATCATCGAATGTTTCGCTCAAGTGGACGAGCGCCGCGTTTAATTGACGTGCATCGCGCGCGACGGTCAATATTCCATTTTGAGAGCGCCGCCGCTGCCGCAGCTGTGCACGACTGTGTGTGTCTGTGTGTATAGAGCCCGCAGAAATTATGGGAATAATGGCAGAGAGCTGGTGCGCGCCGAGGTTTTGTTTGCACACGCGCGAGTGCAGCGTCAATCGAACGTGCGTATTGAAATACTGGTTAACGATTGCGTATAGAAAGAATATAGGTGTGAGCGGAAACTGTGTATAATGCAGTATTACTTGCTGCGTATAATCTGATTGTTATATTAAAGATGTTTAAGAGCAGAATTTAAAGTATTAAAATTGTACATTATGAAATTTTATGAAAATCTAATGGAAGCTAACCTCGAATAGGTAATTAATAGTACATTATGCATCAAGGGAGTAAAGTGGGCAATGTACGCACCGTGTGACGTTGCCGACCGAGCGAAGCGAGGTCGGCATTTGACACAGTGCATGCTTGCCTACTGTACTCCAGAGGTGCGTATACTACTTTTCACCACACCCCCGTAAAGAAATGACTGTACGCATCTCAGCAGGCCGTACAGTACCCCATGCTCTGCCTAGAAGTAAAGTGACTTGTGTACGCGCGACGCGCTGTTTTACCGCTCGAGACGCAGTCGAGAGCGGAAAAAGGCGCATCGCGCATGCGCAAGTCACTTTATTCCCTAGGCAGTCCATGCGGTACTGTACGGCCTGCTGAGAGGGCGTACAGTCAGCACTTTACGCGCAGTGTGGTGAAAATAAGTTTAATATTATTAATGAAAATTAGGGTAAAAGTAACTTAAATTTAATTCACACGTAGATTAAAAGTGTATAAAATATACATACACATTCATATTAAATTTCATTCCATGATAAATAAATTAAATTTAATATACTTTAAATGTACACGATATAAAAATTGACTTACTTCTTTGATCTTCGTTATTCATTAGAAATGAATATTACACAATTGTATATTACTTTGATAAAGAAAACATGCGTAGATTGTTTCAAACAATTGTTTCTTGATTTTGTACAAATCATAAAAACGTAAAAGTAACAAGTAACAAATAAATCTGATTATCTCATTGAACATAGTTGAAGTGCGTTACACTTACAAAAAAATATATACGTTCAAATGAATATAGTAATTTGAACAAACAAAAAAGTACATTAAATTTAATAATATTGTAACGTACCGTAAATATTGTAAAATGCTTAAAATTATTAAAAATTATGTTTAATGTTATTTTTTCTGTTTTACGATTTATATCAGGTAAAAGCTCTATGTTTTTACAAAATTAAACAAGTATCGTACAGTTTACAAGAAATAAATGTTGTCTTCAATTTTTCTACTGAAACTTTTCTAACCAATTTTTAAAATGTACGGAAGGCTTTTACTTTCGTATTTGAGTTGTCGCAGTATTTTTCTGTTGACGCGAAGAGACCTCCAATACTCCAAAGCACATCGTGTAATATTTATGTCTCTGGGAGTCAGTTATCAGATCCAAGCGCGACCAGATACAGGCACTTTCCGCCTAGAGACGTCCGACATCCGATATGCGCGAAATTGGCGGCGCGCGGCTAGCTTACACCCAGTCGACGTCAAGGCGACCGCGCGATGGTCCAGTATCGCGCGGGTACGTAATTCCGGCATCACGTGTAAGCTCGAGAGCCCCGCTACACCGCTGCTGCTCCTCCTCCTAAGTGGCATCATCGCTCCTCGGATTTCCCCGTAAGCGCGAGCGCCGGATACTCGAGATCTTCGCTACCTCTCTCCCTGCCGGCGCTATGCTACTTTGGCCCGCGCGCTGACCTCAGCCTTTTGTCCAGCTTAATGGAAATCTTACACTCCGTGGTTTCAAGCGATATATCTAGTGTGCGGGAAGAATAGCCTAAGTATGCTCTCAAATTGCTATTTTGGCTGTAACTTTTCCTTGACTAGGTGAAAATCAAAATTTTTAGATGAAATTTCTTTCACGACCGAAATAATAAATTAGTATCTACCCTTTATGGTAAAAGTCATTTCAACTAACCCATAATCTACATGTAACAACTAACTAATCTCGTGTCTACTGAGTATCACCTCAATGCCGCTTGTTTTGCTCTAGTGCCTACACTAATCGAGTTACGTTATCAGCAAATTATCTTTCAGACTGATACAAAATTGATTTGAAAAAGCTACAGCGCCTATTAAATTCAAAGCGAGCCTAGTCTATCGCACAAAATATCCGGGCAAAACGACACTCCTCGCTTGCACGCGCCAATACGCGTTAAAATGTCCCTTTCCCTTTCTTCCTCGATAGCATCAGGCGCATAAAGCTCGAAATGGAGGAGTTCCTGTGCGCGCTACCAGACGTGCTCGGTATATCGTATATGCACCCGAGTCAGTCCTTTTGTCTCTCTCTCTCTCTCTCTCTTTCTCTCTCGAAATATGTATAATGCAGCCTGGCGAGCGTGGCCGCGCCAGCGGGAGCTCCGTAGCGCTTCGCTGCAAAAGTATGGCCGGCACGCGGCTCGCTCGATCAATGAATGCTCAATGAGAGCCGGCCAGTACTTTCGCCGCCTCCGAGTTTGGATATATGTATGTAGCTGCGTGTGTGTGTATATATACGCGTAGCAGACACTTTATACACCGGGCGACGTATAACGCAGACACGCGCGGCCAACGCACATTACGGCGCGCTGACTCACCCGCGGCCAGCAGCAGCAGCAGCAGCATCGGTGCAGGCATGCACGCCGGCTCGTGGGTGTTCACCAAGCGCGCGAGCTCTCCGCTCTTCCCCCACTCTCTTTCTCTCTCTCTCTGTCTCTTGTGTCTTATATACTCTCATCTGTACGAGTCTCTTGAGTTCGCCGTCTTTCCTTTTTCCGTTTTTCTTTGTATTTTTATTCTTATTTTTGCGCACGAGTTATGAGCGCGCGTGCAGCGTAGTGTGCCGCTTTCCTTCTCCGCGCTCATTGATTCCGCTTCTTTGTATCTTGCGGGCTCGCGCATCGTTCTTCCGCCCATATGTGCTTTAACAGCGTTGTATAGTCTCGAGGAGTAAGGAGCTGAAGTTGAGTATGAAGAATATAAGTAGAGTATAAGCTAGGTATAACGATTCTGAGTTTCATTTATGTAATCAATTAAAGTTGCATAAAATTTTATTTGTTTAAAACAGGCTTCTTCATATAAAAATAGCAGGAGAATCCGATACG
The DNA here is from genome assembly GCA_949152435.1 of Gastracanthus pulcherrimus. Classification (NCBI taxonomy): domain Eukaryota; kingdom Metazoa; phylum Arthropoda; class Insecta; order Hymenoptera; family Pteromalidae; genus Gastracanthus; species Gastracanthus pulcherrimus. Next base: position 30,088,074 of record OX424573.1, on the reverse strand, counting down.
TAATTCAAAACAGTATCATTTAAGACTTTATTTTGTTAATTTAGAATATATCTAAAACATGAGAATCATATTCTTTTTTATTATTTTCTTCAAATACATATTGTATTTACTATGTATCTGACGACTTCAGTTTACATTTATCCATACTTTTGCTTATTTTCTCGAATAATAGCAAGCATCTTTTACGTTTAACCATTTGATTAATGTTATGTCTACTACTTTGTTGTTCAACACATACAATTTTACTCGCAGTCTTATGTTTCAATCTAGTACATGAGTGCAAATATTAAAACGTAAAAATTTCTAAAACAAAAAAAATGGACTTAGATTGTCTTATTGTCCTTCCTAGATATTAGGAGTTTCATGTATAGATATGTTTGAACCTACCTGTTTTCGTAACTACTGTTGTATGTTTCATAGTTCGTAGAACGCGAGTGAACGAGGACTAAACGTCAGAGTACTTAAGATAATTTTCTTATCACGAACCATCGTAATATCCTGTACGTAACAAATCTGATTCAGTTTTCCAAGTATTGTACTTGCAGCCGTACGTGAAATCATGCCTGCTAATTTTCTCCCACGAATTTATTCATTACTCCTTTCCGCCTCTGACGCTTTTGAATAGCTATTTACGATTGAATGGTTCGCTAAACGAATCGTCATACGGGAAATCCTTGGTGTCATAGTTTTTTATATACATTATATCTCTTTTCATTGAAATTTAGAAACTTTTGGTAAGACATATATTACTCTTTCAGAGTAATGCATTCGGTATATTGTGTAGATATTTTTAAAAGTCAAATTGTACGCTATGCTTAAAATCACCCATATACTAGTTCATTGTCCTTTAGATACTTCTGTAAAAAAATGAAAAACAGTTTAGTATACGGATAAAATAATAATTTATAATTAAATTATTTATAGAATAAATATATAATACTTTATTTATAAAATAATCCTATTACTTTTTTGTGGAAAAATATCAGGGAACAGGTGCTAACTGATATATGGTGACATTAACAGGTATTTACCTTGTAACACTTGAATTAAAGCGAACTAATAATCCTGACATATACCGATTTTGAATCATTGAAACTATATATATTTATTTGCTCAATGAATAGCATACCATGATTCCCTCTCAATAAACGATTGACAAATGGCCATACACGTGTACACAGAATTACGCACGTATAACGCACATATACACACACACACCCACACACACGCACACATCTAATACCCATGCAGGCACGATTTGCGCGTTCATCAAGACGTCTTCCCTTCATAAGCGGACAGCGTAGTTATATGCGATTGACAAGTCCCAAGCCCATAAGCGGCGCGGCTCGCTGCACGCGAGGCCTCCAAGCCTTCAAGGCGCCTATAAATAACGATTTACCTCGGCAAAGAGATGGCCCGAGCGAGATCGGTCCCGGCGCCGACGCGGGAAGGTGCAGCCTGCAGCCCCCGCGCGAGCACACGATGTATCTTCGTTCGGAGCAGATTGGAACGAAGGAGCTCGAGTTTTTCGCGAGTCCGCGCCGATCGCTACTGCTCGCTACAGTCGCTACCGAGGCCGCTATTTACGAGCCGTGTAGACAATCCGCTGTATAACTTCTTCGATCTTCCGAGTCCGAGCTTGGCTGTTTTATGTATGTGCGAGGTCCGAAGTCGTACGTTCTTATCAGTCGGGCTGCTGCTGAGTAGAAGTATTTTCTCGGGGATCGACCGGTCGCATGCTTTTGTTGAAAAGTAGGTTACGGCTTCTGGATTGAATAAGCCAGTTAGTTATAGTTGTAGTGAAATTTTAATTTTAAAGTATATTTTTATTTCCATTGTGATCGTTGAGTAAATTGGAAATGAGTTTTAGTTTTTTGTGGTATCCCTTATTGATATAAGTGGCAATGATTTCGCTACTGACAATTTCATTTATGCCCATTGAATATTAATTAAATAATTACTTTTACATGTAAACTTATTATTTTATGTAATACAAGTTCAAATATAAGAATAAGACAAATATCAAGCACATTAAAAATATAATAACATAACCTAAATACCCTACTATCAATCATAGTCACGCCATACGTGCATAGATAAAGCATCGCTTAACATTGGCGTAAAAAATTTTAGCATTATAATAGATACTACACTAAAAACTAAAATTGCTGATTGAATTCAATTTCTTAATCTGTCATCGTAGAAAAGCCATTTATTTACTTTGAATCTTTTAATTTAAATATTTATTTACGAGCATTATTACTAATTGTTATTTCCAATTAAGTTAATTATACAAATCAAGATATTCTTCACTAGATATTTAATGTTGTATAAAGTGCTTTCTTTACCGCTTTATTATGATGCAACGCTTGCAATGAATCGCATCAAACGAGATTATCCTATACAGCGTGCGGGCCACACAAAAGATCCGTGCATCGCGTAAGTGACTCGAGTAGGCAAAGAGGAACAGAGGGAAGAGTAAATATCTTCATTGCTCTCGTTATCTTCGCGTACGTAGCAGCCGCAGTCGAGTGCGCACCGCGTATACGTGGAAATGCACTGGCGCGCGCCTTTGCAGCTTCCTCGGGCGTAGGATTATAATTAAACGAAATACACGTATACGTTAGACGTTTGCAGTGCGTCGCAAACCGCATCATATCCACGCTTATTAAGACGAAACAAGCAATTACGGGGGCAAGAAGGTCAATTCCCTTCTTCCTCTGTGCGCGCTCTTAGTCGGGCGTCTGTCGTATGTAATAATAATGAGCGGTCGTCTCTTTGGTGCTTCGAGAGACACGAAGGTGTTTGTGCGCACGCACGACATGATTTTAATGGACATTCTTGATACAAAGTGAGCTTCGTCGCTGCCGGCACAGTCGAAAGTATTCTTGCTGTTCTGCAAAGAAAACCAACGTTAGGGACTTTATCTATCACTAATGCCTCGTCTTCAATGGTAGTTTAATAGAGTCTCGCTTTACTTTCAATATCGAATAACATTTATGTTGTTTAGAAAAGCAAGACTTTTTTAGTATGCAAAAATGGAAAAAACAAATGTCTGCACAATCGAACTCTTTAACATTTAACACTGTAATGTTATTTAATATTAAAAGTTAAAGCGAGACGCTATTAAAATGCCAGCTAGTGAAGACGAGGCATAAGCTGCCTATATGTTTATAATTTAGATGATCAGAAAATTGAATTTGCATTGATTGAAATTAATTTTTGACTATCAGATGTCATAATGTACTATAATAGCAAGTATAAAGACAGTATTTTATATGAAATGTCATTTTGTGGGTAAATATATATTCATTTCTAAAATTACTTATATATTAATTAACATTTATATGTAAATGTCAATTAATTGCTTTCTTAACATAAGATTTTACGAGCAAATTCTCTCCGAGCAGAATGAAAAATTAGCGCGGTATGTGTTAAAGAGAATTAAAATAAACGAAACAACTTTGTCAATCTCGTGTTGTGCAGGATATCATGGATTTCAGCAGTAATAAAAACCTAAATAGTGCCATCTAACCATTCGTCTCGTCCATGCGTCGTATAATGAAAAGGACAAAAAGCGTGTGGACTACAACTACAGCAAGTACAACCGTTGTTGCATATCGAGCTCGCGGACTGCGAAATTATACGAAAAACAGCAGCAGTAGCGTGCGGTGTCCCGGCGTAGCCTGAGTGAAAGGGCATTTTAGTCCGTAAAAGGGCGTGTTTTCGGAGAAATAGAATGAGAGCTGCGTGTGGGAGAGGGAGAGAGAGAGAGCAGGATAACGGCAGAAATTGCAACACGCCGGCCGACATAGAGCCGTTATGCGAACGAGCGCGCTATTTGCAGTAACTTCGTGGCGCGCACGGAAGAGGAAGAACGAGAGGGGACGAGGGGATTGTAATGAAATGCTACCCCTGTCGCTGGCCGCAGGGCCATTTTATGCGCGAAAGCTTAAGCGCCGCCGGCAAAAACGGCCGATTTAGCTCTTTTCGCGTACGTACAGTATGCGTATGGGATGCGCTCTGCATGTGCGTCTGTGTGGGACTGCGCTGGAAATAATTGGGCGCGCGCTTTCATTAAATTGTCCCCGCGACTCCTGCGTATCTGCGCTTGTGCGGTGCTATATGTTGCACGGGAGAGAGGAATTGGACCGAGTTTTTGGTTGTTTCGCAGGGCGAGGCACGCGTTGCACACACACACACACACACACACACACACACACACACACACACACACACATCAGCTAAACAAAAACGAGATGGTGCTGTGGAATGGAGGTAGCGGCTGAGGTCAGAAGAAGGATCTACTTAGTCAGCAGATTGCAAGGTCTGAAATATAGTAGCTTGATCTTTGGTGCGCAGTTTCAGCATTTCTTAATTTCGGGGTAAATGTACATTACTTGCGGTACTTTTTTTTTCATATTTTTATACAGTTAGCTTGGAGATAAAAATACTTATGGAAAAAATTACTTAGTATGGGGCGGGGGAGGGGAGGAAGGGAGGGGGGGCTACTACACGCGTGTTTTACTTTTTTTTTAAATACAAAACAAAAAATTTGAGATGTTTTTTTTCGATTCATTTTTAAACCTCCCATAATAGTTTAGTAATTATGAAATTAAATAATTTTATTTTGTATTGATGTTATTGATTTTACTGTAAACAAATAATGGATAAAAATATGGTTGTGAGTAATCCGGACATCCTGAGTTTTACTCTAGAATAATAGTATATTGTGTACCATGGGGGAAAAGTAGGCTTTTTTGCCCGCGTGTAAGGTTTGCAATACGAGTTGAAGGAGAGCAAGCCCGAGCCAAAGGCGATTGCGTATTGCGAGCTGAAGACAAGGGCGAGAAAGGCCCTTCCCCCATGGTGCACACCGTATTTTTTGTGAAACATGTATTGATAACGTGTTTTTTATGCCTATGAAGCGAAACTAAATTTGGCCATTCTTCGACACGGTGCAATTACACACTTATTAGACTGTAAAATCAGCCTACTAGAGTGTGTAGGCCCACCTAAATATATCGTATCATCTAGATGGTACCCCATGTTTAGGGGTGCCTAAACTCTTTTAGGGCTTATTTTCGAAAATTTACTTTTGTGCCCGCTATACTGGGTGCAATATTCTTTTGCGCCCGCCGGTCGGAAAACGGCCACTTTAGTCTCGCTATACGGGCATAAAAAACGCGTTTTCGTGTAAGTGCGACAAAAACATTTATTGATTGAATAATGGCTAAATGATTTATGGTTTTGTCCAAAATTGTAAGTGTTATAAATATTTTTAAATTTTATCGACTTATTTTATTAGAAGTAAAATATTAAAACCATACTCTTATAGACTGATAATATTTATTTTTGGTATCAGAAGTGGGATAAAATTATGGTATTTACAATAAAGTTCAATTCTAAAGGTAGAAATTAAACTAGTAAGAATTTAGAACAGTTAATCATTCACTTTATAATGTAAAATTCTCTAAATAAGGAAATAATATAAATTTGTATTCTTTTGTAATTAAATAAGATTTACATATTTTTACACAGTTGTTATTTAAAATCAGGTGACTGTGCATAATATCGTCCCTATACCTAATATAGCCCACCATGGCTATCCTACCTATTACGCAGTTTAGCCGGTAAATAGCTGATGCATTATCTATATGATGTCAGTAGAAGTTATTTCATCGGAAAATTATCTTACAGAAGCGAAAGAGGACCAACCAGCGTGTATTTTGTCTTACAACAAATTACGTGCATTCTTTACTATAATTTTGGACAAGTTTTTATAATATATACTGTGATACTAAATAAAGAAGTTGGTTCAAGTAGACCCTGCCCTTAATTTTACTACGCTTCGTCAATTTTTCAGTATCATAGTTATTTTTTATCATCTCAGGCATCCTATGCATCTTTCTAATATAATAGGATATGTGTATATACACTTATTCTACCTAATACGGCCTATGTAACAGCAAGTATACAAGATTTGTATCTAATGATCACCCTTAGAACTTTTAAAAATGTTCAATGATAATAAATATATATTTGTTACAAAAGATAGTTACACTATACAAATTTGTGAAGAAGATATAAATAATATGTGCTTAAGAAATTTTTGCGTTTTATACGTGATTTATATTCTCAAAAATATGCTTCGATCTTACTACCACCGACAAAGATGATTGTATCTATGTAGAATGCCTAAACTTTATTTAAATTAATGAAATGTATTACATTTAACATGTATATGTTTATGCCAAAGATTCTCTAGAACTTTTCTATTTCTCTTCAATCTTAAAACTAACAAAATAGTCTCATACATTAGCCGCTGAGAAAATGTTAAGATAACTTTGAAGTAAAAACCTATAGTAAAAATTTAAACGTTAAACATTACATTTAAATTTATACCAAATCTTGAAATAAAAATAGATTATTAAGAATGTTTCAATTTACTTACTTCTTTATGACTTAATTATTAATGATTTATATTAATTTATTTATTAATAATAAACCATTTGTTTACCCCCCTCTCCCCTTTGAACAACAAAATCTTATGTAAGAAAGGGAGGTAGGGATCACCAAAAACTTACGGTTTCTTATGTGGGGGTAGGGGGAGATAAAAGTACGGAAAATAGCCCTTACGTAATTTGTACACGGCTCCTGTGGTAAATGCTCAAAGCTTAGGTGAGTCACATTAGGTATACTAACCTTATATCATAACATCACATACAACTTTTTATTTTTACAAAAAAAAATGAGAAACGTTCTTTATTTAGTGGACACAAAACCAAATTGGTCAGTTTTCAAATACGTTGGCAACTTATTTTTAAAAAAGGTGTGTCACTAACTCCATTAGCTAGTTTTAAACAGTATTTAACTCATAGTCCGTTTGAATATGTAAACTAACTCACCTATTCCCTATAAATAAATCGAACTTAATCATTTAATACACGTTGATATCCTAATTAATTGTATAATATACTTTCTAGAAGGGCACTACTTCAAGCAACATTCTTTTACATCAAATTTATACTAATTATTCAAGTAGCCATTTGTGTAATGTAAATAGTTTAATGTTTTTTTTGTTTAGAAAATAAAAGTATTTTTCTAATAACTATTCAAATTACTATACATGACTGCCGATTTAGGTAACACCATTACCGTTATTACTAAGACTATAGAATTAAATACATGCTGTAATCTAATTAACTTTATTCTCATTTTCAAACTTTACACGCACAAAAGTGTAACCACCACCATCACTATCACCACACCCGCATATTACCCGAAATTTCAGAATGCGCACCGAAAGTGGTCCACATACTCTGTAGGCGAGATACATATGCTCGAAATAATAATACGGCCGGACGACGAGTGCATATCATCAAAATTCACCGCGCGGCAGACGTCGCGGAGCCCTGTCGCTTATATATACCTCAAAATTAAACACTACAGGCACGCCCTTAATGAACGAAAGTAAAACCACTGCATAAGCCAAGGAAGTTATGAAGCTATGCATATAATGGGGCAGTAATCTCGCTAGTTGTGCATTCGCTTTGTCGCAAAATTGGTTGTACGTAATGTCCTGCGCCACCAGCGCTATCACCATCACAGCGAAATGCACATAGATAAACGAAAAGAGTCAAAGTCAACGTGCGAAACTATTCGACGAGTGATTCTGTTGAAAGGAATATTTTTGGTTTATAGTTTGGTCCTTTGAAAGGCCGGGATTTTAAGGATTATTTATTATAAAACCTTAGGATTTTTTGTTTTTAATGCAGTATTACTAATGTAAGATTGCATGTGGAGCAAATTTTTGTAATAACGAGCGACTATGAGCCAATGTATGAAAAGTTGAACACAGAATAAACAAAAAGACTTCACAGATTACTCGATGTCTTGAAAATGACTTCGGAGATAACAACTTTGTAATCGCTACATAAATTCAGCAAATAGAAACTCGGGCCTATTTTTTTTTAAGTAACGGATATTCACCACTACTTACATGCAAGTTTCAAAAACTTAATATTAAGTATGAAAGAATGGTATATGACAAAAGAATGTCATTGAGAATATCCATTTTAGTATAAATTATTCATATATGGGTAATTCTCATACAAAGATGCAAAATTGTGGCCCTGCTCTTTAACTATTTTATTACTTTTCAATCGTCACATTGCTTATTCAATTGTAAATAGATTTTTATGCAATACGCAACAGTAAAAGCCTCAAATAATCCATACCATAAGAGACCCGTTTTTAATTTAGTCGCAAATTCGAAACTTCATGGATGTTCCTGAATAATTTGCATCTCATTGCAATCTTATGAATATTTTTTACCATTTTCAAGGCATAAATTACGGAGTAAGATTAGTTAATTTTACTGGTATCAAACAAGTTCAGATGTCACTTTGACTAAGGAAAAAGGTATTCCTGAGTAAGTAGTAATTTTTTATATTAGAGTGTTAATCTTGTCTTTTTAGTGAACTCCGTGTCACTGAATATTGTATTATTATACGTATGCCATGTTTCCCCACATAGATCAATAAAGTTTCTGTTTATCTTTTTCCATCGAATAACGCTTATCATATTTAATATTCAAACAAAACTTAATTAGCTTACATACGCAAAGTAACCTGAAAATAATCATGCGAGCTTTATTCAATATAGAAAGTTAAAGCGATTTTCAATTGATCCGTGAATGGCAACAGGGCATTAGAGATGCTTTATCTAAAGCTTCAGCAAAAATCATTGAAAAGTCTTACGTAACAATAATTAAATGTTAAATATCAAGTTATTGGTCTTGAGGAGATTAAAAATATGTAATCTTATCACTCTAATGATGCTTTGAGAGGTCCAGCATAATTATAGTGATGAGATTAAAATGTTCTTAGCTCGCGGACGTAACCTGGAAAATACAGTCAACTTCTCTAAATGCAAAAATTAGATTCTGAAAATTTCAAAATTATTGGGTACATAAAATTTACGCGTTAAGAATCAGCCGCACACGTATACCTACAAGAATGCCTGCGAAAAGCCCAAGTCCCCCGCGTCCGAATTCACGACACAGTTGTCGGCGCAATTACGCGTATACATAATACTTCGCTCTCGCTTTCTTCCGTCGTCGCGTCGGGCGCGGCTAATTCCCGTCGAATCGGAGAATTCCCCGACACGAAATAATTCCGCGCCCCTGCGGCGGCACACGAACTTTCTCTCTCTCCGTGCTCTTTGTCTTTCTGGTTTCGTCTTCTCGTCGGTATGTGCGTCGCGTCGCGCACTCGCGTAACCGCCTGTTTTAATGCGAGACGGAGAGAAGAGCAAGAGATAGAGAGAGAGAGACAGAGAGAAAGCGACAGACAGCGCGAGTGGTGGTGTAGCTTTAATAAGCCGAACTGAATTCGGCGAAGAAAAAGTATACACACTACACGCGCGAGACGTGCGGCCGTATTTAACCGCGGGTCATTAGCAAGATAATTTCCACGGAGCAACTCCGAATGAACTTCGTTTCATAATTAGGCGCTTGGATTATTGTGTTATGCGGGGCTGGAATTTCGTTACACCGAGTTGCGCGCCGCGAGAGTAAGTGGCATTTGCCGTGGCGCTCGTGCGCTCGAGAGTTCGTGCATCAGGACTGCAGGATGAAATGCAAAGCGGAAGAATTAAAGAGAGGAAAGTAGTTGTTTGCAGGCTGATTGAATATTTTTTTACGAGCGAGGATACAGGTATAGACGCTTTGTCGATCATTTTTACAGGTTTATTGACTCTCTGTGAGCGTACGTTAATTTTTGCTTTTCATCGGGCGAATGGAATTTCGAGAGGAAGTTGAGCTTTTGCATTTTGTATCAGTGGGGATATATTTGAAACCACTTCACGTATTAGAAAAGCATTATTTCCGGAATTCGTAATTCGTTATTTTATAAATCATTTATTTTTATTTTATATTCTGGAGGATATCGCACATTTTATTTAATATTGTTGATTTTCTTTAATGATAAAATTAGGTTTGAATATTTTAATTTTCATTGCAGTGCATTCCTTTTAATCATTGCACTAGCTTGCTACTAACTATTGGTAATATTTAAATTGATGAGTGGCGGAAGAACCGGAATATTCTTCCTAATGCAATAATAAAATTAGATAGCTTTGCAGTGTCTGTAATTAGATCACAGTCAATAATTGGGTCATTCATCTTACAACTTTACCATGATTGAAATTGAACTGCCTTTGCCCGAAGTAAAACGAAATTCACCCAACTTTCTGTCAAACCTTCGCAGACACCGGCAGCTAATGTACCTTGAGTAATAAGTCTGTTTAATTCAAAGTATGCGTTAATCTGTGATTTCTGTCTGCGTTATTATTGAATTATTAAAGTTTATATTAAATTGACACGATAAATTAAGGAAATCGTGCAATAACTTTGTAAATTTGACAATCTTTGTTAAACAGGTGTGATAACTTTCAAATGTATGTTGCGAACAGTGTGACTATGCCGTAATTGGCAATGTAAATAATTTTTGACTCTGTGCAAAAGAAATACTTATCTTATCTTATCTTAAACCCTTCATTTCTACAACCTGCGAGTCGCGGCCTATCATCAACGTCAACGCTGTAGACTCAATCGCAACTCGCGACTCCGTCACTTCTTTTTTCCCCCGCGTGCCATTCCCGCACGCGCCGGCCGTAATTTTCTCATCGCCGACAAAGTTTCGCGTACTGGCGTTCGTTTTATCGAATCGTCGGCGCCTGCCGCAAATATATACGTATATATATTTCTTTTTTATCGATTTGAGGCGCGCGCGGCGACAACGACGAGGACAGTGTGCGTGGTATGGCAGAAGTCGACGTACGCGCGCGCTCGTCGCGGGGCATAGTTGCACGCGCCCGGCAAAAGTTCATCAGGGATGCGATTCGCCGCCGGTGCGAACGTGCGATCTTTGTAAACGAATCAATTGTCGTGGATGTATACGGCCGCATCCGACACTGCGCGGAATTATTAGCGCGCGCGGCCGCGCGCGAGGACTGGCCTCGAAGAAATAGCTGGGCCTGACGCGGAGACTGACTGACTGACTGACTGCACACCTGCCTGCTTCGAGGAACTACGATATAACGAGGATCGACAGACAGAAGGTGCGGCTTCTTTGATTCTTTTATTTATATCCTATTGAGGATTCTCTTATTTGACTTTTTTTCTTTATATTGACTTTGGCGTCTGTTGCAACGCCGTTACCCTAAGCGGGTCCTGGGCGTAGTCGTCCAGAGCGGACGGGTGGGTGCCTATCACCACTATACAGCGCGTCCTCAGGTTGCGGATAGAGGAACGACCCCTGAGAAAGAGGTTAGCTGCGAATAAAGCGAATAAGCAGTCGCGGACAGCCGATAGGCCCAGGCGTGGGTGTGATGAGCCCGCACTGGCGAACGCATTCATCTAGAAACACTACGCAAGCACCGCAACAACTACAAACACTATACAAAATCTTCTATCTTACTTTCTTCTTCTACCTTACTCTGTAATCTATCTCTTTTACCACACATTTCAAACAAAAAATGGGCCAAAAATCCTGCTGTCGTGGAGGATGCGGGAGCGATGACAACTGCCCTGAGAGGGGATGTGTAGAATGATTCGCCACCTGGTTTTACATGGCAACGAAGCCAGCGAAGGCGCGCTGCCTTGCAGGGGGGCGTTAGGATATGAGAATGAAACCGAGTGTGTCTGACGACGAGTTGACTGTGTCCTCGCCAAAGTCAGAAAGCTCTCATACTTAGTTCTAGGGAGGTATGAGGGTTATCACCCCTAGACGGATGGACTCACCTGCGATCGGAACAGGATCCAAAACGCGCGGGTTTAACTTACTATCATGGCTCAAAGAAAACAAAACCAAACCAAAACGAAAAGAAACTTGAGGGTGGGAACCTGGAATGTACGCAGTCTACACAGAGCAGGCGCGTTCCGGGAAATCATAAATGAAACTGAGAGGTACAATTTAGATTTGGTAGCAATACAAGAAACCCGATGGAAAGATAACGCGATGCTAGGATCCGGTAACTTCACCTTTTTATATGGGGGCGCGAGCGGGCATTCTCTAGGCACCGGATTTCTTGTTAACAAAAGCATCATACATTCCGTTAAAAGTTGCAATTTCGTGAATGACCGACTCTCGTATATCATCATCGACGGAGCGTGGTATAATTACGTGGTTATTAACGTCCACTGTCCCACGGAGGACAAAGAGGAACAAGTCAAAAATCTTTATTATGAAACTTTAGAGCAATTAATCGACCAATTCGCGTCTTACGACACCAAAATAGTAGTGGGGGATTTCAATGCTAAAATAGGGAGAGAGGAAATGTTTAGGCCCACCATAGGCAAAGAAAGTCTGCACGAAACCAGCAATGATAACGGTATTATGGTCATAAATTTCGCAGCCGCAAAAGATCTTATAGTCAAGACCACGTGCTTCAAGCACAAGGATATACACAAGGCAACGTGGACATCGCCGGATGGGGCCACGCACAATCAAATCGATCATTTTCTTATTGATAAGAGGCGCCACACGAATGTACTCGACGTAAGGACCTATAGGGGGGCGGATTGCGACTCAGATCATTATCTCGTAGTGGCCAAATTAAGAGCCAGATTAGTAGCCGGTCAAAATAGTAAGCGAGCGAACAAAGTAGAAACCTTTGATATTGGAAAACTACGAAGCGGGATAGAGCGAATCAAGTACCAAGTAGAAGTTAGCAACCGATTTCAGGCGCTCGAGGAAACGGATGAACAGACGGGAGTAGATGACGATCCGAACAGGTTGTGGGGGGCTATCGAAAAAACTATAAAAGGGGCCGCGAATAAAGTACTGGGTAAGAAAAAAAGGCCGAAGAGCAAACCATGGTTTGACGAAGAGTGCGAACTCTGGTTTGAAAGGCGCAAGAAGGCTAAATTAGATAGTGTACACAATGAAAGCGATAGGGCCGTAGAAGAATACCATGAAATAAGAAAGCAAGTACGTGTGATTTACAGAAACAAGAAGCGCGAGTATCAGAAAAATGAAATTAGAAAAATAGAAACTAATAGTAGGGAAAATAACCCGCGCGAGATGTACAAAGGAATAAACGCTATTAGGAAGGGTTTTCAGAGTAGATCGCAGTTAATGAAGGATAAGGACGGGAACCTCGTGACAAGCGAAAATGAACTATTGAAATTATGGAAAGATTATTTCGATAAGTTATTAAACGTGCATGAAAACTCCGAGGAAATGGGAGACGAAATCCACACTGCTGAACTCCATATGGACGAAACGACCTACAAAGAAGTAGAGGCCGCGATCAAAAAGCTAAAAAACAATAAGGCCGCAGGAAACGATTCTATACCAGCTGAACTACTTAAATATGGAGGCACCGCGCTTACATCTAAAATTTTTTATCTAGTATGTGCTATTTGGAGAAATGAAACAATACCAGAAAATTGGAAAGAATCCATCATCATACCGATCTTCAAAACGGGAGATAAAACAGACTGCAATAACTACCGGGGAATCTCACTTTTAGCTACCTGCTACAAAGTTCTGTCAAACGTAATACAGGCCAGACTCACACCATTCGCGGAAGATATAATAGGAGATTATCAGTGTGGATTCCGGCGCAACAGGTCAACGAGCGATCAAATGTTTACCATAAGACAATTATTAGAGAAAAAGTGGGAATATTGCGAAACTATACACCAGCTATTTGTGGACTTTAAGAAAGCGTACGACTCTGTCAAACGAAGCAAAATGTATGAAATCCTAGTGCTCCTTGGCGTACCAAAAAAACTCGTAAAATTAATTCAAATATGTCTGAACGGAAGCACTGGAAAGGTCCGAGTAGGCGGTAATGTATCCGAATCGTTCATGATACGCGACGGTTTGAAGCAAGGTGACGGGCTTTCAACGGTACTCTTTAACCTGACGCTAGAGCATGTTGTTAGAAAAATGCAGGCTAGCGAGCTAGGCGCAACACTCAACGGAACAACGCAAATTTTAGGCTATGCGGATGACTTGGATATAGTGGGAGATAATGGTGAAACGGTGGCGAGAAATGCGGAAATCCTTATAAATGCGGCTAAAAACACGGGGTTAGAAGTGAGCGAATCGAAAACGAAATATATGATCATGGAGAAACTGGGCATTCGCGAAGCAGAGGGGGATCTCAGAGTCGGAAATTTCACTTTTGAAAAGGTTAGCGAATTCAGATATTTAGGTACAACTATAAATGATCGAAACGAAATTAAAGCCGAGATTAATAAGAGACTTCATTCGGGTAATGCCTGCTTCTACGCTGTGAACAGATTACTTAAGTCAAAGCTACTGTCGAAAAATGTCAAAATAAGGATATATAGGACTATAATAATGCCGGTAATCTTGTATGGGTGCGAAACCTGGGCGCTCACTAAAGCGGAAGAAAATCGTTTTAGGGTATTTGAAAATAAGGTTCTGCGGAAAATATACGGGCCAAAGAAAGATGAGGAAACTGGGGAGTGGAGGAAACTGCACAATGACGAGCTACATAATTTGTACGCGTCACCAAATATTAACAGAATAATAAAATCACGGAGACTAAGATGGGCAGGGCACGTGGCAAGAATGGGCGATGATCGTACAGCAGCGCGCATAATGAAAGGAAAACCGAAAGCAACTCGGCCTCTTGGTAGACCTAGACGCAGATGGGAGGATAACGTAAAATCAGACATAACTGAAATTGGGCGGGAAGGCGCGAAATGGATGGGGTTGGCACAAAATAGGGAAACATGGAAGGCTTGCGTAGATGAGGCGATGAACTTTCGAGTTCGAAATGCCATTTAAAAAAAAAAAAAAAAAAAAAAAATTGACTTTGGCGTAGACGAGTAGTAGACAATGCGATTCTGAGTAATCTTGACATCTCAGGGTTTAAAATAGAATGAAGACTTTGGTATTGATTGAATAAGGAAACAAGGATTTACGCTTGAGTCTGAAATTTTAATCGAAAAATATTTTTAAATTCGATCCATTTGTCTTATTGGATTAGAATAATACTGGAAACCATTAAAACCATGCCCTTATAACTTGATAATATCTATTTTTGTAGCAGTCTTTAAAAAATGGTGTCAGAAGTGCAAAAAATGGTATTGCAAAAAATGTTAATGTTGCAGCTAGAAGTAGCGTGAATTTATTACAACAACTAATCATTATTTTTACAGATTCTTTGGACAAAGAATTACACAAATGAGATGCTAATAACTCACTCGTACCTCAATACACACTCTGCATACAGAACGAAACCGCCCAAGCGATCGAGAGCCAATTAAAAATCGAACAGCGCATAATGAATTAGCTGACGAGAATCCATATTTCCCGTCACGTTCCGTAAACAAATTTAAAAAGCAGTCGGCGATCGGCGTGCGAACGCAGAAATCGATCTGCCGACCGCTCACCGAGCTTCGCGTGTGTCGCGGCCGTTTTGTTATCCTTTTTCGGCCTCTGGCGCACATATGTACTCTCATTGTTCGTCGACATACGTAACTCGGTGTCGGGCCGGGGCGTGCTGGCTATTCATAGGCCGACTGGTTTGAACTCGCGCGCGGAGACGAGCGCTTTAATGAACCCATAAGTGACTAGCGCCCGTCTGCACACGTATATATAGAGGAAAGAGAGAGAGAGAGAGACAGTGTATAGTGACGTCGCGGCGCAGGCAGCGGCGCTCTTTCAAGGTCCGCCCGGTACGGGGACTTGCGAACGAAACGAGAGCTTCGCGGTCATCATTCATCGCTGGCCTGTGCGACGACGACGCGTCCATACCCGAAGCTCGTAAAAAGCCTTTCTGTCTCGTGTAGGTTTGTTGTAATGTTTTGTACCAGCAGTGCATAGCTGAAAATGAAAACGTTGAGTATTGATTTTCTTGACATTTATGTGGATCATGTTTAACGAGATTATATTAAAAATTACATAATTGCAGTTGAAAAGTGCAGGGATACATAAAATAGGTATGTGTAAAATGTATAAAACTACTAATTATAGTTGTTATATTACTCGATAAGTGAGCCAATAAAGCGAATATTAATTAATTTATTCATTTGCAACGTTTTGACGTTCTTTTCAAACTTAACCCTCTGGCGCAGTATCCCAAGATATCTCGTCTAAACAAGGCCTTTACCGTAGCCAGGAGGACGAGATATATCGTCCTGACATTTTTGGCCATAATTTTTGACTGGCACACTTTCAGAGTACTTACGACCACGCAGATTAAAGCTGACAACTTACTCCTTATGATAAGCTTGGTTCAACTTTCGATTTTTACGCGACCCCGAAAACATAAAGAGAGATGTTATCCAATTTCCGAGCATGTAAAAAAGAAATATGCATTCGGGAATGGAAAAGCCAGGTGGTTAATGAATAGTAAAGAGAAGAAAAGTATACATATTTGACAAACAGGTCAATAGAACAGGGCAATTGACATATAATATTAAATTAGTATAATATATATATTGTATAATACATTAAGCTTGAATAGAATGACAAACAACACATCGTTGAAACATTGCAAATAAATAAAACGAATGAATTGGTAATATTCGTTTCATTGACACATTTAATCGACTAATATACCAACTATTATTAACTTTTAAATTATTGATAGCGTCAATTATCAAGTAGATATGCTATCAGTCTTTATGTAATAGGTTGTATTTTCAGTATGAAGACCTACTTGATACAACTACGGATATTGTGCTTCATTTTTGAGTATTAGAAGACGCTTTTCAAAGTTTCATCAAAATCCGTGACCGGACTCCGTGCACTATCCCTGTTAGTGTAATACAGCCACAGTTATTTGTATCTCAAATTAGATGAAAAAGTACATTTATTATTATATTTTAAGAGAACTCCAAAATATTTATTATTTAGCTCGCTCACTTGAATTATTTAGTATACCGGGCAGCCACTTTTAATAAAATACGCTAAAATCTTTATATAAACTGAATCTTTCTTTTCATTTGAGTTATATTTTAGAAGTGTAAGAAATTTTTACCTGTCAGATAAATCTTCAAATCTATTTTATTCTTGGCTCATAAAAATAAAATGTGAAAATTGTCGCAATGTATGAATTGCCCATTTTTATATAGAAAATACAATATCATATTAGCTATAGTTTTATCATTATTAGCTTAAAATTTTTCACAAATTAGTTAATAATATATTTATTGCACTTCATAAAAGTAATATTGTTATCGAGAGAACAAAAATAATATTCACAGCTCCAAAATTCCGCCTCCTCATAGAAGAACCACACAACACCACATAAAAAGCTGCCTAACCCCTTGAAATGAAAATACGAGAGTAGGAGCTGTCACAGCAGAATATAATATAGAAATATCGTCTTAGAAATCAGCTTGCAAGCAGACGCGATCGAATCCTGTTACGTAGAATGGCACTCGGAAAACATCGACTCCAGCAGCAGCAGCAGCAGCAGCAGCAGCAGCAGCAGCAGCAGCAGCAGCAGCAGTCATGTATAGAAAGACGGCTTCCGCCGCATCTCATGAAATTCGTACACGACATAACTTATAAATAAGCAAATGCCACCGGGGTCTTTCTCCCTGATACACTCGTCCCACGCCGCAGTAACAGCGGCAGTGCAGCACGCGGACATGCAAAAATGCCCAGGGAGCGAAATATTACAAGAAGAGAAAGCAGCGCAGCAGCAGCAGCGGCACCTGACGCATACACGAGCCATTTGCTCGGAATCTATATAAGCTCCCCCCGTCTCGCGAATCGCAGACGTCGACGAATCAAAATGCATTTTAGCGCGGCACCACTCGCGTCTCTCCCTGTATATACGTATACCTTACGGGGCTGGCGGGAGTGACGTTATAAATTCAATTTCGGCGGTGTCTGCGCGTCTTCGGGATTCTCCATTTTTGCGCTCGCGCATTCCAGAATGGGACTCCCGAGCTGGAAAAACGAATTCGCGAACGCTCGCGTGCTGTATATATAGGTACGACGTAAGCGCGAGGCCGCAGCGACGAACTTGTGTATATTTATTAGAGGATCGGATAGCAGCTGACGTGCGCAGCCACGGCGCCTCACCCTGCTAAGTAAGTTTTCGCCAACTCTTATATCACGCTCGGTGAAAGTTTTTTTAAACGAGTTTGCATCTTCGACTTATAATCTCTTTATTGGAAAGCTATCAATTGTAGGATCGGGGCTTTATTTGACTCGCCGGTTAATAGGGTAATGAAATCTCGTTTTTATATACAGTTATTGACGATCTAATAATTGGAAATCTGTTTGTCATTGTTAGACCTATTTTTAATAAATAACAGTATAAATGGAAAGTTTAAAAGAATCGATTAAAATAATCTTCGATGATTATAAAATGTACAGAGAAAAATATTACTTAATAAATCAGTACCGTAGAGAGGAGTGACTTTGAACCACTTTGAAACTTTACCCTTTCTCAAGCTTGTTTCCTGACAAAAAGTAAGTTCTAAAATAGGTGCTAAAAGTTTAGTCTTGAGCTACAGTATATATTCACACCTTAAGAATAACATTTCAAAAGCGTATCCGAGGCGTACGTTTAAGTAATGTATGAAAAATAGGGTGGTCAAAGTCACCCCGCTTAAAGGGGCGAATTTGAGCCACTTTTATCTCTAAATATCTCATAGCAAAAATTTCCATTTTGGAGTACTTGCAAATCAGTTACAAACTCATTTTATGTTTAACAAGATGGTCCGATAGTAAAATCAAAAATAGTGTAATAGAAGCCCCTCGCGCTCTAGCATAAGAAAATTTTCGAGGTGGGAAATTTGGTGAAATTTTTGTTTAAGTACATTAAAAAATCCAAAAATCACTTTAGATATATTTAATAATTTTCTTTTTGGATTTATTTTATATCTACAGGATCTAACCTTGAAATCAAAATACGTTTGATCGCTTCAAAACGCATACTTTCTGTGATGCTGGATATAAAATCATATTCATTTTTCATTTGGCCCAAATTTACCCCACCGGCCTAAAGTCACCCCACTATACCGTATATATGAATGATTATAAGAATTGCAAATTTATAAATATTAATAAAATCATTTTGAACAAATAGTACAATCAAATCAGGACAATATCCCTTCAAGATAAGAATAAAGTGTAAAAGGAGATGCAAGAAACGCTTAAATCTTTTTGCACCATGGCAACTAAACAATTTTTACCTTTCGAGCATCTAATTGGGTCAGGAAAGCTCTTCGTTCTTCCAATAAAAAGTTTTATCTCGCTTCATAACGTAATAACTACAGAACGCCGTGTAACCGCGAGACGATCCTTTATAAAAAGAATAAAGTGCCTCCCACGAAACGACGCGCCAATATGCTACGCGTGGGTCCGGTTAACGCGACGCCCGTATAAAATGCGACACGCGGCGCTGGACTTTTGTCGGCGAAATGTCGCCCGGCGTTATGGCGCTTGCTGTATGCTTGCAGAACAGTTTAAAAGTTAATATTAAGTTTAGTTAGCTTCCAAATGCCATCGTTAAATTTCTGAAGTGTACTAAAAATTTTAAAATAAAGTCATGTGAATAATGTAGTTTTAATAGCGTTAAGGAGATATATTCGACAAATTTTCGACGACTTTGTAGATAGAATAGCTTTTTTTATGTATAAATTTATATAATAGTTAACTGTAAAATATTTCTATATTCAGCCAAATTCATAGAAATATTGTAAATGTTGTTGTAAATAAAAATATTAACCTTTTTATATTCAGCTAGTAGAACTTATACGTAAAAAGGTTGTATAAGGTTGCCCAGAATATTGATAATCGAATAAAAAAAGGTTTCTAAACATTTGACATTATGCTGTATAAAAATGGCAATGACATAAAAACAAAGCAATGCGTATAGTAAGAAAGCAATAAATACATGGCGCTGCGTAATTTTTCATAAAAACTCCAAGTAAAATTATTTTTTGAATTCTATTAATGAATATTTTCAATTCGCATTCTTTTATTCATTTAATTTTATTCCATATTCAGTACTTACTATTTTACTTCTTCTGTCCTTTTACAATAGTATATTACGCAACTAGGGGCGAAAATGGGTATTTTCGTTACCAATAAAAAGTACCGAAAATGAGTATTTTCGGTACCCTTTATTTGACGCTCGGAAAACTCTATTTTCGCTGCACTTTATAGGCGCCGAAAATGGTCTTTTTTATTCACGTGTTATAAAAAATATATTTAACAATAATTTGCCCCTTATAATGCTTTCTATTACATGCCGTTTAGATTATTTCAAATTTAGATACAAAAAAAAGAAATTTACAAGAAAGGGCAAATATGCCAACTAATTAAGACCTATTACCTATAAAAAATCATATTTAAAGTTATTTATCTTTAATAAATTCAATGTATATTTTGTTTGGATTTAATACGGACCTCTTTCAGACACGAAAAAGTTAACAAAAGATCCGTATCTGGGTTACACGTGTAAAATTATAATTCAAACATTGATATTTCACATCAAATGTTGAAAATTTGAAGAAATTAAAATAAAAGTCATTGTGCATAGAATTTACATGAAACTAGTTCAGCTAATATTGTCATTGTCATTACGTCTTATTCTTCGGTCACGCTCGCGGCTGAGCGTCATTTAGCGATAAAATATTACGCGAAGCACCGTACTGCTATAGAAGCTAAATACACCACGCAGAGCTCGATTATCGAGCGGAAGCACTATAAGGACCAACCCCATCTTTCTGGCCGACTTGTCTTTGTCTCGTCGCTTATATAAAAGATTAAGCCTTGGTGAGGGAATGCCGTAATGGGCTTTGGCCGGCGACGACGCGATAAGGTGGATTATGCAAGTTTTTAATTTTGCATGGATCTTTTTACGAACGAAGATGGCTTATCACTATGAGCTTTTTAAGAGGGTTGTGTTCTGAATTAAATAGCAAATGTTGAAAGGCAACAGCAATAAACATTTTTTATTCAGAGGTGTAAATGGAAACTGCTACTGCCTACTTTATAATTTTGATTAAAAATTGTAATAAGAGTTTTGAGGTCGTTTTTAATACTGTTCAGTAGCTGGTTTGATGGAATGTTAAGTAATGTAGGCGATAACATCATAACGAACACATTACATTAGTACTTTATCAGTGTAGAGCATCGCTTAATTAGATGGCCTAACATTAAATTTTTAGGTGCTATTATTTTCAACTGTACGTTGTAAAGCTTTAGATACGTTGTAATAAATGTATAGCCTATGTGTCATAATGGTAATGTTACATTTTACGCTAATTAATTTCCATCACACTGTTCAGATTTCAACCATAAAAACAGATACTAAAAATAGATTTTGTGTGAGATTACTGCTTTATGTCATATGCTTTGAAAAACATGGAACCATTCAACTGTGTTTTTATATTTCAACCATTTTCAATAGACACGTTATAGAATGAAGATCATTTGTAGAAAAAATAAAATTAATTTTGATCTATTTATAAAACATTGTACAATAAAAATCCCATTTTTTTCATGTTTTTTTATTTATATAAGAATTAAAATCTGAATTTGCAGCTTTTATGTTGATCGTCGAAATATCCGTCGTATTGAATTTCGATAGTAGGTATTTCCGTTTGAACAGTCTTTTAGAAAATCAATTTTCCAATATTAAAACCGCTGCCAATTCATTCACGCACACACACACACGTTCACACACACACACACACACACACACACACACACACATTTTCTAAAAATAGTGTATTTGGCTTCCCAGTATTTCAAAGCATGTTTCTAACACTTTGCTTTTAGTATAAGTTATTCCAGATTTGCATTTAAAAATATGAAAAGAAAATACGCTTATCGCTATTTATACCTACATCTCAAACTAACATAACGAATTAGACGAAAAATAAACATTTGTGATTCACCACAGGAAGTATCAAACAAAGATAACAAAACAAAGAACAAGAAAACGTTATAACTGATAATCGCGTCAAGTCAAGTATACCTACGTGATCAAAAACAGGGTTACCACTTGACGCATGAGAGGGAGTTTGTGGAAGACCGACCGGGCCGAGATTATCCCCGCTTCTATCGTGCTATTAATATTGCTTTCTGCAAATCTACTATCGGTCGCCTTCGTTCCTCTCACTCTCACTCTTTCTCTCTCTCTCTCCCTCTCTCTTTCTTTCTATCTCTTTCTCTCCCTCTCACTCTCTCTCGCTCTCTCTCTCTCCTTTTTCTCCGTTGGCTGGCTGACTAGGTGCTTGGGCAGCATTACATTTGTCGGAGGAGAGAGAGAGAGAGTAGCGCTTAATCATCTCACGGTGAAAAGGTTACTCCATTTGATCCTGTCTTTCACCAAATCCGTCCTGTCCTCTATCAGCAGTCTCGTCTTCGATCTGTATGATGCCGTGCTTAGCGATAAGTAGAAAATCTGTGGAGAAAATTGCAGATAAACAGTTGCTACTATAATTATTAGCTTCAATATTTGAACGGTTTTTTAATTTTAATCAATTAACTTGCCTAGTATTAAAAGATATATTTAAAAAAAGATTATTAATATTTTAACTTATGACTGGTAATTATAGAATACTTATTTATAAAATAATAACATTAATAAGGAATTTAAATCTCAATTTTTTTTCAATAATATCTGTGATTCTCAAAATACTTACTATTCGTAGTTTATGGTTCGTGAACTAGTAACCCTATTATTCCAATCTCTGATATACTATAATACTACATCTAACTACATCAAATGATTATTATTTTCAATTAATATTTCAATTTAAAATTTTATAACACTATACACAGCAAAGGATAATAAAAATCACACAATTAAACCGATTGTTATACACTAGTTTACTAATAAGCATCGGGCAAAAGTGAAAGTAGCAGCTGCTTCTGATTCTTTATCATTCGCTCACTTCGTAACAAGCCGCGGACGCACGCGCGCGCGCCAAGACGTCCTCGTTCATTTATGCAAGCCATTTGCGGGACCTTTAAATAAATAGCTCGCTCGCTCTCTCTCTCTCTCTCTCTCTCTCTCTCTTCAAACTCACGCGGTGAATTGCCGTATTTTTCTCGCCGACCCCCCGCGCGCGTGCGCTCTCTGAGCATAAATTACAATTTTAAATGGAATTTTGTCAAATTTACAAAATACAACGGGAGCGCGCCGGCAGGAGTCCCGCGCGTCTCGGGCTCTTTATAATTCCATTAAGTAAACTTGGGAAATTTCCCCCGAGACTCGTCACTCGTCTCACTTCTGCGCGTAATTTTCTCTCGCGTCGCCGCCGCCGCCGCCAACGTGGCTCCCCGGTTCGTCCGACCGAAACACCACCTCGCACCCTGCGACACCACCGCTGCGTAGGCGAAATTTCGCCGCAGCGAGCTCGAGTACATTATTTTTAAATTAATAGATGCACCGAGGCACTGTTTGTTCCTCTTGTACTGCTCCTGCTGCTGTTGCTGCTGGTGATGTTCTTTTTTAATGGGAAAAAAAGGGCGAGTGCGGACACTCGTTATGCAAATTTTTTTTCTCGCGCTTTTGCATAAATGCATGGCGCGGCGAATAGCGTTCCGGGGATATATGAAGTTGTTTGCTCGATATTAAATGGAGGTCAAATTGCCAATTTGCAGAAGTTTACAGGGAGGGGAGGGGGTGTGCTGTTCTGCTCAACGCACAATTTTTTTTTCCTATGTAAGTTCGAAAAGGTTTTTGTGCGTAAACGTTATTAGCGCAATCTCATGCAAATTTTTCGCTGTATTCATGTGCGTGAATGTATACAAGTCAATTTTTTGATCGAAGAGTTGTATACTAAGTACCTATGAAGTTTTTTTTTGTTACTTATTTTAACTAATTTTCAATTTTTGTATAATATTAATTAGAAATAAAAAATTCAATCCGTCAATCCGAAACTATAAAATACTTCATATATATATATATATATATATTTAATTTCGAAGAGCTATCCGAGAAATATTAATTTTAAAATACTTTTTTTTATATATTTCATATATAATTAATTATATTTTTAGAACAATTTAAAAATCGATATCGACGAAAAGATCTATATTAATTAAAACAGTATGAGTGGTAGAATCTCCAACATGAATAATTTAAAAATCAATTCCGATAAATGATTTATTTATTTCCAGTATTTTTAGAATTGTAAATTCCACTTACTCTATATTGCATTTAATTTGAGAAAAGTAATCGCTACATTTAATTAAATATACCTACTCCAGCGTTCGTAATAAAATGTTCATTTACAAGTTATTTACTTTCAACGGTCAGTTATTTAAAGTACTCGGTATGAAACGGGAACATACATTGTTTGTTAAAAAATGAATAACATACCATTGTTTGTTACTTTTAAAAATAAAATGTTTCTGATTTTTTTCCCTAAAAAATGCAAGTGGTAATGTTATACGCAAATCTGATTTGATATAATAAGGAAAAATACAAAATTTATTTTTTGATCGGCACACGTGCAAAAGGTAAAGAACCTAAGCCGACGAGTATTGCTTTTCGAATTTTAAAAAGAAAACTCAATTTGCGAAAGTTATAGCTTATTAAACGTCCTTTGAGTGACGTCACACCGTTAAAATATCAAAAGTTACCAACAGGAGTAACGTCACACCGTTTTCAAAGTTTTACCGATATCTTCTTCAATTTTGAAGATATCGAAAAATTCCAAAAGTTTACGAAGACACTATACCATGATCTACAAGAATATACTGTTAACTAAACATTGGTATTTTTCCCTATTGATGAAGCTTGTAATTTCTACAAGCAAATCAATACTTTAAAAGTAACCCTGGTGGAAAATTAATCTAGAACTATGTAGATCTATCTATAAAAGTAGATAATTTTCTACCAGGGAACAAACATTTTTTAACAAACCGTGTAGCATTTTCCGTGCAGTAAATCCTCGATAACACTATTTCCCATCGTGGAGCATTTATTACAAGTAGTTTCGGTATTGAACGCTTTAGATCTTATAACTTTCGAATATTATAAGTAGTAAATATTGCAGTATTCTTCATTAAAAACCGATTAAAAATTATAAATATAAATATAAATATTTTACCAAAATAAATTGTAAAAAATTATTTTTCATATGCTCACATACTTAATTATTACGTTACATGCGTTAGTTTTATAAATAAATAATTTCAGTAAAATCTATTTAAGTAAAATTAGTATATAAATAATTTATTTCGTGTGTTATCTCGAGTCCAAATTTTTTTATTGACGCAAACTGAAATCCAGATCCCTTCAAATTCATGTTAACGTGCATTCACTGTACTTCTACATTTATATATAATTAGTTACCACGCTACTGTAGTTAAAGCTTGAAACTTGATTAAAAAGTCAAATCAAGTAAAATCAACTACAACTGCCATCCCCCTAAAATCAAATAAACCCGCGAGCGGGAGCCGTGCGTTAAAATTCCAAAAACACTCGCTGCCTAAATGCGCGCGACAAATTTTCCGAACGGTCGCGGAGTAATTCCCGGCGGCACAATGCTCCTCCGGAAGTAGAGTCGGTCGTTCGGCGCAGGGGCGCGGAGCAAGAAGCGAAATCGCGTACACACCTATCGCGGCAGCAGCACCATAACCAGTACCAGTGTAAGTAGAGTCGAGTCGGCGGCCGCGAGTACAAGTCGTTTGTCGGCCGCGAAGAAACGCCCGGCGAGTGGATTTAACGCCCTGGCAAGTTTGCACTATAAATGCTAATAGCCCGCGCCACTAGTCTCCGGCTCCGTGGCCCGATGGCAGCGCAGCAGCTGAACTTTGACGCTGTGCAGTCGTTTCTCCAACTTGGCGAATCGGGCGCCTATGATCGAGATAATAGAATCTCGCGCGCGGTGACAATGCGCGCGCGGCTCAGGGAAATAGCGAGGCTCGGCGCTCCGCAGGCGACGAGGACGCACTCGCGCGCCAGCTGAGACATCAAAACTTTCGGGTGACGGTGCTCGATGCGACGCCGGCATTAATCGCCGAAATTGTCGGATAAACTATTTCAAGATTATCGGCAGTAGTGATGCGCCGACATTCTCTTTTGTTTGTTTAGGGTTGCGACGCGCGCGCGCGTTCCGAGCACCCCATCAAAAATTTAGTGCCGGATTAACTTGGACGAGATTTACTTTTAGTACCCGAATCTCGTGCAGCTTCAGTGAATCTTAACTAATTTTATGATGAGGTTTGAAAACTTAGTTAGTTATCGGGCTTTTTACATCTTGATCGATGAAAGTTGCTAGAATTCATTATAATTAATTAGCTGGTATAATATATGACTAACTGTTACCATTGATAAATATATATATTGTATGACTAATTTTTATGGGTAGTCTATGCACAAAGAGAATCTGTAATACAAGTTTGAAAGAACTTTACAATAAGAATTACCGTTTACCATAGTAAATGTGAGCATTACAAAATTTCAGTAGTTATTATAACATTTAAATAAATATTATTATACTCCGCACAAAATTTTCATACTGTAGAATAACCTCCCTATAGAATCTTGGAGAAAACGAATAATCAAATATTATATGTATAATAGAATATACGCTTAAATATTTGTAAAATATTTCTTAAAACTATGGATTATCTTCCGATTATTGTTACAGTATCATTATCGCTCATACATATCTTTATGTGCGTACCATATGAGACTGAAACTAAAATTTATGTATACCCTTGATCAGCTTCTCTGGTGATGGTTTAGGTAATTTCAACGAAATTTCACTAGAATTCAGGCGGACATTTATAAGAATTTTGCTCAAAAGGCTAACAGTGTCGTGAAAATATATATTTTAAATATCAGTGAATACTGCCAGAGCCTCACATTTACTATAAATGCACGGTAATTATTACTATCGAAAAATTCTCTCATTGAACATCCATATCGACGTCCCTAACGAAGACTAGCACATTTCAGATTTCTCAAAAAATAATAGTTCTTGTCACGAGCCTCCTAATTTTTTAAATTTCACACAAAAACTGTAATTTTCTCAGAGGATCTAAGAAAGTGTTCGTATTAATCAGAACATCTAAAAAGTGCTACAGTTTCTCATAAAACACCTCTGAAAAGCACTAAGAATATATGGAAAATCTGAATTCAAACCACCATTCTAAAAATACAATGTAACTGTGCACCAGATCTCATTTAAAACCTCACGAAGGAAAGCAAGCGAGCCCGGCTAAAAATGTCTCACAGCGCCATGAGAGCCTAAAAAAAAGAGGAGGGAGAAACAAGGAGGAAAAACTTCTCACCTGAAAGATTGCAGCACGCAAGCCGCGAGAATCCGCGCCGGGTTCAAAGGTGCATGCACGCACTCGCGCGCACCTCGGGGGCATTGCATAATTCGCGCTGGCGCGCGGTGATACGCCACTCCGCTGCAGGGTGGCAATTAGCAATCTGTCTTTTTCATCTAGGCGCGTGAAGTATGTGCGCGCGGCGGTGCGCCTAGGCGCCCGCGGAGAACTTTCCGCGTTATACGAGCGCGCGGCGCGCACCTGAGCACACGCCCGTGTGTATGCAGGGGCGTGACTCTCTCTCTCTCTCTTGCTCTTGTTCTCTCGCTTATGCGCGCTGTGAAATAGAGTGCTCGAGGTTAAAGATCTCGCGCGCAAGCACAATGGCTAAAAGCCGCCTAGCGACGAGCTTCCTTGGTGCGTGCTGTCTCTCTCCCTCTCTATCTTCGAGTCTGGAAAATCTTCGGAAGTTTGTAGACGAAGATTTTGCCTTTAATAGCTTTCACAAAGTTGTCGAGTTTAAACGTTTTGCGTAACTTTAAAGACAAATTGTGTGTTCCTGGTATGTACAGAGGGATCAGCTCTTGAAATGAATGAGATTAGCGCATTATCTGTAGAATTAATAATTTTTTATACCAATATTTTCAAACCGACGAGCAAACGTAGAAGGATGATATCACTATTAAAATTATTATTCAACGACAAGGAGAAACAAAAATTTAGAGCAATTACAGTTTTAATGTTGGCCAAGAAAAAAATTGTAAAAGTTCAATTTTGTTTAAAGTTTAATGAAAAGAAAAACAACATAGCCAACAGAAAAGTAGGTGACAGGACGAATAATTATAAAAGGAAAAGAAGACTATAACAATACTTAATGAAGCAGCGAATACTTACGGAATAAAATTTCTTTTAAAGAGGTGAAGTACGATGAAATTGTCATCTTAATATTAATAATGTTAAATTACGAATCATTGAATATGCAAATTAAAGAGACTTATAAAAAGTTAGGCGCTAGACAAACTGCAGACCGAGTAGTCCGTACCGGACGTTGCAGAAGTAAATTTAAAGGAAGGTTCTTCTGATTGCATTTTTAACGATAGAAACTTTAACACGTACATTCGCAGAACCATAAACTTCAAGCCTACTTTCGCGCAAAGCGCCTTAGCGAAATCCCAAGACAATGAAGCCCGTGAAAGCAAAAAAAAATAGAAGTCCGACCTACAACGCTACGTACACCTCTTCCCCACATAATTCTCTCTCCTGAATATTAATCAGTCCGACATGTACATTAATGAGCCAATTATATATCAGTCATAACGCGGAGATACGTATCTCCGCAGTTCTCAACGGCAATAAACTATGCGCGCGGCTAAATCCTTTTCGACCCGCGAGTTCTCGCCCCCACGTATATCTACAACACACGCGGCATGCCATATTTTTAAGGCATATTAATTGAGCTCGATGTAAATTATTAGGGGGGAGCGATAAGGATCGCGGGGCCCGATAAGATTCGCTGGTGTTAAAAATATCGGAGAGTCGAGCGAGACAGAGAGAGAGAGAGAGAGAGAGAAGTGGCGGCGCACGAGGTGCCGTTACCATTGTTTTGCGCCGCGCGCCGTTCCCTCGCGCTGCCGGCCGATACGCGTCGCACACCCACGCGTATAAAATAGTCGCGTATAGTCTTACTCTGACGTGCAGCAGCCGCTCGTGCGACTGACGGATTCGCTATCTTGCGCGAGAAAGAAAGAGAGAGATAGAGAGGAAGGGAGAAAGAGGCTTGCGATTCCCAGTGTGCAAGGCATTCTTCTAGACGAAAACTGTCTACTTTGAGTATGCCTGCGTCTGCTCAGAGGAGTCTTTTGCTCACTTTGCTTCCGTGTTTTTATACGCGCTATTTTTAAAAAGATAGAAAGATAGGAAGATAGAAAGGTAGAGAGTTAGAGTTCGGGATGTATTTTCGCAGTCGGGAGACTCTCTTCGCAACAATTTTGAGTAGGAAAGTGATTAATTAACAAGTAAAACATTATTTAATCGATATTACAATAATAATAGTGCTTTGAAATGTATATTAAAGTATTCTCGTAGATTATGTCGGAGAAATTTCTATTCTAACGTATCTGTGATAAAATTTTGCAAATATTACGTGTATAAATACATGAATACATTTTCTATATACATGTTTTTACAAAATTTTATCATAATAGGGGCGTTAGAATAGAAGTTTTCTTCGACATAGGTAACCTAAACGAACAATTAAATACGCATTTTAAAGTAGTATATTGTTACTGTAATATCGATTAAACACTTTTTTACTTATTAATTAATCATTTTCCTACTCAAAATTGTTGTGAAAAGAGTCTCCCGAATGCGAAAATTTATCTCAAGCTCTAACTCTCTATCTTTCTAACTTCCTACCTTTCTGTCTGATTACGCCAAGATAGCAGAATCGAGCCGCTAGGGCTTTAGTGCGGCATCTTGTCGTGATTAGTATGTATAATTGATGGGAAGATCGCTACATTTATGTTCGAAGAGTAATGAAAATTCATATACAAATCTTGTATTAAGGTATTCTTCTATGCAATATATATGTGTATGCATTATTTTGTACCTACTCTTTGGAAGAGAGCTTAGAAAATTAATTTTTTTTTAGAAAGCGAATTCTAGACTGTTTGTTATCGTCTGCAGTCACAAATAAGTATCTAGATAAGTTTATTTAGATATAAATCTAGATAAAATGATACCTTTATTAAAAACATCTGTCTTCATACGTAACAAAACACTTGTAAAAAAAGTAAATGTTTTGTAAAACTTTAGATATTAACTTATCTTTATCTATCTTCAAAGATCAAGCATTTTGTCCATTACAAGTTATCATATTTACTATCTCAAAGTCATTACAATTTCACAAGTCACGTAAGGTACGTAAACCAGGTAAGAAACGGTGTGCAATAAAACGTCACCTCGTACATATCCCGAAATTCGACTCTCGAGTCTTTGGATCACTGCAATATTCTCCGTTTATCAGATTTATTCGATACCCCAGCTGGTAAGTGTACCAAGAGAGCTCCTCTCTCGCGGCTGCATCCTAATTACCAGTTTCCATCGTCGAACTCTATTAAACCGACTTCGATTATAACTTGGCGCAAAGTTTCAAGAAGTTGGGCTGCTGCGCGCCACTTGCCCGAAGGGCCTTCCCTTGCTTACCCCCTGAGATATTAGCGACATGCGCGCGCACGTACACAGCTCCCCCCCCCCCCAAACCTCAGCGTATATATGTACTTTGCGGCGCCTAGTGCAAACGATCCTCGACCAAGTAAACACACACGCGCCCGCGCATCTGCACATTACACATATTAAATTTGCAGCCCGCAGCTGTCGATTAAGCAAACTTTGTACTAGCACTTTATTAAAACTTAATACATACGATTTTGGTGTATTTCTGCATGTACATCTAATATGTGAATATCGTAGGTTCTCTTCGAGTAAGAGTAAATTTAAGAAAACTTGTTATGTAAAAATAGTACATTATGTAACAAGGGAATAAAGCCGAAGATTATTGCCCGAGCGAAGCGAGGGCAGGAATCACCCCAAGGAATACTCGACTTTATTCCCGTGTTGCATATAGAACTTTATTCTCGACTTATTTTAACTGTGGACACTTTATTGACTTAAAAATAGAGACTTCCGGTAAGAACTAGAATTTATTGAAAATGTATATTAATATAGAGAAAAATGATTAAATAAAAAAATGCATTTGCGGGGAAAAAGTAGATTTGCGGGAATCATATTTTGTCCCGCTTTTCAGGTCAATAAAGGGGCCATTATGGTTGAGTCGGGAATAAAGTAATTTTCAATGCCTGTAAAGCGAATGGAAATTTGAGAATTTCGAGCGTCTTTAAGTAGCAGAAGGAAAAGTAAAATAAAACATTTTTCTAAACTAAAAATTTTTTTGAAAATTTAAAAAATTTTAATTCTAGATAATTTTGAAATTATTTACAATTTATTCTTTTTTTTATTGGTATAGATATACAATATTTAGTTAAAATTGTTATTAAGTTGTAATCATATAGTTTTGAGTAAAAATTACTATATTTAATTTTGCAACAAAATAAATATATTTATATATAGTAATAAAAATTACTATTATGATTTAATACGAGTAATTAAATTTTCTTCCAAATTTTCAAGTTTTATCTAAATATTTGCACAATTAATTTTAGTTTAATTTAATACATTATTATTATTATTTTATATAATTTATTTGCATTAGTGACCATAGTTTTTCAAATTGAAGTAAAATATAGAAGTTTATATTTTTTCAAGTAACGATTATTACTATACTACATTTAAACAATCTAAATTTTATTCCTTCTTTTGCAACAATCTAACTCGTTAAAAATCAAATGAACAGCATAAAACAAAATTGAAAAGAAAAGCTGGCAGAAAATCTCGGCCCAGAAACTCAAGACTAAATACCCCTGAAATTACGCTTTCCCGAAAATAAGGGAGCATAATAGCGGAGCTTCCAGGATTACGGCAATTATTTTTAGTATGCAGCTTCTTCCAACGTTGAAAAATTAAAAGAAAGTCAGGCAGCGCGGCACCGAGAGGAAGCAAAAGACGCCGAGAGAAAGACGAAATAGAGAGAGAGAGAGAGAGAGAGAGAGAGAGAGAGAGAGAGAGAGCGAAGGAGAGAGAAAAAAATGCAAAATTGTACATCCTCATCAAGTAAATTAATCTACGCCGTTTCTGCGCGTCCTCCTAAGCACTCGTTAAGTTTCTTGAATGCGAAATTCGACGTAGAGCGGGGCACGCGAGAGACAATAAGACGTAATTGCGCGGCGTGCCTGCTATGTACTCTCCCGCGCACCGACGACTCTATATACACACGTGTCCTTATGCGCGGAGTCCCTGCCTCCTCCTCCTTACCCTCGTCTCCTTATCTATAGAGAAGAGGACGAGTGCAGAGGGCGAAGAGCGAGAGGGAGGGAGGAAGGGAGGCGGTAAGTAGACAAGACATTACCTCCTCGAGAGCAACGCCGCCGCCGCAGCGCGCACTCCGTCTTACTCAGGGCCGCCCGGCGCTTTATTGTAGAAGCCGCCTAATGAGGTCGGCCGATGACAAATCCCCCTTTTCTCCTTTCTCCCCCTCCTCTCTCTCTCTCTCTCTCTCTCTCTCTCTCTCTCTCTCGTTCTCGAGCTTACGCTACTTTGCGAGTCTATCTGCGGCAGCGCGGTATTAGAGACGACAACGGGTTCGCTGCTCTTCTTCTTGCTGCGACTAGCTCTTGACCCTTCTGCGCGCTAATACCCCGCTGGCCTGGACCAACTGGGGCGCGCGCATCTCGTCTTCGTGCTACATTCGCGAGATCCTCGTTTTTCATTATGCTCTTTTATTCATCATTATGTTGGTACTGGTCAGGAATAGTTTCAATGCAGCACGACGAGAAATCGTAGATTTTATACACCGTCGCAATGTGTGGAGCGTTCAGAAGCATAAGGGCTTTTTCAAATTTAGTATTATATTATGTACATAATAAAGAAGTTCACAAATCATCAAAAGAAATAAATTATCCAACCGAACTCAATGCTTACCTATTGTCTTCATCGGTGACTCCTAAAAATGACACTATCACAGTTACCGTAGGGTATTTTTTCAAATTTTTAGTCTTTTGACCTAAAAGACTGAAATGTACATAGTATAAGTAAGCATAAAATGGACCATTTTAGATGCTTTTAGAAAAAATATACACGCATTAACATTTCTTTAAATTTTCATATTTAGACACCCTCTTACCCCCCATACGTTGAAACATTAAGTACAGCTTTCGAAATGTCCAATTCGCACTTATCTGTTATGATTCTGAATGCCCCATATGATGCTACACGTTTGAACAAATCTAAAATAACGATTTCGGTACAAAAATTACAAACTATCCTTACAGTTACAGACGGACATTACAAGGTAAAAGTACTAATAACTGTCCACTGCCTGATAATACCTAACCAGTTGCTGAATTACTAGATATTTTTATTGCGTCAAATTTTTCATCTCAGTAAAATAATCATATGAAATCGCAATCTATTATTATTTAGCTTAGTGTATTCAAAATATCATCGAAATCTGCGTTTTATTTAAATTATTTAAAAACGAATGTAATAGTTATTCAACTTTTTCTTATAGTCCTTCATACTAGAAAAGGTTCTAAAATTGGTTGACGGCATATAAAAAAACATAGCAGTTAATAACTCGTAGATAAGAAAGCTTGAATACTGTATATACTTCACTACGTACACTCGATGTACAAAATATCTGATTCGAATGATTGGAATTTTTTTGGAATATTGCAATTTCATTGGGTCATATGTGTTATCAACAGAAGTAATGTTAATTATTGTAAAATAATATTGGCAGCTAATATAATGATGTTAAATTGATAATAAATACTTATGTAATGTTAAACTTCTGAAAAGCAATAGCTACAACATTATGAAAGAAAGAGAACCGAATGAAATCGGCTACGCGTAAAGGTTGAGCATGTGTTTCTGTTTCAAGTGCATTTTCCTGAAAGAAGGTCGTAAAATAAGGGCTAGCGTTGGCACTCTCGACAACAACAAGGCAATGCAGCTTTGACTCTCAATAGGTTCAGACGTGTAACTAGTAGAAAAATGCATTTGAATAAATATAATTTTGGTAGTTTAAACTGTGATCGAATTATTAATATCTCCTGTTGTGAATCCTGCTTTGCGCCGAAACAGTACGCACGTTTTATCTAACCTCATTGGAGGATTACAAGAGAATTCAAATCGTTCGAATTACGACGTTTTTGTGCGCGAGTGTAAGTACATGAATTTCGATGTTTGAAAGTTATTTTTGCATAAAACACATTCCCGGTTTTTCCACAGAATATACACTTTTGTGAAGTTTTTAATTTATTCTATCGATGATACTTTATGTCTGAGAATTTATTTCAAGATAACATGCGTCACAAAAGTTGTATAATTGTGCACTTCTACATTGAATCAACATAAGTTTACCTTTATTTATCTTTACTCATTTAAATCATACTTTATTTAATAAATAAGCGTGGTTATGTATTTAGCAACGATGATGGCTAGTTGTCGGGACTTGTTTATAAAGCGCATCAATCTAACGTTTATAAACTTAATTTGACATTACTTTTAACTTTATATCTTCAATATTACTTTCACTAAATCCTTTACAGGTTTATTATTTAAAATAATTTTTCAAAAAGATTAAAAAGATACGGTATAAAACAAACTGCTTACAGACAAGTATAACATATAAAAACAAATAAATAACTAGAATACTGAACAGTCAACATGAATTTTACTTGTACTGAATTTATTTTTTTTTAAATCAAAAAGTCATGACTTAAGGAGTTAAACACCCCCGCATTTATAATTCTTAAAGTCCGCAGCTAGACTGCCTTGAGAGTTGGCATTTCTCTCTCCCTCTCAGCTTTTCCCTCTCCATCACGTTCTCCTTATCCCCCCGCTGCTGATGTCCCTCTCCTACGTTATCTATCATTGCTCTCCTAGCTT
This sequence comes from Gastracanthus pulcherrimus, assembly GCA_949152435.1. Taxonomy (NCBI): domain Eukaryota; kingdom Metazoa; phylum Arthropoda; class Insecta; order Hymenoptera; family Pteromalidae; genus Gastracanthus; species Gastracanthus pulcherrimus. The sequence continues at coordinate 30,053,248 of OX424573.1, read as the reverse complement.
TCTCTCTCTTATTCTTTCCCTCGCTGACGCTATCTTCCCCAGCCGAGACGCGCACTCGTCCCCCACCTTCGGCTTGCCTTTTACGCGTTATTGACTTTCTGTCGCATATGAAATAAAAGAATCTCCGAAGACAATAAATTTTGGAAGCTACTGCCTTTTTATTGGACGTTAAGATTGAAGTGCTCCTCTACGTAACCTCTTTTAACTGCTGAAAAATGACGCAAATTTTATATATTAAACTTTTGAAAATTAATAATGAGACCATTAAATGAAAATTTAACTGTCGTAATGTGTTTTGAGGGAGCAACTAGATATTGAAATTTTGATAAATTAATTTTGTAACCATTAATTTTAGCTCAGCTTATTTCATACATATTAATTTACTCTTATCTATATATTATGTATTAAATATAATATATAATCAATTAAATCTACACTGAACAAATGAAGATCTAGGATTCGAAAAAGCTTATTTTATATTTCAATTTTGAATACTCTTCTGCGTTAACTAGTAAGTAAAATTAATTCATTCATTGATTAATTTTAAATGTCAAAGTTTTTACAAACGTTTAATTTATGTTATATCAAAAGTATAATCGGTAAAATAATGATTTATTTATTAGGTTTATAATAAAACCTATTTTGAGTAATTTGAAGCGTATCTTATACTTTTTTAGTACTTAGCTCACTTCCTTTCTTCTTTCATCAAGCCAAAACCTGAATCTGCGCAACAAGAGTCTCGCACTCTCGCCTCATTTAATTTTAAGCCTCGGTATTTTTCTTACTCTTGTCTTTCTCTTATTGTGTCTGCTGAGCCACGCGCTGTATCTTTTCTTTCTGTCTCGCGAAAACGTATAGTACGCCGTAAAAAGTAAGTTTAAATGCTTATGAAACTTTTGGCATCCGGCTAGTGATACTTCAACAAACCTAACTATAGCTGGCTAAAAGGAAATTTAAAATACAATGAATCTTACACTGTTTCGCAATTATTTTATTTTATTTTCAATGATTTTAAGTTATTATTTTGTTAGTAAAGTAAAATTAAAATTGAACTTCATTTTCTCCGTAATATCATGCGTAAACAAAAACTTTTTTGAAACTCTTATCAATTAAGTGTTAAAACTATACTTTATATCTTATGATATTATTTGTTTATTTATGCAGTGTTAGAGTCAGTTCAATTATTTATTTTCTTCTTTCATAGTGATTTTCTTTTGCAATCACAACGAAATAATCTTCATTAAAAATTAAAGTAGATACATATTATTAAAATGTTAAATAATTTTACTAAATGCATAGTCATTTTATCGCACTAAAATTTAATTCAATTAGTTGCCTATTCTATTAGTTACCTTTTTTAGACACTTTTTAAAGTGACATATATCCATTTATTCAAGTTCGATTTTTATTTTGACAATTTAAAATGACAATACTAGCGGAGTATTAAACGGCAGAGATTTAAAAATTAAAATTTTCAATTACATAATTTGTACAAACAAATTACAAAAATGTCTTAAAGTCACCCGGGTGTCCAAAACTATCCGACGAATAATCTCGTCGAATAATACTTTTCTTATTTTAAAATGTCTAAACGTGTCTAAAACATGGGGCACCATTCGGATGATACCATATCATAGCTTGGAACCCCGACGAAGAAAAAAATGTCATGCAATTACCCAATTGCTAAAAAAATCAATAATTAACCAAATTATTTGAGGCGAAATTGCCCTTAATACCTCCGCTCCTATTGTCGTCTTGATACAAATGAGAGTGCGCGTGTGAAAAGACAGTAGATTCGTGGATGATTTGCGGGCCTTGCATTCGCTCGCACGGGCCTCGTATACACACCCGCCGAAAGAGCTTCGCATCTCCTGCGAACGGGATTTTTATTATAATATACGAGGAGCGTGTGCCCTGCGCGGGTGCGTTACATTGTGCCCCGCAGAAAGTGCGTGATTTATTGGCCGGTGAGCCCTGCACACATGTGATACACTCGAAGACGCGAGCGAGCGAGAGACTCTCGCTTCCTCTCTTCCTATGAAGATTGCATTGTGCGCTGCGGGCCGCACTCGCGTATAAAAATACTCTTTGTGGTCGGGGAAGTGTATTTTTGCTGCTCCGTGTATTAGTTATGCCTCTTGATTTAATGGGCTTTGCTGCTGCTCTTGTTCAGCGGGAAGCTTATGTTCTGTTACTTTTTTTGGATTAAAAAGGTTGCGGCTCGAATTGTTTTATGTTTGCATTAATTCAGGTTTCCGCTTGATTGCAGACAGGAGTGCCTCAAATAATTTTTTTTGTCTGCTATTTCGACAGAGTTGATGTATATTTTATGAAGAGTTAACAATTATTTTATGATTATCTTATTCTTATATATATTAGTGTAGAAATTTCACCTTCTTCAAGTGAAAAGTCATAAAAGTCATGTAACATGAATAAACTTAAAGAGTCATTCTTTTAAATAAGAACACGATCACTATTCTGCGTAATATTTATGTAACAATTACGCAATACCCAAATTATATTACAAGAAAGTTTGTAACACAATTTCTCAAATTCTAAGTCAATTCCAAGCACTTTCTATTTAAAAGCATCAAGAAATCAACTAAATAGATTTCCCGTCTCTCATTATAGATTTCGCGCTATAAATAATGCATGCACTCGCCCAGCCTGAAATACATCCAACTCTCATGGTCAGCTTGTAATCAGTATGTTCTACAACGGTATAAGACAACAACAAAAGCCCAAAAAATCACCAATGCAAACCGTCTCCTCTCCTTCCAATTCGCCTTTCGGCCACACAAAGATTAGCTCTTCCAGTCTTTCTTCTTTCTCTCTCTCTCTCTTTCTCTCTCGGGGTCTGTTTCGAGCGATTCGAACGGCGTTCGATAATCTGAATCAGCAGTGGTAGCAGCAGCAGCAGCAGCAGCAGCATCAGCAGCGAGTCCGGAGTCGCTTGAAATGCTCGAGAGCTACTTTATACCAGGGACTCTCTTATTTTTCCTTCCTCTTCCTCCATCCTCCCTCTGGCTGGCGCACGACTACGACATACACACACATCAAACACACATGGGAGAACCTCTTTTTCGTTCTCTGGTTCCTCCGCCGTGTGTTCCACGCATCGTACGTGCAGCGAAAATCCAATGTACCGGAGATAGAGAGAGAGAGAGAGAGAGAGAGAGAAAGAGAAGTCGCGGAAATCGAAATTCATTACGGCACACGATACGCTTCTGGCCGATCGGGCGGAAGGAAGAAAAGGTTTTCGGCCGCGGGCGAGAGGAAGTCGCTCGTCTATCTAATTTTTGTTCGGCTCCTTTGTTTTTTGTCTGTGCCAGTGCGAAAGTCCGGTAGCTGACGCGGGACTCGATAAACGCCGGAATAAGAAGGCGATATTTCTCTTATGCCCGATGTTTAAGAGCCTTGAGAGGTGTTTTCATTGTGGCCGTAAAGAGGCACTGTGTTTTATAAATGGGATTTTTATTCGATGGGACGGAGCGAGGATCTCCTTCGCAAAACCTGAGAATCATTTATGGCCGCCGGATAGAGAATTTTAAATTTTCATGCGAAATTTCGTTGGGAATGATCCGCGCGTAGGCCGAGCTTGTCTAGTATGAAGATTGATGCTTCGAGAAACGAACATTTTTCGCTGCTTTTCGAGCACGCACGCTATATTCGCTTGTGCTGGAGAACACAATTGACAGTTACAATCTTCATGAATCATTGATTTTACAATGTATCGAAGATGTATAAGTTACACATTTTAATGTGAAACAGTGAAATGTCAGTAAGTCTTATTTGCGAACAGAGAGAATCATTTCATAAAAATTACAGTGAAAAATACAGTAGGCCGGCACATTACACAAAAAATTATAATGAAGCACGTTAATGTTTATCCTGCAATACATCATTTTTAACGTGAAGTCAGAATGCAGCACGTTTACCATATCTTTCTCGATTATTTTTATCAGATAGATCTCTTTGTATAAAGACAGATTTCTTCTATAATACATAGAATTAAATGTTTCTTAATAACTTCAAATATAAAACTAAAAAAGATTATTATACATATTCCAAGTTATTAATATGAAATCACGTTTATCTATCTTGAAAACTTGTTTTATCAGTAAAGCTTGTTTCACGAGCACCTTATATACCATATTTATGTGAAAGATAAAAATACCAATCGGAATGAATAATTTGCGTCAGAATATGCCAATGTTGATGGATATAGATATATGCCACGAATAACGATAAAAGCTGCAATCGATCGTTAGTAAACCTTATAAATTCCCTTTTAATCCATCTCTCGCTGCAATGCCATGCATAAAGCATATACGCTGTTATAGATCATCGGTAAATCTTCGAGGCTCTCTGGCAATTATAACTTTTATTGGAAATCCGTCTGTTAGAATATTTGTACTTTAAAACATAAAACAATTTGTCTGGTGAAATAGTATTACCATTCAATAAATTAATAACTGATTAATAAAAACGATACTGAAAAATAACTCTTTGTATAATATTCATAGCTTATATGCAGTTATCAATTCATTTTCTACTATTTAAATCATTTTAATGGCATTTCTCATATATGAAACATTTAGTTTTGACTTAATCATGACTTATAAATTTAACCTTCATTACAGATTAAACTACTAAAAATGCTGTAAATTATTATGACAGCATGCTTTCTCGGATAGATTTCAATTTACTTTTGAAATTTGTTCTATCTCCCTTATTTACAGAGTAAAATATTATTTAAAATATAATTTACTTATGGTATCCTATGAATAAATTTTGATTTTCTGCATATTTTTTTTAGAACAAATAATGCATCCATTTGACAAAAAATTATTGTAAGACATTTAAGATTATATTTGTAAATTAAAGATGTATTTACAAATTTTTCTGTCAATATATTTTAAGAAGTATGTAAATACAATCATATTTTTGCTATACATTTAGTATAGTTATGTATTTATATAAGTACTATTTAAAATATATAGACAGAAAAATTTGTAAATACATCTTAAATTTACAAATATTATGTTAAATGTCTTAGAATAATTTTGTTGCCACTGCTCTTATAGTTTTTGTCAAATACTCATTAATTCAAAATATTCTACTTTTAGCAAGTGATAGATAATTTTCGAATTCTGATACACTATATATTTTGATTCTAATGAATATAAATTATAAAGAAACATAATGAACGAAGATTGTTTATAAAAAAATATTTCTTGATATTTTTCCACGCAAAAAAGGTTTGTAGTAAAGTTTTTAATTTTTCTACCAAATATATGTTTTAAACAGTAATAAACAAACAATTTTGAACAAACTTACACTTTTTATTGTCGCAATATCTATTTAATTAAGTAAAAGCCACAACTGATAATTGAGAAATATGATTAGTCAGTCACGCTACTAGTCAAGAAATGATATAAATATAATATATCCCTTTAATTATTGTTTTAGCGCTAGTAGCCGATTAATATCTCCTTTATTCTGACAGCGCTAAGCACAGGCATAAAATAGAGCTTGAAATATACACAAGCTGTGCGACGCAGCAGACCGAGAGCAAAAGCGAGACAGAGAGGAGCAGACGAGGCGAGTGAGAGAGAATGTGTATAAAGGGTAGTGGGTGCGCGCAAACGATGCACCAGCAGCAGCAGTAGCAGCGGCGGCAGGTGGCAGTGCAAGCCGTCGCTACAGTGCAGCAGAGCCCCAAGAGCAGCAGCAGCAGCAGCAGGTTTTATGGGGGACTTTGCGAGGTTTCTTCAACAGCGGATTACACAAGCGTCGCCTTGTATAATTCACTTATAACCCTTTACTTTCGCGCCGCTTCTTCCTTCTACACCTGTGCGACTCGCGCTCTCTCTTCTTCGTCGTCGACGTCGTCGCCTTTTCTTTCATCTAATTTTGCGCTGCTGCTGCTGCTGCTGCTGCTGCTGCTGCTGCTGCTGCTGCTACAGTGGAGCCGACGGCGAATAAATTTCGCTTCGGAAGAGTGTTCCATTTGCATTGAAAAGATGGTAATCCGTTTATGCCGGACACTTTTTTCCATATTATTCTATGCGACATCTCTGTCGGCCGTGGAGAGAGAAAGAGGGTGAGAGAGGGGGTGAGAGAGAGAGAGAGAGAGAGGAATCTGCTTTTCCGCACGCCCTGTATAAAAGGCGCCGAGCTTTGAAGTGGAGTTTCGCTCATTAGGGAATAGCGAGGATTTGAATTTCAAGTGCGAGAAAGCTTTCTTTCTGTGTTTATTCTGGTGATGTGTTATTGAAAGAATATTTCTCTTAGAGAAAATTTGACACTGAAAGGGTTTGCTTTCTATTTTTTAAGTATTCGTTAACGCGATTGACAGCATAATTGTATTTGTTACACTTATGTATTTATATGCAATGTAACAATTTTTATATACTTACATACTGACAAACTAATAGCATAGTAAATTAACCTTATTATCTGCTATTAAACTTATAATAAAAACTTTGAATTAAGCGTCATTTTTAAAAATTGTTCATGTTATTATTTTTATAAAAGAAAACTTTTTACTCATAAAATATAAGAAAACGAAACTTTTTGTTAGATACCCCGTTTTGCTCCCCTACATAAATTAAAATGTAGTAAAAAAAGTATGAAAATAGAAGTAACAAAAAGTTCGTATTTATATATAATAGATCAATCTTTAAATACATAGCATCCATAATATATTTAGTGCTATATTTAAAACATAATTGAATCTCAAAGCACCAACAATATTTCAGCGTTCATTATTAATATTAGCCTGATTAAGTGCAAGCTCTGACGCACGTATACAATTTTAAACAAGTGCGTCAAAACGGTATTAATTTACCCAGCAATATCCCGATATAAACGAACAAAAAATACGGAAAAAGTATATACATTTTTCTTTGACATAGAGCTTGGGATATAAACAGCTTTTTCAAATAGAAAATAAAACGAAAACGTAAACACGGTAATACGCCTGCAGGTTTACCGTAAAAAGGAATCTCGGAAATGGCTTTAAACTTTGAAAAAGGTGTCGTCAATGTATTTTCAGCAGGCAGATATCCGCGCTGTGCGAAGCCCGTATATGCAGCGAGAACCTGCAAAGCATCGAGATCCTACCTCACACTCGCAGCCTATCAAGAAAGCCGCAGTGAAATCCGCGACCTGCGACTGACGGAGGCGCAAATTCGCTTACTAGGGGAGAGTGGGGCACAAATAGTCTGGAGGTTCAAACGGATTTTCAATATTCTTATATTTTTTTGCAATTTTTCCCTGGCACAAATATAAGCAGTATTGTAGTCTAGTCAGAAATATGAAAATAATAAGAAATATAAAAAGATAATTGATAAATTTATTATCTAATTAATTGTGTTTACATGAAAGCGAATCGAGATTGTTTGAGTAAATTGGCCTATAGTCCTGGTAGAAATTGGATTAGTATAAAATCTGACTATAAATCAATCAAATATTATAGCTTTTTGAGGTTATACCACCATACAATAATTTTATCGGTCAACAGTTATTGACTGATAATTAAGTAAATCCCTGTTGTCTAGCCTACATAGTAACTGAGCTCTTGATTAAAATCTCAACTAAGAATTAGACCCAACCAGATTTTAATTAATTTCCATAGTAAATTTTTATTTAACTAACAATTTTACCTGATAATTGATGAGCAAACCGTTCATTTTATACCAGTATTGAATACAGTTATATAGCAGCGATTTTTCCATATAAGCGTATACATATTCCATTCTTGGAGCGACACGGGGTTTCCGGTACGTTTTTACAATTGCCAGAAGAATAGTTCTATCGAGACATTATCGCAAGCGTTGCATCTAGCGAAAATCCCTCGCGGCCTCGCAGGCGGATCTTGTAAAATATGCACCGCTGCGGCCCGCGCTCATTATCGCAGCTCTCCGCAAGCCCCGATGTCGTCCGCTGCGCGCGACAAATTCATAATGCGATCGACGTTGACGTCAATCAGCGCTAATAGCGGCGTGCGTCAATCTCTCGAGCGCGGTCGCTATTTTCGGTTTCCGGATTTATATTCATACGCGCTGCATAATAAGGTGAACATCGTCTGCACGGCATTTGCTGCTCGCGCTTGATTAGCCAGTTTGCGAGAGCGAGTCTATCGCTTTTGGTCTGCCTGGCAGCGTTTTGTACAGGCGAGAGGGGTATAATTAAATGTTGCGAGACGATGCTGGTGTTGAGGGTCTACATACTCTATATATACGCGGGCGCTCGGGGTGGCTATTTATCGCTCGCGTTGTTTATTGCGGCCTTGTGTATATCGTTTAGTTGCATTATTTTTATCGTTTGGTGATAAATAGAGGTTTGTGCTTTATCTAATGGAAGGGCACGGTGTTTATTTATGAAACTTAATTGCGTCATTATGACTTTAAATAAACCGTTTTAACACTTTGTGGAATAACTGATCGACTGCATAATGCATCCTATTTCCGACTATTTTTATACATATTCATATCTTAATAAACTATTAATAATTGAGTAAATGAAATGGTAAACATTAAAAGTAATTAATAGAATAATATTGTTAAATCATTATTATTTGTTATTATATTGTTTAATCACTATATCTTAATCTATTTATTTCAAATGGTAACAATTGTACAGTAAATAAATGTATTACAAACCCTTTGTTATTTTTATAAACTTCCTTATAGTAGCAGTAAAAGAAATATCCCGAGCAAATCAGCACCGGCTCCATAATAGACTACTAAAAGAGTTAGACTATTCCTTTTCACTTACTACACCCAGTCATGTTTCTTTTTTCGTCTCGCTCGTTCGCGCAAATTTATTTTCGCGGCAGGTCAGTACGTGAGGCGAAATTTCAGTGTGCACCCCACCTATCGTAAACAAGAAAGAGTGAAGAGTAAAAAAGAAAAAACTTTTCTAGAAATAAAATAATCAGATGATGAGAATACAGAGCCTTACGAGTCTATTTCTACTATAAAAACGTACTGTTAAATGCTTCAAGCATGAGTTAAACTAAATAAATAACTATTAAAACTAATATTATCTTACTTTAATTATGAAATTATTAAATTATGATTTGAAGCGCATCTATTCAAATGTATTTCTTCAATTTTTAAATAACTAAATATTGTATACAAACATGCTTCGCGCGGATTAATTTCTGACAGCTGATTTTTAGGTTAAACGACCTGCCAGTAAGTCATATCGCATTTTAAGAGGCTTCATAATAGAGGTCATTATTTTTTTTATAAAAGTATTAACATAAATAAAATATTATTATTCACATTTATGACATTTTAATAAAGAATTATTGATTTATATCTCATTTTATTATTATGCAAATATAAAAAAAAGTATTTTTATGTCTGGTCATTTACATATAAATATTAACGAAATAGATTTAATACAAAATTGAATGAGTTGATGAAGAATTATTTATTACAATTATTGAACTTAGATTCGTCAAATGTTTGATTTACGCTGATGATCTGACACTTTTTCCTAAAATATGAATCTTGTTCTATAAATGCATCCAGAATTCAGATCGACCTTTTAAAGCTGGAAACTTGAATGAACGAAAATTGTCTTCAGATGAATACCTCCAAATTTAAAAGTATCTCTTTTTATTTTATCGTTTTAGAAGTCCATTATATGTATACAAAATCCTTGTCATTCCATAAATCATGTACGAATCAAGTATAATAATATGGTCTCTCTATGGACGCATTCTTCTAGAGCAGAATTAATTCAACGTCCATTTTTGAATTACGAACGTCTCAGACATGGTATTCCTATAAGACTTTTCGACCATAACTATGAACCGATACTACATCCATTTATTCTTCCATCTATATTCATGTCCATAGAGAATATTGTGTTAATTGAAGTTATACACGGATATAAAAAGTGTTATAAATGGGTATTTGCATGAAAAACTTTTTCGTCGCGGTATCCATGATTTGAATAAAGAACATAAGCCGACGTTTTATTCATATCGAATTAAAAAAAAATTTTAATCTGAAGAAATTATTATAGCCTAAATAAGTTCCTTTGTATGACGTCACTCTCATATAACATCAATAAGTACCGCTATATGAATGTGAGGTCATCAGTATGTTAAAAGCGCTGTAAACTATATTAATAATAAGTAAATTGTGAAAATTCGAAAAGTTGACAAAGTAAGTAGCATATAATCTATCGAATCAATCCATCAGAAAATTTCATGCGAAGACCCCATTGCATTTTTTAAAGATAAAAAATCGTTACGAAAAAAACGTTAAACTACCTTAAAAAAGCTTTCTTTTTGATAAAGAAAAAGGCAGTATCTACTTTTTTGAAAAAGCGAGCTAAATATAATCTCAAAATATTTTCTTCCTCAAAGAGGAACCTTTTTTTATTCTTTTACGAGGTATTAGCTCCGAGCTACCTTCTCTAAAAATGTCACATAAAATCCTAAAAAAAGAGTTTTACCTTTTTTAACCTACAAATAAAAAAGCTGAACCAGCATTATTTTATTTTAGGTAGAAGCAATGCGAAATTCCGCAGATTCTTATTTCTCTCCGTATAATAATAAAACAGCGTTTTATTTCCTACATTTAGCGTCTGTATTCTGCTATTAAACGAAATAAGCAGAACACCACCAATAAGTACGCGATGCTCGAAATAGCCTATCAACCCCTAAGAGCATTCGGCATTATCATTTGGAATTCCGCAGCTTGTACCTCGATTTCGTTCTTTCGGCTTGGCTCGGCAAGTTTTTCGGAAAAGAGCAGCAGCAGCAACAGCACACGTGCCGGTCGTTTATAGTCCGACGTCCGACGACCCGCTTGTTTTGCGCTCCCAACTATCTCCCTATAGCTCGCGCGTCTTACTTGTACCGTCTAATCGTGAGTAAGAGTGCTTTCTAGCGCTGCTGCTAGCTGATAAAAGCGTCCATTTTGCACTTCCATTTCCGGTGGCGTCGCGCTGCTGACGTGACTCGATGGCTCTTCTCGTGCTGGTGTTTCGTTGCCACCCTCTTCGACTTAATTTGGAGAGAAAAATTAGGGAGACTTTTTTGCTGCTGGAATTTCGGAGCATTGAGGCACATAGAAGGGATGCAAATTCTGAATGTTTTTATTTAAAATATATTCATGAATATTTTTCATTTAGCAAAAAAGATGGTTCAAACTTTTTTTTACAATTATGTATCTCGCTTTTTTTTTTAACACAAAAATTTAATATTAATATTTATTTTAAAAAATGATATAACTTTAGAATTTAGTTTAATAGGAATACAATTATTAATGGTCTGATCATATCTGTTTAAATGACTATTTATTATCTTCATCTCTCTTTAAACGACTACTCATTATAATGATTACAGATTTATTGAAGCGCTAACAATTATGGACTGTAATAAAGTTATTTTTAACTTTTAATAAGTCTTATAAAGTATTGTAATAATAAGTACTTATACATAAATTATCAATTTCATTTAGAGAATTAATGGATAATAATATTCTATATAATAATGGTACTTGAAACATATAGAAAGAAAGCAAAATGATATTTAATTTTATATCCTTATCTAGAAATTGTGTATTAACATCACTGAGAGCAATTACATGACAAGAATTGCAAATTGCATAAATTTTCTACGAAAATTAGTAGTAAAATTGAATATCTATTTATTTGACAATTTTCGCTTCGAATATGGCAATGATTACTACAAACACAGTAATTCTTCTAAGAAATCGAGTATTGCAAACGAAAATAGTGATTCTTATGCTACGCAACTTCTATCGGTATAAAGTCAAAGAACTGTTGATCATCCTGCACGTCCCCGTGTAACTGATAGGCGTCCCTAACGATGGGAGACAGGCCCCAGTGATGAATGGCGACTGCGCGGGGCTCGTGTCCTCGAACTAGAGCACGCGGAGGACCGGCGCGCTCGCGCTCCTTTCAAATCGAATTACGCCCCCCCCCCCCCCCGGTCACCCACCCCCGGATTCTCGGAACGCCCCCGACCCCAACTCGGCTGATTGTGTTTATCGTCGCACACGCGGCGAAATCAAGCGTGGCGGCGAGGGCCCGAGGCCAAGTTCATAAGTTAGAATTTCGTTTGAGACGATGGGTGGGACCGCGCGATCAAAATAACACTGCTGCTGGCTTTGCTCTGCGAGCGGATTTATCGCGATTTTGGACGAGCATTGAATTATAATTTCGGCATGTGAAATGTGTTTCGTTAAAATGAGGATTGAATGGGAGAGAAATAGAAGTTCTGTGTTATATCTGTAGTCTGTACCATTTATTTTGCATGGGCGGCGACCGTCGCACTTGAACCAAACCTTTACTACTTATTGCTACATAAGTAAGGTAATCATAGCTGTATATAAGAGGTTAATAATAAAAGGTAATCATGGTGATTGAATTCGGATTAAGTTAAGTGTTCAAATGTTCGTCCACAGCATTTCTTGTGCTGGGTACATTAATCCAGATAAAATTTCAAATTCGTCCGTTTTGCGAAAGTGTACATTTTTGGCAAGTATATGCATCGGTATTAATATCACTAGATTAACAAAGAAAATTCATCACATGGGCTTTTTCACCCATAATAAAAATTGAATATCCCATTTTTTTTGTACTTACACGGAGCTTTCAATGAAAAATTCGTTACAAAATTAGTATAAAAAATCTTATGCCTAAGAGACCTAAACTTTTAGGATTTCTAAGATAGAAATTTTTAAAGTTTATTGTAAACTTTAGTCATCTAAAATTTTGAAAAAAATATTGATTGAAAAATCCGGAGTGAAACTTTAAAAATATTGACCCCACCTTCAAACATTTCAGCTTTATATTTATATTGTTAAAATGCAATAGGAGATATACTTGAAACGAAGCAAGGCGGTTAGTGCGGAGGGATATCGCAGATGGTTAGCGCGCTCGCCTTCTGATGAGAATAAAAAACAAGCTTGGGTTCGAATCTCGCCATTTAATTAGCTAAATATAAAAACGTAACACTATATTTTTTTAATATATTTAAATAGTAATTTAATTAGTTAATATATATAATATACTTTGAAAACATTTCTATAGTAATTAACGATAGCTCCTTCCTGGTAAAGTTTATTAATTATCACCAAACACTAAGCGACACAAAAACATTGTCTTAAAAGCAGCTCTTCGATATAACCGTATTATGCAACTCGCTTCGCATAACTCTCTAAGTCTCATAAACTTTATAACGCCCCTCTCTTTTTTTTCATCTAGAAAGCGCGTAATATCTAGCTATAAGCTCTTCTCAAAGAACCAAAACTCCCAGGGACGCCTCGAAGCTGGAAATTAATTAAGGAAAATGTTTACGTCATTTTTCTGCGCACAGTCAGTGTCTTTTGTCCGTCCCAGAAACGCCCCAAGCTCGTCGCGAATACAGTCTTATCAACGACGCAACAGTCGGCATAGTCGGCTTCCTTGCGATCCACGGCGAGTTCGCCGTGCTAAAATATCCCTGCATTATATTCGTCCGACGGGCAAATCTACTCAAAGCGATATTAATTAGTAAGGAAGCTTCGCGAGATAAGGAAAGCGTGAGTGCCCTGGAAGCGAAGTCGACGGATGGAGAGTAGCGCTTCGTTCCTTTCAGGTCGTGTACTTTTCTCTGTTGGCCGAGCGTTAAAACGCAACAGGGAGTATTCGCGCACAAAGGCGCACTGAGCGTTCAGGCTACTCGCTGCTGTAAGGACGAGTGTCGCGTCGAGAATGTCTTGTATCAATTTGAAAGGGCTCTCTAGCGTACTTAGATTCATGCTCTCCTTGATCTTAATGCTTTAATGTTGCTAATTTAATTGCTTTTTATGCGCGCTAAAAGGTTTCAAATAAATTATTTTTAAAATTAATGCGATCACCTGTATGTATACTAATATATTTAGATTATTTTATTTATATAATTTTATACCCACCAGGTGCATAGTTTATAGAGAGTATAGATATTTAAGTTTGTTCCTTAGATGTTTGAATCTCTCCTATTTTTGTAGTAATTTATTATTTGAATTATAATTTACTCGTGATACTCTATGAATAAATGTTATAAATAAATAATATGTTCATCTGATAAAAAAATAAAATAATAAAACTGAATTAAAAGTCACTTCAAAAGGCAAAAATATCGCATTCATGTTTATAGTTTTCAAAATATACAGCGTGAATAAATTTAATAAGTAGAAGAATGTAATATTATAGCCTCAAATATCTCAGAAGTTTATTCACTAAATTAAAACAATAAACCTTTATTTCAGTACCCCACAAATTCTCAGTTCCAATTTTCATTGAGTTGTCAAAAAGAAATTTCAAACAGAAAGAAATATATATGTATAGTCACAACGTATATCACAAAAACGACGACATTTATTAGATCTCAAATAAAATAAAATAAAATAAAATAAGTCAAAAATGAATCAAATAACATTATCTCTATATTTGAGAAAGCAAAATAAGTATAAGCATAATAATTCTTTTGGTTCTCTGTACAATATCCCAACTTCAATTAACTTAGCGTGCAGTTATAACCATAAAGCAACAAACCTGCACGTAACAGTAATCCCCTAATAATTAGGCTACCGCATGTAAAAACGAAGACAAGCAAAGCTTCCTCCCAAAATAATCCAACACGTCGCTGCGAAGTCTGTGCAGCGGCTGCAAGGGGATTTCTCAGCCGAGCTTTCTCTCTCTCTCTCTCTCTCGCAAGTCGCGTGGCGGCTATATAGGTATATACCTACGCGAGATATAGAAGAGGTGGAGAGGGCGTAAGTTGCACGCCGACGAAACACAATATCTGCTCTCGTATTTATCACCGAGGCCGTTTTCTTCTCTCTCTCTCTCACCTCGCGCGCGTGCGCCGGCGCCGTATCCCTGCGCAGCGCGCGCGCTTGCTGCCCGAAAGCTTTTCATTTCAAGACTTCTGGCGAGTTTCATTTTGTGTATAGGTACGAGCCCGCCGCCGGCCGCGAGTGTTTAAGACTTGGCGCGCGCTGCTCGCGCCTGCAGCTCTTTCCTTCTCGCGTTCCCTCGTTTCTGTATACCAGGCGCAACGCATTAATTTTCCGTTGTAAGCTCGCCCGGATTTTTGCTCTCCTCTTTTATCTCGGCTTTTTAACTCGCTCTCGTTTTCTTTTTTAATGCTTTCTTGTCTTTCTTCATCCCTCTCTCTCTCTCTCTTTCTCGCTCGCGTCCTCGCAGCTTTTCTCCTTCCGCTTTATTTTTACGCGCCCCGACCGCAATATTTTAAGAGCGAAAAGTACGACAAGAATGAAATAAGCCATAACCTTAATATCATCGTTCTGATTATACGGCGGGATAGATAAAGAGAGAGGGGGGAGGGGGTACAAGTCTTTTCGCTTACTTGAGTAATGAGATTTTGGGTGCTTTGTTGCTTGTAAAAACTTCATAATACCAGGTGCTGCCACTGTTTCTTCTTTGCCAGTTCGTAAATTCGGACTTTTATAGCTGTACTTAATTAACATTTCTTTTTCAAGCTTTAATAAAGATGTAATTGTACTTGTGAAGTTATTTATGCGTGCGATTTATATATTATATTAATGTGTTTCGTTTAAGTACGTGTTTTGCGTGGACGAAGGAAAGTAATATTTATACGTTCTTATCGTTATGAATTAGTTTTAATTCTGACTTTTCGTTTTTCTTAACTCATTTCGCACTAGTACTTTTAGTGTAATTTTGCTGAAACTTCATTCAAATTTTAAAATTTGTAACATAAAACTCGCATTAACCAGCAACTTCTGTCACGTTCAAGAATAAAATATAAAAGCCATAATATATTAAATAATATAGCTATGAATATGCCAGTTCTCTAACACTTTTAATATAATTTTAAAACTAAATTTTTAGTAAAAAAATTAACGAATAATAATTTATCATGAAAAGTTGTAAGCTGCTGTATTACCTTATTTACCGCGATGTAAGTACATAAATATAACTACATCATAAAGTTTAGTGGTAGTTTAACATGACAGAATATCGATAACAAAATTTACGATTATGCAGCAATGATCTCAATATCATTCGACGTCATTCCCTCCCGCAATATAAACCAGAAGAAAAACAGTAAAATCCGCCCTTATTCCGGCGAACAAGCCGAGCAATAAAAAAAAAAGACACGACGAAGGCTATACAGCAAACGACGCAACTGTCGCAATCCCACATAGAGCGCGTATAATAATAATAATATCCGTTCGCGCGACAAACGAGAAAAATCACGAGGAACAAGTGGTGGTCGCAGAAGGCCGCGCCGAAATGCCTGAATATATCCGCTAAGCCTTTACTGTCCCCCCGCCGGAGGTCATATACATGCACACGTATAAATACGCATAAAAACGGGGCGGGCTATTAAAAGCGGTCTATCGCTGGCCTGCGTATATACGTATTATACATATATACATAGAGAGAGAGAGGGAGAGAGAGAGGAGAGCGCTGCGGCGGCTTTTATTTCATTACGTCGTTTGCGCGGCTAACGAAATTACCGCAATTTCGCGTCACACGCGCTAAGTGGCGGAGCCGCCGGCCGCGGTTAAAGTCGAGCAATTTCGTTATATCCGCGGCCGCCGTCATGCCGTTTACTATATACTCCGGGCAGTCCCTCCCGCCGCCTATCCCTTCGAACTGGTGCTTAACGCGGCTCTCGCGGCGATGCTATAAGCGGGCCACGGCTATACTCAAGCGTTCGAGAGAGCGTGTCTGCAGCTTGTCGTTTGCGAATGCTTCATGATTGTTTCTACATCTGCGGTTCGGTGCTTTGGGCTGGTTTTTCGGGAGGAGCTTTTCGGCGATATTGCACGAATTGCTTTGTGCGTTTATGTTAATACGTGAAATGTGGTTCGATGCTGTCATTTTACGAGTCGTATAGGTATGTAAGATCGCTAAGCAATATGGTGAATTTTTTAATTAGATATCTTTAAAGAAGAACAAACTAGGACTTATGAATTATCTCCTAAATATAAATGGAAGTGAATTTACACAAAATTAAGCAAATTTATTGGTAATATTTTCATTTGGAAAAAAATCTAATTTTTGTCCATCTTGCGAATGTTGCATTTGCAATTGAAATATCGACACTATATTGATATATAATATATTGTCTATAGAATCTAGAGCGAATAATAATAATCTCGACTTGAAGATTAATAAAGTTAAACTCTATACATACAATTTAAGCTTAAGAATTCATACTAACAGTATGTATGTACACGTATTGAAATATCCCCGCCAAATTCAAAGTTATTTTAACCGTTGGGTGTACGTATGTACGTGTAGAAGTAGAAACTAATCGTATCTTATCAGACCTTCATTTTACAAACTACTTGTACAATAAATTAAAATAAAACTTAATTTATTATCATAAACTAGAGTTAGAATTCTAGATATAGATTTATGTGCGCTAGTTTTCCTTTAATATACTTCAAACGATACAGAATATATTTGCAAATCTGCCAACCAATGGTAATAGTTTACATTTCTCCAATAAAAAGAAAATAGAATTTTATTTCTTATTTTTATCTTAGAATTTATGTTGGTATTGTGTTAGTGTACAAAACAATTGGTAACTGCTTTTGCTTTAGAACATTGCTTTTTCAAAGTGTCCTATGAAGAATTAAACAATTGTAATGCACACGAACACGCACACTTTTCAAAAAACCCATGTACCTGTCTCATTAATGAACCTTAAAAATATCAATGCATCAAGATCTCAGATTCCAATATTGTCATCGTCACAAAGATTCTTCTTTGATAAGCAAAATTGTGCAATACAGGTAATCTATAATACTATAAAGTGCTTTTACAAGTTCTCAAAGAACAGAATTAGATTCATGAATATTCAATAAAAGTACGAAAGATATTCACTTCGAAAATTCATAAAAATATTCCATTCACGTACACCTTCCACGCCTCGAAGCGGCCGTGTACGCCCAGCATAAAGCACGCGACGACCAGGGAATAGAAAATAAATATCATCTCCTCGCAAAAACAAGCAAAGAGCACAAAAAAATACACGACGATTAAAAGATCCGACGAGGATCGCTCGCACAATGCACATGCACGCTCGCGCGCTAGCAAAAATGTGGCAGCGCAAATTCGCACCCGCGGGGCAACAAGGTCGCATTGTGTGCCGTGCGCCGCGCGCATAAATTCGGAGCCCGCGCGACGGACTTGAATATGAAAGAGCATAAATTATATCCGCCGCGCGGCGGCCCGGCGAAACGAATCGCCGAAAAGCTTTTGCTGACTCTCTCTCTCTCTCTCTCTCTCTCTCTCTCGCCCTTCCCCACGTCTCCTCTTTTTCTTCGTCGACCCGTTTAATACCGCGCGCGAGGAAATTAGTTTTCCTCCACCTCCTCCGCGCGACTTTTCGACGACGTGTGGGAGGATATGTGCGACGCGAGCGCCCCAGATACGTTGGCCCGAAGTGTAATCGATATATATGTATACGCGAGAGAGTGGCTCAGGATAGAGCGCGCGCAAGCTTTTATGAAAAGGGTCGAGGGGTCGCTGTTTTCTCGAAGGGGGGATGAGACATGGGCTTGTGTGTACAAGGCCTTAATGAGTGAGTTTGTGTAACGTCGAGCAAATTATTGGGCTACGTAAATATACGCGCAAGGCGAAGGCTCCGTAGATCTCGGCTTTCGCGCCGGTTCTGGCCGCTGGGGCAATTCGTTCCTTTGAGAGAAAGAGAGCGAGAGAGAGAGAGAGAGAGAGAGAGAGAGTTTCAATACGCAAGGAATTTAATACCATTGTGTCTTGTCGTGGGTGAGTTTGATCTTGAAAGAGAATTCGGGAGTAAGAGTGAGAGAGAGACAGAGAGAGAGAGAGCGAGAGCGAGAGAGCGAAATCGAAAGAGATTTTCTTTATTTAATTTACATAAATGGTTAATTATTTATCTGTTAGTGATAAGACAAAATAATTAAACTACCCTGATAGAAAACTAATAATTAGAAATTTATCTGGTACATAGTAAATCAAAATGTGTACACTATTTTTAATTTTGCTTCCACATAGAGAAAGCTTTGTGATAAAAACAGTTATGCTAAAATCATTATAGAAACATGTTTTGAGACATTAGGAATCAAAATACACTATTTTTAGAAAATGCGCGAGCGCGCGTGTGCGTGTGTGAGTGTGTATGGACGTGTATCAGCATTACTATGCATATACACGGTGAAACTTAATGTTTCAGAGCTCATTTTTTATTATTTAAAGGATGGGGGGGACAAAAATAATTTCTTTTTGTTTTTCAATGTTTTTTGTTTTTAGCGGTTTTTCGATTTTTGGGTTTTAGTTTTTCGGGTTTTTTGGTACATTACAAATAATATCATCCATCCAGTGAAAATGCATTTAAAGGAGCATAAAATTACCTACCTTTCCCACCGCATAGTTCGGATAAGGTTATTCCTTTCTTTTGTTATATAGGAAAATTGATTTTTTGCTTAAACGGTTATATCTCGGAAACAAATGACGAAAAATTTTTGTAAAAATTTGAGATGATTAGGAATATGCAGAAGAATATTTAGTAAAATTTTTTATTCTTGTCCTTTTTCTTTGACCAGAAAAAAATAATTTTGTAAAAAAAATCGTTTTTCTTTCTCCGACAATATCTGCAGTAAATCAGCAGCATTTTATTTGAAACATTACAAAAAGGTAGCTTTTTATTATCTCATGACCTGCATGGTTTTTGAGATGAAGAGATTTTTTATTTTCTAAGATATTCAGGTTATTTGTTTTTTGAAATTTGATTTTATCGCTTATATCTCGAGTACGGCATGGTCATTTTTTACCAAACGGCGCTCACTTTTTGCGTATTTACAAGAAGATTCAAAATTAAAAAAATTTCAAGAATCTCCGACTTGTTTTTGTTTTACACAAAATTTTGAGTTTTTCGATATTTGAGTCTTAGATTTTCGGTTTTATTGGCACATTAGAAATATTATTATCAATTTAATGTAAATGCATTAAAAAGAGCATAAAATTACCCATCTTTTACAACCTCAAAATTTTGGATAGGCTCTTTCTCTTCTTTGGTTATGCATGAAAACGTAATTTTTACTTTAAACGGTTATATTTCGGAACGATATAGCAATTTAATATTATTTTATAAGAACAAAGAATTTCATATTAAACCAAATAATTTAGTTTGAGAAAGCTAAGTGCCAATTGAGGGAGCCAATGGGAGCGGTTTTTTTCTTAGCTATCGAGATGAACTTTATTTGAACTTTTCATTAACAAACATTTAGGGCACATTATCAGTAACGCGCATCGCACGGGTACCCGTGCGCATACTTCACGAAAACGGCCTAATAAAAAGTTTTTTACATTCCATGAGACTTTATTTGATTATCATTTTTTTAACAATAATTATACAGTCTTGCACACGGGTACCCATGCGGCACGCGCTACTGAGAATGAGCCCTTAGATGGCCCTTACGAAGGCTACCACATTTGGCGATTTTCTCACAAAGACTAGCACATTGCTACTTTTACTTATTCGGGTAGTGTGATATTCTCAGGTAAATCGATCATTTCTGCAGTATCAAAAGGGCCTTGTACCCGACCCTTCCCGATATAGATAAAAGAAGAAGAAACTGGTGAAAAGTGCTAGTCTTCGAGGGGAATTTCCAAATGTACTGCTCTTCGTGGGAAGTGCTGAAATGTGTTAGTCTTCGTGGGAGTTTGAAATGTGTTAGTCTTCATAAGGGCCGTCGATATACAAACAAATAATTATACTCATCTTATTTATATTTAAGAAGTGCAATGCAAACATTTAACTGATATGATTATTTTTTTAAGTTTAATGTATTAATTAATTCATTTTTACATTCTGAAGCACCTAATGAGTATTTTAAACAGAATAAATATTCATCCATAATTTGTTTTTTACTACATAATTTCGCTTCTCAGGTACCTTCGGCGAATGAAAATGTAACTGGGTTATTTTGAGAACTATATCTAACAGTATATATTATTTTATCAAAATCTGCCTGTCAATTTCTTAACTAGATAAATTTTTTTAAATAAATTTCAGGAAATTTCACAATTTTAGTGTGCAAAAGCCAAGTCTGTAGTATTTGAATTATACGTATAAATTAAATAATTACTTTTTTAACGAGTTTTAAAATATTCAGAAATAGTTATACTGGATTGCACGTCCTTTTTATTGCATGCGCTTTACTATATTAGTATTATTAATGCATTTAGTCAGAATGTAAGTCACCTTCTTTTTAAGAACATTATATAATTAATATTTATAATTTAAATTGTAAAATTGTAATTTAAAATATTTTAAAAAATTGACAAATTCATTTTAATTATCCGTAATCTACTTTGTATACAACTTTAATACAT
The DNA here is from genome assembly GCA_949152435.1 of Gastracanthus pulcherrimus. Classification (NCBI taxonomy): domain Eukaryota; kingdom Metazoa; phylum Arthropoda; class Insecta; order Hymenoptera; family Pteromalidae; genus Gastracanthus; species Gastracanthus pulcherrimus. The sequence continues at coordinate 30,031,852 of OX424573.1, read as the reverse complement.
TTCTTCATTTAAAAGCCATTATTAAATATAGGATTAACGATGATCACATTTTCCCATGCAGATTTATCTCAATAAAGCAAAATGAAAAAATTGCATCAGCGTTCAAAATGTAAAATCACCACTCTCACCAGCAAAAAGCCGGAAAATCGGTGTTACGCCCATTTTCGAAATAAAAAAGCAGATTTTCCAGTCGTTTAGTCGATTGGCCTGCACTACCACCGGCAATACGCTCGCTCTCTATTTGATTGCCCGCGTGCTCTCGGCGAAAAAAAATCGCTCGCCTCCGGCTCTCTCTCTCTCTCTCTCTCTCTCCCTCGTCACTTCGTCAACGCGATAGAACGCATAATTGCCGACTACTCCGCAGCCAAAAAAAAGGAAAGGTCCGCGCAAAACAGAAAAAAAGCGGTGCGATCGTCCTCTTTTTTTTCATATAGAGCTAAAAGCACCCACGCCGCGCGAATCGACGAGAAATCGCGAGTAATATTTTTGAGTGCACCTCGTCACGCCGACAAAAGAAAGGAGGCGGCACTCTCTCTCTCTCTCGCTAGACACGATTGGGCCATTAATCATCCGATAAATGGGGCCGCAGCGAGCGAGACCCCGCGCGCTTTTTAGCCACCGCCGCCGCCGCCCGCGTATAGATGTTCTTGCACGATTCTCGAGCCAATGCGCTGTCTTCGTACGCTATTTAATAGAGGCTCTATTTAACTTTTGTCGTTGATTAACATGTGTTCTTATTGCGTAAACCAAACTGCTGTACTCTTAAACAACGAAGAAAAATGCACTCTATCTACTCTGTATACTCAGGTTAGCCTTACAATTGTCATAGGAATGTTATTCGATATTGAAAGTTAAACAGAGTCTCCACTGATCAGTGTTGGGATACACGACACAAGCCGTGTATAGTAGAACTACGAGGAGAGCTCGTGGCTGCCGAGTCGCTAGCCGCTGTGACTTTGCAAAATTCACTCATTTTTCCTCTATCTATCTCCGCAGGGGATAAATAAGGTTGTTACATCACTCATCGGTGGGTGGATGACGAGGTGAGGGGAGAAGAATTTTTCGAGGGACAAAGTATGTACAGGATACACTTGTGTCGGCGAGATGGGAAATTATTTTACTCGCTGCTGGGCGGTCATTAATTTTCGCCTAATCTGAAAAAAGGACTTGGAAAAATATACTTTGTATATTACGCTTTTTTTACGAAAGTCATTTATTTATCTCAAAGTTTATGAAATAAGCTATACATTTGCGTTCTTAAAAGATTAAAAATCTCTAAATTTTATGAACCCTCTTATTCTTTAAAAAATTCTGAAGGATTGCTCTAGAAGAACTTCTAAAAGTGTAATTTTTTAATGTGAAAACTGTTATCTTAGATTATAATGTAAATTATATATATATTTATTGCTAACTGACATCATTGCCATGACTGGGCATTAGAAAAATTAAAATCCATAATTCAAGATTTCCGAGTTTACTCAACCCAGACAAAATAAGTAGTCGAGAACTGGCTTAATAAGGCAATAAATGTGTAAAGTTTATCTAGCACTTATTTACCAAAATTTAGTAAAGTAAACGTATAAACGAAGTATTATTTCCTAAAACATGTCGTGAAATGATGATTGAACGCAAAAGCAAGAGTGTAAGGTTAAAAAAGTAAATTGGAAGTATCAGCTAGCAAGGGAAAATGGGCATTTAAATACAACGTGTTACTCCGAAATTCGTCTGGTGAGTGTTTTCAAAGTATCTCTCTTTCTCTCCCTGGCCGAAGCGCTCGCTTCGTAATTCCCCATATTTTTAATTCTCTCTCTTTCGCTCGCAAAAGCTCAATGTTTACTGCCGCAGTCTCGTCTCCTCGCGTCGCTTAACGCGCTCTGCATTTTTTTCCTCCCTCCTCCCGCACTGCAACTTTGTCCCCACTCGCGAAATCCTGGCACGCGACATCAGAAGCGCAGAGAGCGCGAAGTAGGAGGGAAGAGCCGAGAGAGACTCAATAAGAACAGCTGATGCTTCCAGGAATTAGCGAGAGGAGAGAATCTCTCGAGACACTTTGAAAGAGAGGCGGCGGCCGTACGAGAAATGCGGTCGACGATCGCGACAGTCTATTCCGGTGGGAAATGTGACAGGAAATAGTCGAGACGAAACTGGCCGCCGCCCGGCACGCGCGTGTACCCGCGAAATAAAAACACTGTAGCCGGAGGAAGAGGAGGAGGAGGAGGAGGAGGAGGCTGCACGTTGCACGCTGCAGGAGGATGCATAGGAGCAAAAGAAAGCGGTCGACGAGGAGAGAGGGAAGAGAGTAAGGGACAGGGAAGTGGAGAAAGATCGAGGAAAAAAGGAGTCACGTGTCGTATATGATGCGGTTTTTTTTTATTTCTTGTGGGTATCAAGACTGACTGACTATACCGTAACTATACTATGTAAATGAAATTTCGTCGTCGTTGTAGCGCGAGAATCTCCATGCGTACACTGGGGAAACATGATTTGTTAGCAATTACTATCTTTAGTAGATAGTATGAAAAGAAATTTGATTAGTATTAATTAAATTTTTTTTACTTTAATGAATTATATTATAATATTAAGGGGGGATTACTATATAAAACGCAAAAATAAAGAGTAAGTTTTAAGATTTTTCTTTAAATACAATGAATCTTTTTGAATACTTTTTAGTTATATTTGAGCACATTTTAAAAAGTAATACGAAATTTTTTATTAAATAAAGCTTCTTTTATTTGCCTTTTGAACAATTTTTCCTGCACCAAAACTTATATAGTAATGATATGAAGTAGATGTACAATTTTTCATTAAAATAACGCATATTTGAAGTAAAATAGCTCGTATCTCGAGAACAAGGAACCATTGGAACAAACTACGGGTATTGGGCTTCATTTTTAGGTACTAGAAAGCACCCTCCAAAGCCTCACCGAAAATCGTTTCCCGCAGGTGGGACACTCTCCTTATCAGTCCGAGGTTGGCTGTTAATCAGTACTAACCATACCACATTATATTTTTCTCCTAGACAGTCTAGTAATCGTTCCTACTCCTGGTAGTAACCGTTACTACTTTTTTTCTCGTTGTATCAGTTAGATGTTTTGGGGTTTTTGGGGGATGTGGTGAAATGGCTTGAAAATTGGTATGAATTACTTTTTTGTAGTAACATTGATAGGAAAGAAATTTCAAGATGATCGGTGAACAATAGCAGGTTTTTTTAAAAACACCAGAGTCATACCTTAAAGTAAAGGATACACATTTTTATTTAACTATATTAAAATTTGTATTTAAAATTATTATATACACTGTAAAAAATAACATTACTAACATGTACTATTAAGTCACAAACTGAAAAAAAGTTTATGTACACGTAACAAAAATGTAAATTATGTATCATATGCATGAAATTTAATATACATTTCATGAAATTTAGTGTACATTTGCATTGACTTTAATGTAAATGTATATTAAATTTCAGTAATTGTAACAGTAATTTTCAGTTATAACATTATAAAATTTTAATATACATCAGCAACTTTTGCTTCCGTTACATGTAATAGGAAGTTTTTTTACAGTGTATAATTAAGTTGAAACAGAAAGCATGATATTTTTCAGTAAATATTACTAAATTTATAGTATAGCAACTTAACAACATCGATTTTTTTACGTGTGTCATTTATTACTTAAAATTTGTAGTTAATTTTAGTTTAATACAATTAATAGTGTACTTTATTTTTTTATGTAACAATGACCATAGATTTTAGTGTCAATTAAAATACAATATTTTATGCAAAGTTTTTAAGTTACCTTACTGTTATTCTACTGTAACAGAAAACATAAATCTTTATGTCTGAACAGAATTGGGTACTTTAAAAAAATTAAAATAAAATTTCGAAGAAATTGTTGCGAATATAGATTGAAACATACAAAATTGAACTACTTTAGACCTTTCTCTTTAAGGGCGATACAAATAATTTGTATTCTATATAAATGACAGTGAAGAATAAAAAAGGTATTGTTATTACGTTTTCCTGCACACTGCTGGATTCTACGAAGCTAAAATTTTAATTTCAACTTTGCAAGATAAGAGCAGTAAATTATGACTTACAATAATAATACATCTCAGTATTTAAAATATTCAGACGTGAAGCAGGAACTGTATATTCTTAAATGTATTATAGATCATCCAATTCTATATTTCATTAAGGAATTATTACTTTTAATTTTTAAATACTAATTGCATCAATCACACGTTACATTATTCTCATGTTTATGAATGTTTCCTTAAAAAAACTAAAATTTATGTAAAATCTAATTCTTTTATACAATAATTCATCTTCATTTTGCATTTGAAATATTACATTAAAAAAACATACGAGTTTAAAAAAAGCAATTACAGTTTGTCTAAACGTGTTATACAAAATATTTATTATAAGCGTCATACAAACGTCAAATATCAAAAGAACATTTGTTATATATACAATCAGAAAATCACTATACATAAAAGCACTCCCATCGAGCATAATGCCCAATAGCAGCACCGCCGCACGGCAAGATCGCGAGCTGCGCTTTCACATCGAGCAAACAAACTCACGCCACGAGGAAAAGACGGATTATGACGAATGCTCAAAAGCTACAAGAGCTGCAAAAGTTGACTGCAGTCTGCGTGCGCCGAGAGAAGCGGCCACAGAACAAACCGGAGAGTGTGCCGAGTAGCGACACTGCAACTGTACTGCGGCGGCGGCAGCAGCAGCAGCTGTCGAAAGAGCGAGCAAGAGAAAGAAGAAGAGGACGAGGAGGAGAGCTTCACTCTCGGCGAGCATGCGAGAAGAGACGAGTCGGGACAAGTCGTCGTCGTCGTCGTCTTCGTCTTCGTCTTCGTAGTTAGAGCAAAGCCAGGGGGGCCAATGCCAAAGATCTGCTCTATGCCGGTTGACAACCTCTCTTCTCTCTCTCTCTCTCTCTCTCTCCCGTTCGACCAGACGGTGACGAAGCTAAGGAGGACGCGCGAGAGCAAAAGAGGAAGAACAAGAGCGAGCAGCGGAAAGAGAGTCAAGAGCAAGACCCTGGATTATCTCTCGCTCGCTCTTCTCGAGTCAGACGCACAATGCCGCGAGCGCAGCGCGATGCTATTCCTGGAGGACCTAGACGCTTATAGGCGAACCCCCGCGAACCTTCGCGAAAGAGAGTTGGAGAGAGAGAGAGAGAGAGAGATGTGCGTCTGCAGCATCCACTCTCGGCTTTACTTGTTCTTTTGGCTGCATGCGCTCGCCAGCCCTGCAGCTCGTCTTTTTTGGCGGCACTCGGCGCGATGCTTCTCTTTCTGCGGTTGCTGGAGAGAGAGAGAGAAAGAGGGAGGCGAGAGAAGCTTTTAATCATTCGACGTTTCGCCTACTTGACGCGATGCCGTCGATTCTACAGTCTAAATGGAGTTCGATTGAGAGTACACTGAGAAAGCGATTTCGTAAATTCAAATTAATTGTTGTTTCAGTATTCCATAGAAAGTCATGCGTTTGACGCAAACTATGTTTTTTCTATTTTGGTTATCACGAGTATTTGAATGCAATTATTCAAATTGTTCTCACTAATAAATGCTTACTAGTTTCATATAACATAATTTTTTGTGGTATTAAAATAAATATTTATTTGAATTTACGACATTTTCATTCCGTCTAGGATAATTGTTTCGTCTAAATGTTTTGTCTTTTCTCTGTTGGAAACCTACGCTACCAGTCGAGATATATACACACACATATATATATATATATATATATATATATATATATAAGTTGCGTTTTTTGGAGAAAATACGCATGAGAATCAAATTTTCTTTTCAGGATTGTTTTATTTATTGAAAAATACCAGGGTTACGAGCTGGGACGAAATTTCGCTTCTCGGAGTGGTTTTGAACCAGTTTGGAAGAAAAATCGTAGCGAACAATCAACGGTTCACGAAGCAAATCAATCGGAGTGGCTAAATGCTCCGGAGCATTTTCGGAGCATTCATTTGAGAGCAAAGTTTGGTCTCGGAACAAATGTCACTCCGCGAGGCGATTTTGAGCCAGTATTGAACCGGTCTTAAAGGCACATTGGTCCAAAATAAAAAAGATTTACAGAATAAATAAATTACTTAAGTTAGTTTCTTAAAATTTGGTCGAAAAGCGACGTAAGTTACTATGAAAATGTCTCGTAATGATCTTTTAAAACATTTTTTTTTCTACTTTATACTCTAAAATTTGTCTTCAAACTATTTAATACTTTTAAACTTTGTTTCTAATTGACATTATTATTCTTTGTTACAGGTAAGTCAAGCTTATTCGAATCGATCTTCTAAACGCTTTTAAAAGCCTGCAGCGAGTAAGTAAAAAAATCCAAATAAAGCTTTTTATCGTCGAATTTGGAAGCTTAAAAGCCCGCGGAGAGATCCAGCGAGCCAGACCAAACACAGGATGTTTACAAACGAATTGGCGAATCAGATAAGTGCCAAGGCCAGATAGGTCATTAATTTTCGAGGGTCTCGAATTTGGATGGCCGTGTGCGCCAGTGCTCGGTCGATTAAGTTAACTACGGCGCGAGCTTCTCTACTCGGGCAAAAGGAATGAAAGACCCCGCGTGCTGCTGCTGCTGCATGCACATCGGTAAACGTGCTTCTAAGTGCACCAAGCACCGGCGTACTCGTGGTATTTTTACTGAATACATTTCCTTGCAATCTGAAGTAGCCTTCAGATCAAAGAAATCTCGTATAAAGGAACTAATTAAGCGTTTATTAATGAAATTTGTTTAGTTGTACAAATACAGAAATAGCATCCGTGGTAGGAATCTAAGTAGATTTTCAACCAAATTACAGCTAATTATTCACAGATTAGCTAATTTCTAATTAATGTTTGTTTTATTTATTTATTTCATAGCTTATTTCTAAATAAATTACTAAATGTTATTATAACCGTTATAAAATATATATTTAAGTAGTAATAATAATAATATATATTAATATTATTTATAATATTATTATTTATTTATTTATTTACTATTACTTATTATTATTTTTTTTTATTTATTATTATTTATAATATTATTTTTAAAATATATATTTAAGTAGTAATAATATATATTAATATTATTTATTATTTTATTATATATTTTAGTCATGTATAAGACCCGATAATATTTTTGTATAAGATAAATTGGCACAGAGGAATCGGAGTCAATTCACGCACACCTTATACTGACGAAATAATCACGAGCATTTATTACTTTTTCCGCTACTTCTCGTAAGTTTGGATGTAGCATCTATAGATTCTACATCCAAATTTATTAGTCCAAATTTATTACTTATCAAATTAATTATACCACTATAAGTCGTATTTATTGAAAAAACCATTTTTTAAAGTTACGTTTTTTTAATACCCTGATGCTTTAATTGTCTCAAGTGATTTCTAGCCAGAAATAAGCGATACGTTAGCTTATTATTAGGTGACAGATTCAGCTATAAATTAATAAGTTAACCAGCCGGGACGGCTTATTTTCTGCCAAGGATATAATTGAAATATACTGTATATTTATATACTGTTATATGGCAAGTACGAAATACAAAGTAAATATGCAATTTAAGATAAAAGTTTCAGTTAATATTGTAACAATGCCTCAGGTTTCAAAGTTTTCCATTTGCCGTCTTTACTATATGCAGTACATAGCAATTTAAATTTTGTAATTTGGACTTCATAAACCTTAAAAAACAAATTTGCTCCGCAATCATCTCTATAAACTTTGTTCTCATGCGTTAATGTGCTAAAAGTAATGTCCCAACTTGTGTACACAGCGAAGCCACGATTCCCGTATGTGCGAGTTCTGACAAGCTTGGCAATGAGTCGTGGGCTTGTGTCATATAGCCTCGCTTTGTCACCGGATGTAATTAGAACACATAAAAGTAGCTTTTTTTTAATAATTTCAAGTGAATAAGAAGCCGCGAGTATACACATCAAACTTGGGATATTTTTTGTCTTTCGTAATAGCAAAATTGTCATTGTAACCTGAATAAGGAGATTATTTAATCAAATTTTGCTTACATTTATGATAGTATGAAAAAATCGTTAGCAAAAGAAATCACTTTTTTAAGATACATTATTAATATTATCTGCATTATTTATCGTGTAAATACATCAGTTGTATTTCCTTCTACATTCAAAAGAGTAAAATAATCTTCAATCGCGATATGCACTTCGCGTGAGCGCACACGCGAAACTCGGTACGTCGCGGAAAAAGAAGCCCAATAAACGAGCGCGCAACACAATGAACGCGCCATATTTCATCGATACATTGTACGCTCGTTAAAACCGGAACGCTGCGCCGCACACCGCGGTCGGCAGCAGTTCCGTTCCGAGCGCGCGCGCACCGCACGCCGAAAACAAAGCCCCGGTCCTCCCTTTTTTCTCTGCCTCCGCAATCGCGTACCCACCGAAAAAAAATAGAATGCCCAGGGAGACTTCCAAAAGGCAGCAACAAAAAAAAGAAGAAGACGAAGAACGGTGAAAAGGAATTTCCGAGTGTGCAGGTTGCGGTCTCGTCGTCGCGAATCAGCGCAGCGCGGGGACGCCGAATCCCTGGTATTTTTTTTTCGTCGGCCCGCGCGATTTCTTTCCGGCTCATTGTGCACCAGTGTGCGCCGGGACGTCCGCAGATGGTTATAGCGCAAAGTGAGCTCGCAGCTATCCGCAGGACGAGGAAAGTGAAGCGTTGTAGAGTCGAGGACGGGAGGGATAGAGCGATCGTTATAGGGGAGGCCGGGGAAATGTGAGATTTTTCGACTTTGTTAAATGATTTTGATAATTTATGCTCAGAAAATTATTTCGACAATTTTGTGTATTTTCTTTCGTCATCTCCAATTCTGTAATATGTACGTTGAGTGTTACTGAGGTGAAATATAATAAAGATTATCGAGCATTTTTGGGAAATGGAGTTTACATCGATATTCTGTACAACATCTAACGAACTTTCTGAAATTTTATTGATTAATTGATGCTGTTGCTAAAAATAGGGACAATCTTTTTAAATATAGAAAAAATTGTATTTTAATTTTACGAAAAATTAAAAAGGCTCGATTTACCTCTCTTAGAGGAGATTATATATTTTTATCTTCGAACAATTATTTTACCATATATTAAAGAAACGGCCTCAATAATATAATTATGAGAAAAGTATATCTGGAAAAAAGGTACTAAAATATTAATTATAACTTTATAAGATTTTGCATACGTGTTCGTAATTAAAAAATATAGATCCCGAGCAAATGTTATCTTATATTAGCCATTTATTTAGTTCTAATAAAGCATATTGAGCCTTATATATCCTTTTGGAGCTCCAAGGTTAAGTACACTTATTCAGTATACACTGATACTCTTTTTTATGAATCAACTGTTGATACTACGTTATTGACGATATTAACATAGACCAATATTAAATAGTATGCGAAGCGTCATATCGTACTATCACAATAAATGCATACACCCGAAAGGAGCAGTCACGAGCAAATTGGAAGTTAATACCCGAAAAAGGATAACCATCAGCAAATTTTTACCGCGTATACACAAATCTTTATAACTCACGGATTCATAGTAGCAGCGAATTATGTTTCTTAGTGTCAATAGATGCACAAAAAAAATTCTGTTAGAACAAAAATAAAAATTTGCTTCCGTCCTCATTTCTCCCCGATCTCCCAAACTATGAGAGGAGAGTGCGAATGCACGCGTGGGAGAGGTCTGCTCGCCTGCATCGCAGATTTCCGCTTCCTTCCGGCCCTGTCCCCGCACAGCTCACCTCTGTTCTCGAGGCTGCACTCCTTTCCGTAGATGAGAATCAATTTGCTCTCGCTCTTTCTCTCTCTCTCTCTCTCGCTCTCTATCTCTCTATACCTCTCTCTTTCTGTCACTGCGTCCCTGGCCTACAACTACTAACTTCCAACTTCTTTGGTCTGTCTCTCTTGTTCTCTTAGTGCAGTCTCCCACGCGGCTTTCGCGAACTTACGCGATTGCGTACTCGCTGTTCAGTTTCTTCGAGCTTTCTAATTTCTATTCAATAAGAATTAGCGTAATCTCGTTTACACGAGGTGGCGCATATTGCGGGAGCTGCAGCGATCTACTGTAAGAGTCTTACATCTTTTAGTTTATTTAGAAATTTGTAGATCCATATTATGATTGCTAAACGAAAATTAAGTTAAACTTAGCGACATGTAAAATGCATCGGTGTCTAACCTTAATCATGATTGTTATTATAATATCCAATATATTTTTAATTCGGCACTGCAGCTTTTAGTTTTAATATTACAATACATAAATATATGTAATAACAGAAAATCTTTGTGTGATTAGAATTGGTATATTAAAATTTAAAAAGAATAACTTTAAAAATGTTTGTTACTAAATGGAGAAAACTTTAATTACGTTTGCCATTTCAACCACTAAGAATAAAATTTCCAAAAAATGACAATTTTTCAGACCTTTATAGTGAGGTGGACACTGGATTGCATAACATGTCAACAAATATTTAATTTGTCATACCTACTCAAAAACCAAAAGCAAATTAAATTTTTGAACGTTATTAGAATCCTTATTTCATTATTGCATCTCCTTCGCTCCATACATCTAAATCCAAATCCGCAATCTCGCGCTGTCTCGTATGCGCCCGCACACAATCTGCCTCAATTAATCTCTCTTTCTCTGTCCCTCTGTTTCTCTCTCTCTCTCGCTCGTTCTCATAATCGTGGCCGATTTGTGCGAACGGCTGCCGTCGTTCCCAACGGGCTCGCACGCGCGCATATCCACGATTCTATTCGCCGCCCCGCTACTCATACCTATATGACCGGAATCCCAGAGCCCATTCATTCCGACGAGAGTGTCTTCAACGGATTCCCGTTCCGCGGACCGAAGCGCGAATTAAGGAAATCAGCGATCGGGGCCGTGGCGAGAATGCGATTATTGATTGATAAGGAAATAAGTCATTTAGGATTTATTTGTAATTAGTAATTTTGTTTACTTGATAAGGTAATTATAAGAAGAGCATCAGGGAAGTGTATCCTGATTTTGCTAAAACTTCAGAAGTGGACTTTCTAGCGAAAATAAGATGATCAAAACACGTAGTTTTTCTGAATGAGTTGTGATAAACTCTAAAAACAGCTAGTTTTGAGCAAAAAGTTGAATTTTGAATAAAAGTGAATAATATGGAATATTGTAACAAAAAAGGCTCAGTATTTAAAAAACGAATTAGCTAACGGGGATTCATAGCAACTAAAAGTTTTAATTTGCGACGTTACATAAGTTATTATCTTAATTCGTTACAATGTTATATAAAAGATATAGTATTTAATTTGGCTAACAAAAATTAATTTTACTATATATATTCTTTGATATTGTTGTTGTTATATAATACAACGTAGAACAGAATAATTGTCAATCGATATCAATGACAACAAAATACATTAAAACGAAATCGTCAACAAAAACTAATAAGCGTGCACATTTATTTTTATACGGTCCAGTCGCGCGGTCCCTCAAGCGCAAATCTCGAGATCTCGGCATCACAATAACCAAGAGCCATAATTTCCTCCATACGGTACGAGCAAATCCAGTTCTCCAATTCTTTCCGATTTCCTCTTACCCTCTCCCTCCAAGGTCCAATCTCTATTCAGCCTAGAACGCCACGTAGAACGATCCGCGCACGGCCTTCATACACACGCTGCACACACAGTCTCTATATACTAACCCGTCGATCGTAAATAAATTTTACGAACTCGCGCTCCAATAAATCCCTAAGTCTTAATAATTGCGTCATTAAAGAGCGAATGCGAGCGCGCGCGCGGCGCCTAAAGAAGCGTGAAGCTAAAAGTGGGGGGCCCGACACGCTCGATCCCTTTCTCCGGCACTCTTTTGCTTTCGCTCGCCCTCTCGCGCTCTCCCTTCACCTCCCTATAAACGCCTTTACTCCGTTTGTGTCCTTAACGGCCAATCCACGCGGGCAGTTTTACGCGTGCACGCACACGAGCGCCGGCGCTGCACGGCCGCGAGGGTAATATATATTTATATGAACACTTGGGTGATCGAAGGGAGGCCAATTCGACGCTAGCGCGCGCCGCTCCGTATAGAGCTGCGACTTTATACGACGTCCATCACGATCTCGGCCTCTCTGTGTGCCCCTCGACAGTTTTGCGACGCAGTACGGCGTACGGCAAATTGCGTTGTATATGCGCATATGTGACTTTTTTCTTAGATTGGCGTATCTCGATAAATGACTAACATGACGAATAAAGGAATAGAATAAAGGATGTTGTTGATTTCTTTAATTATGCATTCTATGAAATTTTAATGTTTGCTGGGGAAATTACTTTTTAAATATTAATTGTATTATTCGATGTATTGTGTACATCAGTGAACTGTAAGGTTGTATGAATGAATGAAACGTCGAAATAATGTAATAATGTCTGAAAAAATTCAGGGATGATTATTGGACGTTAAGATTTGAATATAAGCAATAAAACTTTTTTATTTTTAAGTTTTCTAGGCTCATTTTAGATAAAAAATAGGTTAGGTCGCCATAACAAGATCGACATAAACATTAAGAGCTCATTCTCAGTAGCGCGTGCCACACGGGTGCCCGTGTGCAAGCCTGTATAATTATTGTTAAAAAATATTTTAAGTGACATTAAACTTTGTCTGAAATAATGTTTTGTAAATGCTAATCACATAAAGTTTCATGGAATGTAAATAACCTTTTATTAGGCCGTCTTAGTGATGTATGCGCATGGGTACCCGTGCGGTGCGCACTACTGAGAATGTGCCCTAAGGCGAAGGGCATTCTCCGAAGCCCATGCCGACACTGCTCGCGTTACGCTACGATCGTCTCTCGCAACCTGCGTATAGGTTTGTAAATCATCAGCATAAAGCAAATGCTCGGCACCATTTGATAATTCGCCCTGGAGGCTTTCAAAAGCTGCCAATATTTCTCGAAGATCATTGATATACCGACTAAACACAAGGGGCCCCAGGACCGAGCCCTGCGGAACGCCAAGATTGGTTGTGCACCAATCAAATTCCTCATTAGATTTTGAGACCACTGGCTGGTTACGACCTGTAATATATGACTTGATCCACAGGACTGCGGACCTAGAAATTGTGTCGAACGCCTTACTGTAATCAAACATCAGGAGTATAGTAAGCAGGTGTTTCTTGCTATTGATACCATCACGGATCTCCTTTGATAGACTCAGCAGTGCTGTTCGCGTACTATGGACGATATTTTCCAAGACCTTGGAGAGAAAGCTCAACAGAGAAATTGGATGGAAGCTCGAGATGGCAGATGGAATTGCCGTCTTCTTTAGAGGCACCAGATGAGCCCTCTTCCAAGCCCCAGGAAAAACTTCACTATACAGAGAGGAGTTGAAAATCTTAGTCAAATGATGGTCCAAAACCGGAAGAGACTTTGCGATGACATTTTGGGATATTCCGTCTTCGCCCTTTACCTGTGACGAGAAATGAGCAACGGCCAGAACAATATCCGAGAATGTAACTTCACGAAAAGTGAAGCCATCATTGATGACCATCGATAAGATGTTATTTAGATTTTCGTCGCGCTCTGTCTGAGAGACAGAGACCCCTGTAAAATGTATGTTTAACTCATCCGGAGTGAAACCATGCAGCTCCTCTTTATCCTTTTGTAACAGTCCAAGATACTAAAGTTCATTCAAGATATTTTTGTTATTATCCAGAGCATCAAAAATTCTGCTCTGCATAAAAGCTTCTCGCATTTCAACTATGCGCTGTTCTGCTTGAGTAACGAGAGACTGAAACTCCTACCACAACCTATTGTCCCGAGTCCATTTATAACACCGCCGAACGGCGTCACGCTGATTATAAAGTTCTTTCAGTTCGACATCCACCCAAGAGGGGAGACCTTTCTTCTTCAGTGTAAACTGTTTCTGAGGGACAAGTTCGTCGATGATTGCCAAGATGTTGTGGCTAAGACGTTCTAACTTAATATCGATGCGTTTGTCTGGGCAATTGATGGGTGTCCAATCACAAGCAGTAAGGAGGGATAAAAGTTTCTCCTGTCTAATAGATTTAAAATCCCTATACGAAATATTGTTGAGAACAGGGGGCTTAGAAGTTTGGATGTCAATTGTGACATCAATAATGTTATGTTTACTCGAAAAGATCGCCATCATGTTATTCGTATCCAGCACCATATCATTGTCGTCAGTAAAGATCATATCAATCCAAGTGTGAGATTCTCCGACGTGGTGAGTCGCGCCATGATCAACTAATTTAAGGTTAAACTCACTTGAGATCTCGACAACATTTTCGCGTTCAGATCTCCCATTACAATCCGGTGATCGTATCCTGTCAGGTTCTCTACTAAATCTGAATCGGCAGTCAATGAAATCCCTGGAGATCGGTATATGACGGCCACGAAAATTGGCGGATGGTTATCTTGCTGAATTCGACGTATCAAATACCTATTCAGGGATACCCGTTGTCCAATGTAGTTTTTGAGGAGCATAGCAGCGTTGTTTATATGAATTATGTACACAAAGGACCACACCTCCCCCTTGAATATTCCTGTCCTGTCTAATTGCCGAGAACTCGTCGATCTGATCGCCAACATCGTCGTCATCCCCGAGACGTGTAAAATTTAAGAAAAACGAAAAACAACGCATGGTTCCGAGAGGACCCACTGGGACTTAAAGGGTCAGTTTTATTTATATTGTAAAATTTATGTTTTATAATTTGTTTAACAATTAATTAATCAGATATTTTACATAGAACTAGTATTTAAATAGAACTATAGGTCAGTGAACATTTAAACCGAATGAATGAACTAATCATATGAGATTTTATGCCCTTAAATATAATTGATATAATTATAATTAATAGACAACTTTTTTAAGATTTTAAGATGAAAGGAAGCAATTTGTTATGTCAAAATTATAAAAGTTTCCGATTCATATTTTTTAAAGAAAGTTTTTATTCAGGGGTGTGGTGCTCACATACTTGCACAGTCATCCTATATATTTTTAAAGGCATCAAGTAAAACTATATAAATCAGAAAATAATGCGCCATCAACAATCGAATCCCGGCAATCTGGTCGTCGCGTTTCCGCTCGACGCGTCGGCCTTGATTAAACGACGTTTTCTCGCATCGCTAAGAAAAGAAAAAGAATGACGAACAAAAAAAAAAGCCGAACAGAATAGCGCAGCCAGAGTAGCGATCAAGGCGTGAAAAGCACCGAAAGAGAGCGAGTGTTCGATCGGAATAAATCAGGATTAGGCACGCTGGCAAACAATGAGTTTTCCGCGAGGTAGCGGGGAAAGGCCTCAAATTTCACGGGGGATGACTTTGTGATTGGCGAGGCAATTTGACTGCCGCCACCGCCGCCGTCGCGATCGCTTATCGAGCCGCGATGATCTCCCCCTTCGTTATATACCATCTTGGCCTTATTTCCTCCTCCCCCCCCCCCCCGCTCCTTCTCGTGTGCGCCCGTAAGGATATTCCCGCGGAACGCTAGCATCCCTCCACTGCGCGAACGCGATTTTAATTCGATAGCGCGGCAGTGGCTGCGCGAAATGAGTTTTGCTGTTTCCGCGCCCCCTCGTTTCCGGGGAAATCGACTCCGTTGCGGCTTGCCATGTGATGTGTTTGTTGAAAATGATAGGAGGGCGTTTTTCTCGCTTGTCTCGAGAGTATTTTCTTTCATTCGTTTCGCTTATTTATTTCGTTCGCTTCGTGATTTGTTCTTTTGGATCGTGCAGGCAGGGAAAAAGGGGGAGTTACCCATTTGACGTGAAGTTATTATCTTGAAATTGTTTGTTCACTTGAAGTATTTCTAAGATTTATTATTCAATTGTTTACGTTTGTTGACAGTGATATATGAATTATTAAAATGAGTCAAAGTAACTGTTATTGAAGGATTCATTGATTTTTAGAAATTCTATCCAAGATTATTTGTTTTTGCCCTCTTCATCTACTTAGAGGTCTTTTACTTCCTGGTTCTTCCAATAAAATCCTGTCATTTCCTATATTCATTACTGATTTTGTCCTGTTACGCTTCGAATATTATTTAATACCTTGAACACCTTAATTTTTTTTCTTCACATACAGTAAAAGCCCATGTTACTCATAGTATTTCAATCGTTTGTTGACAGGAAATTTTTTTTACTATTTATTATTGTACCGAGATACTGAAATTTATTTATATTTCCGAATGTTATATTGAATACATTCAGATAATTTGACTAATCATTAACCTATAACCTCACAATAAAAAGTTAGTATCGATTAGTTTTTCGAATAGAAAATGTAGACTTATGAAGGTTCATCAATACCTGCTTCCAAATTCAAGGTTAGATATTAAACAAAAATTTACTGAAATTTAATGTGGCTGGTCAAAATCGACCAAAACTTGCATCCTTATATACAAAACTGACACCGGATTCTCAAAAAGCAAGTATTTACTTCTACCGATTTACCCTTTAATTCGAAAAAAAGGTACCTAAATAATTCAATCAAGAGATTAAAAAGCGATGGCTGGAGAAAATTAATTCACACTGGCATTAAAAAGAATCATCATGCACTTCGAAAACAAGGCGCACCACCGACCTACATCCTTAAACTAATCATATCTCACATACTCGCGTACTGCCGGCGTCGACTCGCTCGGCCTCGGAATTTCGGAATTCCCGGCCCTCGCAGGCAATCTCCGCCGATATTCGCGCGGCGTCGCCGCCGCCGTCGCGGATGCGCGCATAAATTAGCCGCGCGGCATAGCTGCAACGAGCATTACAGAGGAGAGCGAGGGCGCATGTTAGGAAACCATTCGTTACTCGCGCTCGCGCTGTATGGAGTCACGCGTCTACGTGTCTACTTACATGCCGAGGGGGCGGGAGGTTTTGGGGGCGCGTTAACGCGAGTTCCGGCGCTCCCCCCCGAGCGCGCGGAAAGCCATGAAAGCGCCGAGGTTTGCCTTTAATCTCGGTAAATCACGGTAACTGATTTTGTAATCGTTATTAAAGCCGCTGGCCTGCCGCGCGCGCGCGCGCTCTGAGCTTCCAACTTATGAGCCAGAGAGAGAGAGAGAGAGATGTGTTTGGGAGTGGAGAGAGGCTCGACGCTAAAGTATATGGGCCGCGCGCGCGCGCGCGAGGGCCTGCGGGCATTAAGCGGGCTGTGCATCAGGCTCTTATGCTTCCGCCTCCCGAAACACTTAGAACGTTGTTAGTAATTGAAGAGGTTTTTCTGGGGGCTGGGAATGAGGATAGATTGCTGAATTGTGTAGCGAGTTGCCCTGGTTGGCAATTATTTCTTCAAGCGTTGCGTTGCTTGGACGTTACGTTGTAAAATTGGTATGAAAAATTACTACCTTTCGTGGCTGTTTTCGAAGGTATTTGCGTGTGAAAGATTTAATTTTTTAACTTAACAACATAAAGTTAAATATAAATGCTAACGGTCTCTTAGTAGAAAATGAGTCAATTGAACTGGCCGGTTCACTAATTCTTAGCTAGTTTCGATTGGTTACACAGAGACAATTTTCTCATCTAAATTACAACTGTAAATTTTTACCGTAAAGTTAGGATGTTTCGCGTTAGCGATACTATAATATTTACGGTAAGTTTTATTAGAAAATTCTCTCTGTATAATGTTTTTGACGGCTTTAGTGCGGCTAATGCATACGCTGATTTTTGTAATCTATTATAAAATAAATTGGACTTTTAAGAATTTAAAAAAAATTTGATGTTTCTACTTCTTTTCAAAATAATCTCATTAATTCTTACTTTTACAGTGACGCGAAATGCAAAACAAAATGTACAACAATTTTTGACAAATATATGGCTCATGTCGCACTGAACCTTTAAAACAACAGCTCGATGAGGGCTGCCTAGTGACTGGTCAACTGCAAAAACGTCAACTTTTTACCTCAAAATCTAGGTAATGGTTGTTTGCTCAAGTACACAATTATATTTTATTGCACTGCGTAAAATTTCTAATGTGTCTCTTCCCGAATTTTTATTGCAAAAACACGTTGTATAGTATAGAATTTTTTTTAATTAATCCATTTCTAGTTAGTTTATTGAGCAAAATAGTTGCAAAATAAGAAAGATTTTTTAGTGTGAAACACACTAAAAAACGAAGGAGTTTATAAAAATCTGCCTATGAACTAGTTTTAAACTGGCTTAGGATTCTACGAGAGTAATGTATAATAAAAAAATGTATAATAAAAATTAACGCATTTGAAAAAAAATAGTAAAATATTTTTATTACGTAACTGTGCTTCATAATGATCATAAAACCGTAACGGGTAATTTAACGTACTTTTACAGTTATAAAAATAAATGTTTCATAAATAAGTACATTAAATCCTTATAATCATAATATATAAATTTTAATAACATGTTCAGTATAATGTGGCAAATTATTGTACACTTAAGTGCATGTGCACGTCTTTAATACCATCATATAAAATCTCAAATTAAGTAATATAATATATACAAAATCAGAAACCACTGGTATATTCAGTCGGCAACTATGCACTCTGATCTCCGCTCATCAAGCCGTAAAATCAATCCGATCGTAAATCGAAGCTACCGCGCGATCTTTCGCACACTCGGTCGTACCTCATATACACAAAGCCAAAATCGCGGCGCCATAACGCACGCGAATGTGTATTAATGACCGTCGAGTTTAAAATACTCCTCTTTCCGCTCGCGCCTATGTACGTATATATGTACGTATAACGCGATGCACGAGAGTTGCGGGACTTTTGTGTCCGCGCGGGGGCAATAAATCGACGCGTGCGCCCGCGCGCGCGCGCCACGCGTCATAAATCAGGGGCCATTTTTGGCAGAACTTTTGACAAGGCAATTGGGAATTGTTTGGTAAACGACGCCCGCGCTTGAAAAAAAAAAAGAAACGAGGCGAGCCGCACAAAGTTCGCGCCCGCGTTTTATTTTTTTCATATACGCGACCGACAAACAAAAAGGAGAGCGCGCATTACGCTCTGGTTTCGTTCGCGGCTGTGTTCATATGCGTGTTCCACGGGCATTTGGCGCGCGTGTATATTTATTTTCCGGGCGGATCGCAGAACGAAATAGAAAATAATTTGTTGGCGCTCGCTCTTTGTTTCGCTGGTCGTAGGTTGGGAGCGCGCGAAGGGTCGTTTGATTCTTTTTTTTTACTGTTTGTGACGAGTTTGATATTCAATTTCGTTGATTTTTTTTTCGCGGTTTGTTTTCTTTTGCCGTCTGTGTTCGCGTAAAATACTGCGTAGTGATTGTCATTGATGATGCAATATTTATTGTAAAACATAAAAGGAATAGAGATATATGGGAATTACGTTCGAGCACTCTACACATTTTTTTACAGAATTGTTATTGTTTGTTACCTCTATTGAAAAAATTCAATCCATTTATCAGAGTAAATTGAGCTTTCTATGATTGTTGTATGTTTGAAAGGTCATTTTATATAAATACTTTGACTGTATTTAACTTGACTATTATTTCGCACTATCATTGTACAGGTATAAAATATATACCATCATAATTCATAAAAAATATTTGTTCAATGAAAACTAAAAAATATAACTAAAGCTATACTTAAAAAGTATTAAAAATACTAAAAAAAGGACATACTAAAATGTGCAACTACTCCCACGCTATACTAGGACATACATATAATAATGTATGCATATAAATATGCACCCATATTTTAAATTATTAGATAAAAGATGCACTTATTGAGTTTAACAAATAGATGGAAGCAAATTAATATATTAGAGGAAGGGGGTTATTTACTTCTCGTTCGGCAGTTCACATGATCAATATATCGATAGAAACCGATCGAGTCATATTCAGCCTCATAAAAAAGACGCGCTGAAGAGTCGGATCGAACCGCGAGGTGAAATGACGCTACGGTATAATGAGGTGTGCCCCCGCGAGAAAGAAGTCACCTGAACTAAAGAATCCCACATAGATCCGGCAGCCAGAGCAGAGGGTCGGCAGCAAGAGAAGCAGCAGCACCACCACCACGATCTCGCCAATAAAAATAAAAATAAAACGAAATAAGGGAAGAAGGCCCGCAAGGGATCCGACACTGTATAAGAAAGCGACGATGGGATTTGGGTAAGCGCCAAGGAGTTTGCCGCGGGGCTGCAGCCGACGTCGGGGGTCCATCACTTGGCGCCGCTCGCTCGCATCAGCGGCCGAAAGTCTCGTCTTCGCCCGCTCGCTGGTAGTTGCAGCAGAAGCAGCAGCGGCGGCAGCTGTAACGATCCCCCGGCGCTATAAATAAGCGCGGACCGTCTGACTGAGTGTCTGCGCTATGCTCTCGGAGTCGTGATCCACGGCTCTCTCTCTCTATCTCTCTCGCTCGGGCTGACCAACTCGTTCTTTAGCTTCTTCTCGTGCGTGGAGACCTTCGCTCGCTCTCTCTCTCTCCCTCTCTTTCTCCGTGTGAGCTGAATGGGCGCGGAGAGGGAGAGAAGTTATACCGATGCAGTCTCGTCTGCGGCTGAGGCGCGAGAGATTCCCAGAAACGCGATTTGCTCAGTATGTATATGAATGAAGAAGGAGGAGGAAGGGGAGCTGGTGACGGGAGGTGTCTTTGTTTTGAGCGAACTTGGAATCGTGAGTTTAGGGGCGATGTTCGTTTAAGCATATTATGTCGCGATTTAGTACAACACTGTTTAATTAAATACAGTTTTGATTAATATAGTTTACCTAGACAATATTATTACTGCTACCATTTAAATTTATTTTATTACAAATTTTATTCTGAAAGATTTAAGGCTAAATTTTTTTTAGCACTTTTATAGCACACTAACCTCAAAATGCCAACTTTATTGTCGATTTTGAGGTTGTTGTGCTATAAAATATCGTATGAGACTGTTGTGGGAGGTGTTTTTCTACCTTGCTCGATTTTCTCACTCGCTTCGCTAGTGCGAAAACCATCGAGCAAGGTAGAAAACCATCTCCCACAACAGTGTCATAATATACTATTAGAATGTTATTGTTTAATTACGGTGAGTTTTAACCTGATTATTAAAACAAGTGTTTACACTGGAAATTTAATTATAGATTTCGAATCTACATTATTTCTAGGTTATTTATCAACCAACATAAAAATATTTGGTATATAATGGCCGTTTTTGAGAAATGGCGCTTTTGTTCGCCATATTGGATCCGATATTTACAATTTAAAAAATCTAACAACAGATTTTAAACAGTAACCCCAATAATCCTTGTACACCAATTTTCATAAAAAACCTGTAGTTGTAAAAATTTAACCTTCAGAGGGTTTAACAACAAAAATGGCCAAATGGCCCTTCGAAGAACAAATTTTTCAATGAACAAAATTCATAATGGCGGATCTAATATGGTGAACAAAATAGTTCCATTTCTCAAAAATGACCCTATCAAATATTTTTATTTTGGTTATTGATAAATATACAGTACAATCACATTTTTTAATAATCACGTTAAGACTCACCGTGTAATCAGTCTTTAAATGTCGCACCTCCCAGAAAAAAATCCTGTAACAACTTGTACATTCTCTTGTTTGAAGGATCTCTATGGTTTCAACCATAAAGAAAACTTTAACAATGAAATAAAGTTTTGTTTTTTGCATTTTGGGTGACCTAAATGATCTCCACGCCATTGTAAATTAAAAAGTTTTTTGAAGAGACTTGCGCTTCTCACTAAATCTGTATTTACATTCAAACACATCTTTAATTGTGTATATGCAAAGCGACAGTCAAATTGACTCCTCAATAATGCTACCTCTATACCTATGATTAACTTGAAATCAATTCTTATTCATCCTAATCTTACCTTCAAACGTGATTACAATCAATTTAATAAGCAGAAAAAATAAAAAAAAATAAAAATCATAACTTCAAGGACAGTTATTGAAGATGTATCGAAGCGTGAAATTTCCTCCGCGCCGCGCGCGCGCCAATATTCAGATATCCCCGGCACGTAGCGGCAGGAGCAGCAGCAGCAGCTGGCTTGGGGAGTACTGCAGCCGGGGTGTCGCGAGTTTCACGGCGAATGAACTGGCGTGAAATGTCGGGCTAGCCGAGGCGTGCAGTGACAAGAAACGGGCCGAGCGCCCATTCGTCTCGCGCGCTCGCTCGCGCCCCGAGAGCTCGCTGGCATTGATGGAGCGGCGCGAGCTTGACTTTGGCCGAGTTCTCGATATCCCCGCTCTCTCTCTCTCTCTCTCTCGCTCTGCGAGAACTATTGAAAACCGAGAGACCGAGAGGAGCTGTGCGAAGCCTCGCGCGAGGAAGAGTGAGAGAGGTATGGTTAAAGACACATAGACAGTTTGGCTGACTGCTCCGGGGCGAAAGGGAGCGCGGATTGAGGGATACGCGGTTGAGTTGAATGAGAGATTGCTGGGTTGCTTGCTTGGAAGGGACGGTGTTGAAGGTGAATAGAGGAGTTGGGGGAGATTTTGATAAGCAATGTGCACGAACTTGTGCATGGAAATTATTAGTTCTCAATGATTATAGGTAGAGGTACTGATCGTACTTATTATTTAAGTAGTTTCAGCCTGGTGTGATAAGACCACGTCGACATCCCTTACGAAGACTAGCATATTTCAGATTTCTTGAAAAATAGTAGTTCTTGTCAGGAATCTCCTACAAAAGTCAGCAATTTTCAGAATTTTAGACAAAGTCTATAATTTTATTAGAGGAACTAAGAACGTGTTAGGATTAATTAGAAAATCTAAAAAGTGCTAGTATTTTATAAGATGCCTCTGGAAAGAACTAGGGGTTTTTGAGAAATCTGAAATGTGATATTCTTTGTAAGGGACGTCGATATCCTGTAAGAACAATTTTTTTTAAATAAGATCGAACAATGGTGGTCACAATATTATTTAATAAAAGTCTACGTTTCTGTCATTTGACAGGCGTTGATCTGTTTTACCTCTATCAAGGCAAAATGCTGCAAAATAAGAACAATGATAATGAAGTATGATGCTTAAAAACTATAAATTTTAAACAAATATAGAAAATATAGAAAATATGAAATGATTCAATCAATTTCATAAATATTTATTAACCTCAATATTTGTATAGCTAGTTTAATAATATGAAGTTGAATATAATGGTCAACTCTCTGTTGTCAATCATTCATTCTACAAATGTACCTTAAGTTATTGCTCGCTTCATCGGAGCAGGATGAAACGCATCATAGAATAGAGGTAAATTGCAGATAGCTTTAATGAATCAATATACAAATGTGAAAGTTCATTGACTGGAATAATAACTCGAATTAGAATTGAAAATCTTGTTCGTGATTTTATTTCTCTAGTAATAAAAGTATACTATTCAAATCGTATATTAACAATCCTACTCAAATAATCAACAAATATCATTAATAAATATTAGGTATGTCTCAACTGAGAACTGATTAGATGTTGGAGTTGATTGGAAAATAAAAAGTTAATTTTTTAATGAAAATATTAATTTTAGAAAATTTGTAATAATAGAAAAAAGTTTGGTTTGTCATTTTATACTTTAAATATGTTAAAAGTATGTACGTTTTCATAAAGTAAACATAATTTCCTTCCAATGTATATATATAAACAAATACTTTCAAACTATTTTTGTGAATAAAAATATTAATTTATAAAAAAAAAATTAAAATAGTAAAAACAGTTTTCTTGTCTATTATACGTTAAGCATGTTAAAAATATGTATGTTTAAAAAAAAAGGCGTAATTCCTTGTAATATGTATGTATGTAACAACCATCTTAAAGCTTTTTTTATATAGGAAACAAATATATTAATATAACAAAATTTGTAAAAATCGCAATTCTCATTCAATCAATATCTTATAAGACTTGATAAATTTTCCGCATGCAAACATGTTGAAAATTATTTAAAATGTTGAGACTTTTAGACTAGTGATACGTAAGCGCATGCAAATAACGAGTTAATTTTAGCATTACTTTAGTTAAAACCAATTTACAATATAAAATTCTCAAACCCGATTTTTCAGGACCATTCGTTGAGAAATCATCCTGGTAAAATAATTGACAACAGATTTTTAATCATACGTAATATTACTTATCAGAAATAGACCATGTACGACGTATTTTAAAAACTATGCATATAATTTTTTCTTCAAGGGCCTCCAAAATATCGGAATTCATCAAAATCTCGCTCTCGAAAATGTTCCCCATTATACAATGCTTGCTCCCCGATAAAGCAAGAAAAATGAGAAGCACGACAGCCGTCACGAGAAAAAAGTCCTGAATTCAAGTTTGTTCCACCCACGAATGTATCTAAGCGTCGACGCGCCAAGTGATTAATGAAGAGCGCGAGAAAGGGAACGCGATGTCGTTTCATCGTATTAAGCGATGACAAAAAAAAAGAATCGAGATAGCAGCGGAGAAAAGGAGAAGAACGAGAGATAGAGAGAGGCAGAGATGCATTCGAGGACCGCTGTATAGGTAGTCCTCTCTTCGAGTCCATATACGTCGTCGCTTTTCGCGCACGCAAGGACACTCCCTGTATACGTACGCGCGATGAAATATTGCAGGCCGATGAAACAAGCTCGAATCTACTCGTTAGGGTTACACGGGATACTCGAGATTCTATTTTTTACATTAATCATCGTCTTTTTTTTAAGTTATAGGTCATATTTTTACAAGTAGAGAAGTGTGAAAAATCAAGTTTAAAAATGCATTTGGTTGGTAAATAAGAAAAACAACAAAAATGCCTCTTTTATACTCGATGCAAAATTCTCTGAAGATCACTATAATTATACTGTGTAACTGTGAACATAATTATATATCATTTAGTATGACAAGAATTAAGTCTTTTTCAATTTTATTTTTAAACTGATAATTATCGTATAAATATTCGTTTACGTTAAGACCCTGGCACAACATATGTATCATCGGCAAAATGACTCAAAATTTTAGTCACGCAAAGTATACGATACATAAATCCAATTGCCGCCAGTAAAATGTCGATGCGTGCAGGAAATCATCATCGTGCGTACACATGCAAGGAGCAAACTAAAAGAAATAAAGCAATTAATTATTCGACTTGACAGTCGCCTCTAAATATGAATTGACGATGGCGGACAAGGTTACACTTGTTAATTTACTTAGGCGGCTACTTAGAATAAAAACGCTATTAAAATGCAGAGTCGGATGCAACCTAATAAACAAGTTTTGAAAATTAGTATTTCAGTTGGAAAGTTTGAAAAATCTATTAACATAACTTTCCCCAAGTTCCCTAAGACTATTACTTTGTCAAAGACTCGTGGGATATAGGGGAATGTTAATAAGCAGTTCGTATTTAAAAGATATGAAAGAAACAGAATTACAAACTTGGTATTCTGTATTCAATGAAAATATTAATATTAAATTGTTTCACAAGTTTTTAATTCCTCGGCGGCTTACCCCGAGTTTGACTCATGGCAAGAGTTTTGATATTTTACGGCACAACTTCAAAATTAAATACAGAATTGAATGCTTTCAATCCATCCAATTAAAGTTCAGCAATGGGTTACATTTGCAGTGAGATTAAAATATTAGAATAGAAAATAAAACTGTAAAGAATGCATCGATGCTCCTTATGAAGACTTTTTAGGTTCTCTGTTTTTGTAAACCACCAAAAAGCGATAATTTTTGTCAGAGAATCTGAACAGTGTCAGTCTTCATAGAAGAGTGCTACCCTAAAAAGAACTAGTAATATTCAAGAAATCTAAAACGTGCTAGTCTTCGTAAAGACCATCGATATCGCTTCTTCTTTAGCAAAATTTTAATGTAAAAAAAACAAATTATGAGAACACAGAAGTAAAAGATATATACCCGTATACCTCAAATAAAAGCATTCTATGAAAACAACTAAAATCAACGATTCGGAATTTTGAAGTGCTATTATCTTCATCTAGGAATGCGTGTGTAAAGTAACCGCTAACCTACTTAAATATACCAAATATAAAAAAGAAACTTGAAATTTTCAAATCGATTATCAGCCTTAGCGCTCATAGATTCTCATCGCCAACCCGCAGGAGGAGACTCGTGCAAAAAGCTCCTCATTCTTTCCACGCTCACTTTCCAGCCACTCAGGACGCGCTCGCCGCGAGACGCACGCTTGCGAGCGGGGCGAGAGAATCGCAGCTAATCTCGGGGGCGCATTCCGTAATTTATGCGCGCAATTAGGCGGCCGCGCGCAGGCCTCTAAATTAATTGGGAAGATGGTAGTAAAAGTTAATTTGGTAGGTGGCCAGAGGGAGGGGGGGAGAGAAGGAACGTCGCGTCGTTTGGCTCAGGTGGCGCAAAGCCACCCGAGAACTCGAGAGGATAGCCCGCGGCTGCTGCTGCTGCTGCTTCTACCGCCGCTGCTTCTACTGCGCTCGAGGCATTTTCTTCTTTGCCGTGCGCTTACCGCAGGGAGAAAGAGGGAGCGAGCGAGAGAGGGTGAAGGCGAGCAGCACCACTCGACGGAAACTGAATATGCGCCGGGTAGAGTAGCCTTTGGGAGATGAGAAAGCGGTAAAAAGTTTGCTGGATTTCGAGGAAAAGATGGCGGTGCGTTACGTTCGTTATTATCCTTATATTATTTAATTTTTTGTGGCTTTGCGAAGAGACGTGTTTAAAATGCAGCATTATAAAAAGTATTTGCAATAAGCATTTTATAGTCAAGATACCGATTAATTCTGATTAAAATTTAAAGCTTTGGATATAAAATTAGAATTGTAATATTTAATCATTATTTATAATATGTTTTCGCGTTATATAAGCAAAATTAAAATTTCAATTAATTGCAAGATTATGTCAATAAAGTTTTCTATTCAAAATTATACTTGCTACATATACTTAAAGAAACAAATTATTACTCTTCGTAACATATATCAAAATTGAATCTCGCACAGTAGGTAGTACAATATTATAAAATATTAGTATACTATGTTGACTGTTGATATATTTTATCGTCTTATAATATTATAACAAATCTTGTCACTATCAATTTTGAACAGTTGTCCTTCTTACAAATATCTTGCATATAATTATAAATCCGGATTCTTTCATTGGCATTATTTTTAGGTTATCAGAAAGTAATATATTCAATCTATAATTATTTCCACCTTTATTTAATTGAAATTGAAATTTACTGTTAATGAGATAAAAAGAGCTATTCAGAATAACGTTACAGAAATATTTAATTCCATATTTAATTTTAATTAAAACTAAATAGATGTAATCTTCATGTAACTGACATTTATTACATTAAGTCTTTAATATTCAATTGGTTAACTGGAAAGTGGTCCGAAAACGTACACCAAAGAGTATTAACCCGTTAAGGACGAGATGCTCAAAAAATTGGAAAAAACGTTGGAAGATTATTTAGAAATGTATTTCGACTCTTAACTACAGTATTTCTGTAATAATATTTTTTTCCATTTTTTGAGTTTTCTAAAGTTTTATTCAATAAAAAATTACTTAGGCCCCCATTACGAGATCGACAAATCGTAGAAAAATGAAAAAATCTTATGGTACAAAAATAAACCATACATCCGCAATGGGTTAAAGGAAAAATAAAGTTCTAAATATAAGTTTTTAAAAGTGAACTTGAACTTTAAAAACGACTGTTAATCGTCCTGCTTTTAAATTAATCTTATACACAAGTATATCGATATAGCAACAACAAAATGTTACTTAGAATTTATAGGTATAATTTTGAATTTTACAACAGGATATTAGATTTATCTTCATATTTAACGATACCAGCAGTTTACTCTTTATCCGAACAATAGACTCACATATTTTAAAAACCTATTTTGGTGACTATGAAAAATACATATGCTAGAAAGAAAACCAAAAAGTATATCTAATAATAGACTGTAAAATTGTTGTTATTGTTTATATCATTTAATTATTTTTTGAAAATACGTGATTGTTGGTAAAAGTGTATATATATACATACATATATAACCATATATGTAACTCTGGGTTCCAAACGGTTAAGGAAATTATATAATATTTCAAGCTCAAACATGAATTCAAAACCGTTCAAAATGATAATCCCAATCATAGTTCAAACGTGGAAAGCATACATCTATCTTTCTTTGTGATCCAAGCTTGGCACCGGGATGGTCTATAAACATACACTTTTACCGACAGTCACGTATTTTCACACTATAATTAAATAATATAATAATTTCACAAATTCTCGTCAACAATAACAACAATTTCACATCCTATTATTCGACAAATTTTGTGTTTCGCGTTCTAAATCATACGCGCAACTCCTCAGGCTCAAAAATCCCCCCAAGAATCGACTGCACATCGCACCGCGCGTCCCACCTCGGCCGCTCCGCACGCATCAGCGATTCGCAGCCGTGCCGTCCGCCAGCTCTTGCATACATCCTCCCACTGCGCGAAGACGTCAGCTCGACGTTAAATACGCGAAACGACCTGCGAGTACGACGCATCCGGCCGGTCGGGCGGCGCCGCGATACAACCCGCACCGCCGACTCTCACCCCGGCAACTTTCCGACGTTTAATACGTCGAGCACGCCTGCACCGCGGTGTATATAGTTAAACGGGCAGGCTCAAACAGGCCGCTGTCCGTGCAATGTGCACCGCGCCCTTATATATAATTCCGACGAGAGAAGCTTGCAGCAGCTGACGCGTGCTTATGTATACCGGAGCTCGAGTGTGCGCGTGTGTTTGCGAGCAGTGGAGAATATTTGCCTTGCGGGAATGCGACCGCGGCGGTAGCGCCGGGCAGAGGCATCGAGATGATGCTCGAGAGAGTATATATATATAGGATAGCAACTTTGTTTACGCGCCAATTCGGCAAATTACTTCGCTCGAGAGGCTGCTGGCTGCGAGCCTCTTGGTCTTGCTTGCAGCGTTCTCTGTGTGCACTAGAGGGTGGAGAGAGCTGCATCAAGGGTGTCTTTCGGTGCTGCAGCGCTGCTTCTGTTTTGCCGCTGTGTTTCGATTAACGCGAGCGTTGCCGCGGCGAGAGTGACGGGCAAGAGCTGTTTGGAGAGTGCTCGGCTTGTTCGGGTCAACATTGTTTGGCCAAAGAAAGGGTATATGATTGTACCAAGTTACGAGAGAATGATGCATCGAGAAGCGTTCAAGCTACGTGCTTATAGAAACGTGTGAAGGAAATGTTTTTTAATTAAACTATTCCCTAAATCGGAATAAGTGAAAATCACTTAGGATAAGTGAATATTCACTTAGAATAAGTTCAGATTCACTCACTTGTTTAATAAATGAGCGAATATGAACGTAGAATACGTGACTATTCACTTATTCTAAGAGATTTTCACTTATTCAGATTTCTTAGAGTAGGGGAGAGCTGTTGCCCACTTCGAAGTAGCGCCCACTTTGAGTAATGGTTCCTATACTTCCTAAGTA
Organism: Gastracanthus pulcherrimus; assembly: GCA_949152435.1. NCBI lineage: Eukaryota > Metazoa > Arthropoda > Insecta > Hymenoptera > Pteromalidae > Gastracanthus > Gastracanthus pulcherrimus. Next base: position 30,002,429 of record OX424573.1, on the reverse strand, counting down.
TATATATGGGCAAGAGTGACTATTTAAGGGGTTAGTCCTGTATAAACGCCTAAATTTTAACTATGTTTGTGCAATTTTTTTTTACAAGATAATAAAAAACAATCGTTCCAATTTTTTTATATGTTTTTAATGACATCTTATAGTGTACAAAAAAAATTGTTATGTTTTATTACTTTTTTTACGGCCAAAGTGGACATCCAAAAAAAGGCAGGTGGCTGGTCATGGCGATAGCGGCAGTTTGGGTTGTCTGAAATAAAAAATTCAAACGGATTATTGTTCTGTAGGCTTGTCATTCCGCAGGTAGCAGATTTAGACATTATTGTTGAAAAATAACAAAATGGCGCCTTTATGAAAAAAAAAATTTTTTACACTATAAGATGTCATACTAAATTAACTAAATAAACTTAGAAAAAATTTTATTGTACACTATAAGATGTCATTAAAAACATATAAAAAAAATTGGAACAATTGCTTTTTATTATCTTGTAAAAAAACATTGCACAAAAATAGTTAAAATTTAGGCGTTTACACAGGACTAACTCCTTAAATGTTTAAACTTTATTATAAAATAAGTTTATTTACAAAATTTCAGACTTACATTGATTTTGAGACTCGTACATCAACAAAATAAGTAATCATAAATACTTGTATTTTTGGCTTTTATTTATACATTTTTGAAGATACTAAATATATTTGTTGTATTACTGTTATTTAAAGTTTTTCTTTAAACATTTGTTGATGACTTTGGGTATGACATATACTCGAAGCTAAATATTGAACATTTAATAGCATCATAATAATTTTTCGAAATAATTATACTTGGTACTTTTTAAGTGTTGGGCATACCATAGCGAATCTAACATACGAATAGAGCGCACGATGAATTCTTGCAATTGGTTAAACTGTTGGGCTACATGAACAAAAAACTATTAGAAAAATTTCTTTAGCATGATGAAATTAATTCAAATAAGTATCTAAAAGGATATACAAATTACATACATTTTTCCAATGTTACACGTCTTATCGCGCCTCAATATCGCTATTCAACAAACTATAAATTATTCCAGGTATCGATCAAGTACAGGCATGTTTTAATATTTAAATAGATGATAAGAAGAATGTGCTAGGTGTGGTAAGACATGTATGGCATTACTCACTTATATATTTATCTTAATAGACTCAGTTCTTAACCAACACGCAATAACTATTAATTTGGTATATAAATTATTACATTGAATTTATAATTACGTAACATTATTATTATATAAATGAATAATACAGAACTTAAATGATAATGTGCAAAAGAGGTACCGTAAATAATTTGATAACAAATTTATGTAAATAGTGCATGCTTTATTCATTTTTAAAAATCGGAAACTGCAGTTTCGTAAATGTTATATGCTGTGTTCTCACCCAAATCTTTAGAATTGCCAGAAACGTTCGTATATGCTAAGTAACGTCATCCTGAATCCTCATAGATTGAAATATCGAGAAACCCGATACCCTAATGCAGATTTAACGTTTTCCTCCCTGCTTTATGCAGCCTACGTCGATCGATCGAATTTTTCCCATTGCCGAGCATTTAAGTTACAAGCGCCTGTGCCCGACGAGCCGTGGCTCCCGCGCGCGGAACGAGTCATTTCTATGTGAATACATTGAATGCATAAAACGCTCGACGGGGGTCATAACTGCCAAGCTGCAGTGGCGCTTGATATCGCTTTCTCTCTCTCTCCCCCTCTCTCCGGGCCTCTTGCATTTTTCATTGAAATGCGAATTTGATGGACGCGCGTGCGCCAGGATCGTTTATCTCTCGCGGCGGCGGCTTCATTTCACCGATATTTCTCGCCGCCCGGATAGGAAGGAAGCCGGATGCGCAACGTTGTAGATCAATTCCACTCCACCCCCCTCCCGTCCCGCCGTCCCACGCGGTACTTCATTTCGCGCGCAGTTTACATTTTCAAAAGAGCGGCTCTCGCTCAGCGCTCTTTCCGAGCCCCAAGAGCGACGCTTTTTTTTACACTGGCTCGCGCGTTTGTTAAATTTGTAAATACAAACACTTCGTATGTTTCGGGGGTTTTTTAGGGGTTGAAATAAATCGTCACTGCGGCGGATGTTATTCGTTTGAACGGGCAGTACTTTTTGTATAAAAAAGAGATAAACAAATATGAGTCTAAATTACTTTTGAGATTTTTCGTTTTATTGCCGATGAAAAAAACTATTTTTAAATTACATACGCGTTATGAGTGTTTTTTCTTTAATCTTTTAAAATCATAAATGGCACAAATATGTTTGACTTATTGATAACAATTTCACGATTCATGTTTTATGAAGTATCATTTCAGACAGTTTAAATATATTATTTTGAAAATATAAATTTGACATATTTATTGCAACTGTTGAATCTGTGAATTATACAGAGTAATAACTGCAATGAAAATGAGTGACGTTAAAATTACGTTTATATTCTACATTTCAAGTTCTACATACAAATTACACGATAGCTCTTGAAAGTATATGTTATTTTTTTATTGTTTAAAATCGTGTATATTTCACTGTAACTCACGTGATCACGTGATCAGTCACGACATTTTTGTTAGTTTACTCTACGTCCTCTCACCAATCCTTCAACCTTAGTTGAAACATTTGTATTCATTAAAATTGTAATCTCCTTTGGTATAGATTACAGCAACGATTTAGTTTAACCATTTTTATACAAAACTTAAAACTTACTTTATATAAACATTTCTATTTACGTTTAAAAAGACTGAAAAAATACAATCTCTAAAATAAATTAGAAAACAACAATACTGGATTAAACAGAAAGTGAACTCTATAGGATCTTGATATATAAAGAAACTAAGAAAAGACTAACAGAAAGTTGATGTATGGCAAACTAAATATTTGATATCGAAAAACACATAATCTCTCGCACCGACTGTGTCTCGAACGCAGGAAGAAAAAAAAAAGGAGAACAAAATAATAAAGTCGAGCAGATTTTCCAGGTCACCCCCGGTCTACGTTTATAGCGCGCGCGCCTCATCCACCCGGGCCAACGCGCGGGCCGCGGCGGCAAGATAGGTGTAACCAGAATGAGATACGAGGTGAGATCACGCCTCCGTGAGTCAGATGGCCGAAACGTGATTGCGACGCCAGCTCGTACTTGGGAATTTCCCCCCGGCCAATTTCGCCGAGGGTTAGAAATTCTTCTGTCGTCATTCACGCGGATTAACGATATTCCCGCGGGACGAGCGAAATTCCAATAGTCCAGGTGCCATATTAAACGACGAAATTAGAATATTAATGGTCGATTGAAAGCACGCGATGGTGTTTTAGAATTTAGCGAAATATTTTGAGTGTCTGGTGATTGGTCGTGCGCTTGAAAATTGATTTTCTTTTATTCTTTTTTACGTTATTTTCATTCGAGATGAGACAGGAAGAAAATGTTAGTTTTTAAAGAACAATTTTCGCAGCAGAAAAGTGGCGGTTATTAATGATAAATATACTAAAATTTCGTTAAAACCGACCATGCACGCTTATACGAACTAAAATTTTTATATCTTTATGAGTCTTATCTTCTCTTGACTTCTTAAGTTATAGCGTTAAGGTGAAATTCGGAAAGTTTTTCACGAGAAAGTGGAGTTCATCTGTGATAATCAGGAGGTAAAAGTTTTCAACATCTACCGATGCATAAAATTTTAATGACCCACTGAGATTATTTAATTTTTAACAACGTGAAAAATAAAGGCACATTTTTGCAGATATTTGCAATAACTTATATTTTATACAGATAGGTAAAACGATTGACAATTTCTGGGAATTTTAAAATAAATTTGTCTTTTGTTAAGGTAACTATAATAACGTCATCAGATATCATTATAGCTTGTAATTATTTGTTCACTTTGATAATTTCCGACACTTGATTACTTGAATAACTTAAATTTACGTTACGTAGAATTCAAGGATAATTATTAAATGGAAAATTAATAATATCAAACAATTACATCAATTTAAATTTGCATTACATAGAATCCAAAAATAATTATTAACCGGTTAGAAAATTATTAAAATTATTAAATTATTATTAAAATTATTCACCAATTAGAAACAATTACTCTGTAAGCTTAACGTCCGCGCCTTCTAGGACATAGTTAATTTTAAAATGAAACGCATCTCATCCTTACGGAAAAGGGGACTAAGACTTATCCTCTCCGCGGATATAACTTCAAAGGCATACATAATTATCCAGGCTGGCCACCGCAAAGCCGTAGTTCGCCGCTAAAAGCTCATCCTCTTCCCGCCTCGACCAAAATCCCAGTGGTTTTTTTGGGTGAATCGCGTCCTTTCCACAAGAAAATTTCGTGAGTGGATTTAAATATCGAGGCTGCGGCCAGCAGCAGAATGAAAAAAAATTGGCCCAACTGCAGATGTGCAACCACGACTCGGCTCGAATACCACGTATACTCTTAACCCTTTAATGTACAAGATCCTTATTGAATCCTAAACCATTATGAGAAGTTATTTGTTTATTTCTACAGTGGTTACATATATTATTGAAGGTAAAATTAGTTCCAAATATGATTCTTAGAGATAAGTAGATCTTAAAAATAACTGTAATTAAGTCGCCCCGCTCTTAAATTAATAAAAGAATAAATAAACATAATTTAAACTACAAACGTTAGTATTCCTTACTATATAAGCAGTATTCATCATACTGCAAATACTAGGGATCATTTTTCTCTGTATCTCCGAGTGTCTGTAAATAAACCCTGTTACAATGTAATTTGTCAAAATGCGAAATTCTTTGATTCAATTTTTTAATTGCTGTGATAAAATTCTGTCTATTTCGATGTATTCAAAACTAACGTATTTGTTATTAGTTAGAAATTAATAAATTTAATTTAAAAATTTGACATTAATTCTGACAAATTACGGTATAAAAGAGTGCACTTGAGAAGAAAGGGCTGGGGAAACGAGGAGAAGTGGCAAACCTGCTAGAGCGGGAAAGAGAGACAAACTGCCGTCGTCCTACGACTCGCTGCCGACTTTATTCAGCTGCACTAGATACGGCTACAAGCTGACGAAGCGAGTGACAAAGAGATTGATTGATATGCATTTATTTGTTTTTTTTTAAACAAAATATAGTGTACAGCCAATTACATAAATATATAACACAATGTCGTAAAATTTGCCAGGTACATAAAATCACAGTTATAGTACATAATGTCGTAAATACATATCACGTCATTATTAAAATCCTTATAATCGCTCACATTTATCGCTCTCACATGTGCTCTCGTACATAACCATTCACGCTAATAAATACACATACACTAGTAAAATTATCACATGGTTTCAATATGCTCGTCAGAGATATAATAAAATCATACATACATTCACGCAGCTACACGTTCATTCACGCTTATAAAAACACTCACACCGAAATACAGAAAAACTAGATAAATAAATAAATAATTGAACAACACAGGACGCTCAATTTTACAGAATTTGCATCGTTATATTACGCGTGCGCAGACGCTGTCTTAGAGAGAGAGAGAGAGAGACAGAGAGACAGAGAGGTTCGCGCGTCAACGACGTGCAAGGCTCTTCGCCGCGCGAGAAGTTTAATTTATTACCTCTTCCCTCTTACTTTTCCTCTCCCACTCGTGGCGGAAATCAGAAGCAAAAAGAGTCCGCGCAAGAGTGCAGCGAAAAAAAGGCGCGCGCGGCGGGACAGAGCCCGGGAAAGTAGAAGAAAACGAACACACAGTCGTAGTCTAGCTGGCGAGGAAACGTCGATTCCGCTTGGCGCGCCACGGCAGAACGAAAGTGCGTCTATATACCTATATCGTGTCGAAGCTAATTCAAAGAGCCTTTATGCCGGAGTATCATTGAATTTGGAGCGGAAGAGAGCCGGGGAAAACTTTTTTCGCGCGTCTGCGCGCGACACGATGAGCTCCGCGTTATACAGTTATTTGGAATTCATGAATTTTAAGCAGCTGCTGGGATGTGCGTGTGTGCGCGCACCAGCAGCAGCAGCCGATAATCGCGAATTTATTTCGCGAAATGACGATGGACGTGGTTCCGCTGAAGCCAGCGAGCTAGCTCTTTTGATTTTGGTATTGTGTTTTTAATGGCGCTCTCGCGATTGATTATTCATGAAGTGTGGGGGTCCTCTCGATAACTATAGACCACGTCTGCTGCACTGTTTCTTTCACGCTGAATATTGAAATGTGTCGCGAGTGTCCCTTGGTACTCGTATCTTTTTCACTTATGCAAATTCAAATCGTATAGAAATATGATAATTGTTTTTCTAGAGATGAATTCTTCTTCGACTGCGGATTGTTCTGTTCTCTTGAATCATATAACAGTTTGATCGACAAAAGATATTTTTACATAGTCACATTCTGTTGGACGTTTTAGTTATTTTAACGTAATTTATTTATACGATTGAGAGATGTGATTTAATCAGTAGGAGTAAGATCTTGATATGCATCAATTATTTTAGTATATAGGTAAACGTCGAACAGTCGATCAACTCGTGTACCCGCTATTTTAAACCAAATTGAAATTAAATTGTTTTGAATTGAGTAATAGATAAAATATTCAAAAAATAATCGATGTTTGTTAAAATTTTATTAACTTTACTAAAATTATTAAAATTAGACCAGTTTTAATATTAAAAAAAACGCTGCTAACTGCTTTAGCGCAATGCTTTCTCAAAGAGATGTAATGCACAATCATTTATTGAATATTTACATTGATACAAGTGACTTTATGAGCAATCTACAATGCTATAAACAAAGTCATATACTACGGTGTTAAGCCAGATTAAAATGGTGCATTGTTGGCTCAAAAACTTAATCAGTTGTATGCGGAGTTATTTCTAATCAAACTACAATATTTTAATGAAAAATACAAATACGTTCAAAAATGGTGGTGACCATAAAATGTGATCTCATGAAATACATAATCAAACTTTTAAATTTTGTTCACGAAAATAATTTTAAGTTTATTTAGATATATAAATTGTAAGGAAGTTACGCCTTGTTTATGAATAAGTGCAAATTTTGTACTTATCTAATGTTTAAATTTACAATAAATTTTTCTCAACACGTGCATGAAAAAGGCCCTTTTCCATGCTTGCAAAGTAAATGGCAAATTGGGCATTCCGAGCGTCTTTGCCTAAGCGGAAGGTAATGTTGATTACGTCCCGCTCCTGAATTTCTTAGTGGAGAACTTGCAATGCCCATTTCCCCATTTCCTTTGCATGCATGAAAAAGGTCCTATTCACACACTTATTAAACAAAATACGATGTGTATAACGGGCGGAAAGAGCTTCTGCAGACTCGGATGATAGTTTGAGCTCAATCATCATTCTCACTTAGAAAAAGCCAATTTTCTCCCTTAATTGCACAATGTACTATATTTCAACTTTGAAAACTTTTCAAAGTTCAAAATTGCATTTCTTTCACAAAAACATCTTTAAAGTATCAGTAAGATACACCAATCGAAAGAAAAGTCCGTAAGCTTTACGGATATATGTATATTTTTGACATATCAGATGTATAAAATGATAAAATATTTTTTGCTAATTTTACAAATTTTAAAAATTAAAAGTCGTAATTCTTTAACAAACATAAGCTTTAAAGATATTGTAAGATACATCAATTGAAAGGAAATTATGCCAACTTTACTAATTTATGCATTTTTTTGACATAATTAACGCATAAAATAACAAAATAAATTTTAAAAAATACGTAGTAAGTTTATACTGTTTAACTCCAAAATCTAATCAGTTCTATGTTGGGTCATATCTGATGTACTAGTAAAATTTCAGCCCGAAATACCATAGTCTTCAAAAGTTATGGTGACCACAAAATTTGACCACATACACACACACATATATAGACAGACATTTTGAAAAACCTACGTATTCTGATTCAGCGACCTCAAAAACAACGATATTCATCAAAATCTTGGTTTTCGAAAAAATCATCGTGACAAAGCTTCCTCTTTGTTTGACAAAGCAAAATAGCTCGATATCGGCCGTGTAGATTTTTTATATCTATTTACGAGTAGTATGTAATAAAAATATCTATCAATATTGTAATAAAAATAATTTTGTTTAATTTCGAATATTCTAGTTAGTTAATCTAGTTTAATGTTCTAAAACATCAATACCTGCCTGAGGGTAGTCGACTTTTTAACTTTTACATATGCATACGTCTTTCTGATATCAGCCTTTCAATTGTTAAACAATCAAGCCTAACAAGTCAATGAAGCACAGAGAGCATAGCGAAAGAAACAAAGACGACACCGCGAGATAGAGCGATTATATTTCATGCATTATTTATAAACGACTGTCTTTCAGACCCACATATGTACATACGCGGGTACGCCAACGGAGAGTAAGTAACTCGGCCGAATCTGTGGATGTCATTTAACGAACCGATCACGCCCCAGCTCGTCGCTAAAAGTTCTGACAGCGAATTTTCAATGGGCCGTTCGCATAAATTTCCCTCCCTCTCTCGCACTCTTGTCTGCTCTATAGGGGCAGGGTGGGGGGGATATCTTCTTCTGGCACAAGGCTGCGCAGAAGAGAGTGCAGATATATAGGTGAGTATAGGTAGGCGCCTAGCTCGTCGCGACATCGGCCAACTTTTTCCATTCCACGTAGGAAGGAAGAGAAGAAGCTGCGCGATTGAGCTTCTTTGAATAGTCGCCTATTTCTGCACAAATAGCCTTGCCTTCGACACTCTCTCTCTCTCTCTCTCTCTCTCTCTCTCTCATTCGCACACACACTGTCTCCGTCCCTTTCTTTCTTTAACCGTTTCTTTCTCTCGTTTCTATTTTAGCCGTGTTCTTCCCTCTCACTCCTTTTTCAATCTGCCTCTGCTTCTGCTTTTCTTGCCGTCCTTTGGATCGAAGTATCGGGATATGTAAGAAGCCTCGCGACAAGAAGCTCTCTCATCGGCGCCCCGCTGTGCAAGTGCAAATAGGTAATCCGAGAATACATCGGGGATGGCGCCGAGAGTCTATGCCTCGTGTCAAAGGACGCGTTTAATAATGGAAACGCGATATTTCGCCTCTGCAGTGTGAGATTCGCGGAATTTTTTTTTATTAGACTAGCGTGGTTTTTACTTGTTTATCGATTACGTCGTTCCTATTTTATGAATTTTCGTCGTTTCGCCGAAGTGGATTAGTTTTTATATTTTCATTTAAATCTTTCAAACTTTATTAGGTATTACTTAATGTCATATCCATATATTCTAAAAATAAATCCAAATAATAAATTTAAAATATTTTATCTACTCTTAAATAATCTATGAGCCCATCATTGTTTAATTTATATAAGCACAGCTATTAGTTGATAAGATCGCAACTATATTCAGTTTTGTTAAAATCAAAGAATGAATCTGTTTCTCTTTTTGTAGTAGGTACACTATTATTGGGTACCAAAAGTTGTATTTAAAAAATATTCTTATTATTAACAGATTTTTTAGATGAGTTCTCATGATATATTTCCAGAGAAAAAACTTTATCGCAGATTAAATACACCAAGCGTAAATAAGTTTTAGTACGCGTCTGTGAACTTTTGATTACAGCATCTTCCTAGAGAAACATCAAACTGCTGCTCTAATGCAATTTCTTGCGATAAATCGATTGGTTTGTACTAGACGTGAAATAGGCAGAGCAAAACTCGATTTCACAAGGAAAAAATCCAGTTACGATAGGTTAAAAGTCTTTCCGACTTTTCATTATGCATTTATAAAAGATTTTCAAATAGATAAACCTATTTTAAACTGATTTAAAATCTCAGTATATAGATTCCGTGGGTATTATTTATTTTTTCTCTTTATTACATAAATTTTAAATTCTATGTAAACAATATAATTAATAAATTTGCAGAAGAAAGAATCTCTATAACCCTTCAAAAGTAGTGTCATCCTATTATGTATTAAATAGTATGTTATTAACTAATTCTTAAATAAGTTTAAAGACTCAATTGCTCATTTCAGTAAATTAATTATGAGAAACGATCGATCTCAATGAGTGAGCGGCGCCCAATACGAAGAAAAACGCATTTCAATTTACTATGAAGACTAATGCATTTTAGCGTTCGCGACGAGGTGTATCGCGTTTAAGCGTTCACTACGAAGAGTATCGCAGTTCGAAGGGTCGCGACGAAGACTATCGCGCTTCAAAAGTTAGCGTTGAAGACTAACGCTGTTCAGAGCTTTTGGACGAAACCCAATCACTGTTCAGAGTGTGTGGATAAAACTATCAATTTAAAGCTTTCTACGGAAACTATCAATTTTTTTGGAACGTAATTATATCATTTATTATTAAGGTAAACAATGCCTTGTTTCTCTTTTACATCTATTTTCTATTGTTCTCATCTAGTTGGTTTTTGAGATTTTTTTCTTTATTCACGGAGTAATATTTTCAAACCAATGTATAAAAAGTATTAAAATAAGTAAAAATTAGATATGTTGTGTAAAACTAAATTATTCATGTCGATAATATTCGTCAAACAAAAAGCTCTACATTGTCATAGTTTTGTTAAAAAGCTCTGAATTGTACGAAACTCTGAACCGCGATAGTCAACGTTGCAAACATATGAACCATGGTAGTCTTCATCACAACAATCTGAACCGCGCTAATCTTCGTCGCAAACCTCTGAACCACGATACTTTTCGCCGCAAACGCTGAATTGCGATTTTCTTCGCCGCAAACGCTGAACTACGATACTCTTCGCCTTAAAGTTTGAAATGCACTTTTCTTCGTATTAATTGGGCGTCAATATATTCTTCTAAAGCATATTTTTTTAACATAAATATGTATTAACTCATGTATCTATTTTATAAAAATTCATTCTGTTCAAATAGAGTATATTTCATTATTACATTAAATTCACAGCACTTCCGGTTAGTAAAACAATATATTAGATTGGAAAGGACAATAATATAGTTGTTGGAATTTCGTTGAACGTATACCACATTTTCTTTCTCAGCTCATTCTCCTGATTGCCTTATACATCTTTCGAAAACCTCTAATACATAACTTCCTCAACTCTTAATCATCCTTATACATACAACTGAAAAACTCCAATAGACCGGAAAAAATGAACGCAAGCACTCGCGCAAAACCCTCTTAGCACCGAATAATTGTTATTCTTCTGGTGGCCGCTTTGGAGGAGAAGGAAAAAAACATACGCCAACGTCGCGGAAAAGAAGAGCACTCGAGTCGGAAACGGCCGGCGTGCGACTCGACTCGGCAGGGTCGTTAGAGTACGAATAACTACCTACGTCCCTACTTTCCCTCATCGACTTCGCTAAGCGACAAAGTTTGACGAGAGCGACCAGCGCGCGTGCTCCGCCGTCTGTCCCCCCTGAGAAATCGCCGCGCTAATAGGAGCGGGGCGAGTCGCGCTTACTTCTTCTTTTTAGAGAGTTTTCGGCCCAGCCAAGAAGCGAGCGACCGGACGAGTTCGCCATTTATGCATTATGTCCGCGGACTTCCGATCTCTGAGCGCTGACGAGAGGAATTTTGAACTGTAGAAGCGTAAGCGTTGTGCGCTAAATTGAAATCGATTATATTATCGAATTTCAATCAGAGTTACTGACGATTTTTCAATGTCAAACGTAATTTTGAATTTTTGCGGCCAATGAATATTGTCTACAGTAGAAAACATACTTTGGAATAACGTTTGAGGACTATTTGACATAGCTACGGAATAAACGAGTGGCGGTATGTAGTTAATAACAATTTACTAAAACACCATTTTGTACAATGTTAAGTAAGTGCTCATAGTAAAAACAACTATTCCATATTATAGTAATCATTGTAAAACTTTACTTTTTATGATCTTGAGTTTTTAATACTTAAGTTTTTAGTGTTAAATTAAGAAATATTAATTAAGTATACGGTTCCTAAATATTTGTCTTTTACTGGAAAAATTTAGTTGTACTGATTTTGTATTAGTGAATCACTACTTATTATTTTTTTTTCTTTTTTTTCATTTATTAGGCTTTTCAAACCTTTATGAAAGGTTTATTTCAGCCTTGCAGTTAATGATACAAAGATTTTTACATAAATATACATACATAGTTATACAGAAATAGTTGCAGTATTATATTTTTAAGTTACATCGTTTGATAAAGGAAATTAAATGACCGCAAGCTTGAATGTAAGGACCAGCTATTAAAGATTCTATATTGTGAGGAGGGAAGATCATTAATTTGGAGAGCGCTGGAATCAGTTCACATCTTTAAATGTCATAATTTGTACATTGCCACAACACATGGTTTATGACTACTTATTATTTTTCTCAGTTGCAATACGCACCAAAAGTAGCTAAATCAAACCACTGTTGTACATTTACCATTATCTATATATAATAGCAACTTATTTAATTTACACTTTTTTCACAGTATAAGCGCGAAAAACATGCTTCCACTACAAAAAGACAGCGTCCATAGATCCCATTTTTCTCACTTTCAGACTTAATGCGATGTTTCCCTCGAAACCCTGACGTTTTCAGCTTTAAAAGTGTCTACTCCGCTCTTGCCTGGCTCAAAATTTCAACTGACCCCCAAGAATTTTTTACACTGTAACAGTCGCGTGTTGGGGAAAACACCTGTTTCCTTCGATTTTGTCGGCCGGCTGCTGCGTGCTTGCGCGACCGTGAATTTATTCGCATCGGTGCTTGTTTGAAATTGGATTCGGGAGCACTGTTTTGTAAAGTCATTATTTCTTTTACGGTCCGCCTTTTTTTTCGCCGTCTTTCTTTTCGCCCTCGTTGCGGCCCCGCACGCACGATTACGCAGGGAAATATTACGGTATCCTTGGATTGTATAATTTTCTCTAATAACTTAGTTGAGTGATTCAAGCGTCTTGGTATTTAATTTTAGATTTTTACGGTTATTGTCTCAAGCGATGGAGACCGCAAATATTATAAGCCCCTGTAAACAGATTTTAAAGTAATTAAATTATATTGTATAATTTATATTTTATGAAAGGCAAAAGCGCGATAAAGACACTCGATGAATTTGTATAGTTGTACATAGTAAGGAATCAGCCGTTGAAATCTTACGTTCCAAAAAAACTGATCGCTGTGTTCTCAAAATACATTTTCGATGACGCAGCTGCATTCGAAAAATTTGAAGATTTACCTACCTTTAGAATTTCAAATTATATAACTTTTTTATTTGAACTTCGAAAATAAAATTCAGCTTACAAAACTTAAGTTGCAGCAGTTTAATGCACCTGTCGCCAAATTGAAGAAGGATGAATAATTCAATTTGAACGTACTGGAAACTTATTTTAATCTAAGCGGTTGTAATTGCTAGATAAATCTTAAAATGTCATAGATATATTTTAGAAAAATATAATTTAATTTATGCAGTGTACGTAAGTATATACTGTTCATGAATAAGTAGAACACTAGAATTTGGCATCGAGTGGAAAGCGCTGCATCCCTTTCAATGTAAATAGCAAACAACTTAGTTTTTTCGTATGTTTACATCAACTGACTTTTCGAAAAAAGTTACTTTGCCTGCAGTCGATTTCGCAGAAGCGCATCAAAGTCCTACATCACTCGGCGAGCAAAGCTATAGGACGCGAGTTCTCGAAACAAATTGAGTCGCAGTAGCCGCCTCTGGTAGATCGCCCACGAATTTAGGCTCTTTACATAATTAACTTCCATATAATACCCCGAACCGAGCTAACGCGGCTTTTTTGCGGCCGAACCCCTCGCCGCAGAGGTTAACGTGAAGAAAAAAAAGACAGTGCGAGACAGAGAGACTGACCTCGTTCTTGTATACATGTATATAGGGTAAGTAATCCCACTACTAGCGATGGATAGATGCAATTTTTTTGTTTTTTTATTTTCAGTTTATTTTTTAAATATTGAAAATTTACTAACACTAACAGTATCCTCAATAGATTTACCACTTTGGTGTTTATGCATTCGTAAATTCTCTAATTGATTAATGTTGTCAGTAGTTGTCGTCCCTTAAAAGCGTGTGCACACATATTACTCGACAATATGTAATATTTACTTCTGAATATCTTTCATATTTGCAGGATTATTATTCGAAACTGTAACGAACAAAGCTATATTTTCATATAAATACATATTAAATACATATTAAATTACTGTTTTGTACAGAATTTCCAGTGTATATTGATTTTATAAATGTAAGAATATTTGAAATGCATGAACGGCCAGTAATGGGGTCACTGATACAGTACAAAGTACTCTTGAGGATCTTTCGTTGACGAGGAAAGCATCGCGCTAATATTCTCTCGCGCTCGCATACTTTCGCGGACTCTCTTACCGCCGCCAAGTAGGTAGGAGGAGAGAAACCTTTACTGCGACGAGCGCCGCGCACTTCTTATTATGAGAATAAACCCCTCGTTGAAGTTTTCTCCTTTTCTGCCCGCGCTCGCCTCAGAAACAAGGCTCTGTAAAACTTTTAATATAAGTGCAGCTTGTTTAGTTCCCCGTTTTTGCAATTAGAGAAGCCTCATCGGTTCCTCGTTCTAATTACATCTAAATATGTAAAATGAATTTTAACGATGCCCGGAAGATTTTTATACTTTGGCGAGTCGCTTTATGCACTATAAAAGTCGTTAAAATTATTTACTTCATATGATATTGAAGTACTCGCATAGCCAGAGGTACAATTTTTCTGTGTAAAATGTAAATTTAAAATGTAAAAGGTATTTGCATTTCGTCAGAAAAATATTTCATTTTTGCATGGCGCAAAAATACGAGGAAATTGTATAGTTTAATTAAATTTCATTGTAATATTTGCAGAGCTTATTGATATGGATTTCTTATAATAATATTTTTATGATGAATTGAATTCGAAGAATTCAATTATTCAGAATTTTCTGAATACATTCCTCATAACATTGCGTATGCTATGAGTTCGCGAATATGTAATTTCTATATAAAATTTTAAGCTGACATGATTTTATCTTCTTTTCAAGTATGGGCGAAATTGCAGATTCCTTCTTCTCTTAATGAAATTCCGAGTTTGCCCACTGATTTTAAAACACGAATATCAATTTAAATATTCGCTTCAATTAAATCAACATTTCCATTACTCAGAAAACTCTCTCTTCCTCTGCCAAAGCTGCGAGGATATCGGCGGAGAGGAGGCAAGCGGCAAAGGGAATGTAAGGAGGGGATGAAATTAAATGGAAAAAATCCTAATGCGAATATCGGAATTCTGGAAACGCGTTGCCGTCACGCCGCTCTTTTTCTCTCTGCACCCTCCTCGGTCTCGCTCGCGCGCGCACGCGGCATCTGCTTTTTGCGAGCTGAGGGTATCGCCTTTCTTTTATCCCCCACTCTCTGTCTCTCTTTCTCTTCGCTCGAAATTACTAATTTCCTGCGGCGAACAAGGTGGATCACTCCGCGCCGGCGCGCAAGTGAATAGTCCAATCAATGCGCCCGACACTCGCTCCCTCCTTCTTTCTCTCCCGCGCTCGGCTTCCTTTTTTTGTAATCCTTTTTTCTTCGATCGGAATAGTCTCCCCCAATCCTCTTATGTATGCTATAATAAAAAAAAGAGACCCGCGCCACTTTATACTTGTTTTTCTCTCTGACAAGCTTTTCCACAAAAATTTTTCCCGCCGCGTGCTATTATTTTTTTATTTCTTTTTTTATTTATTTATTTGAGACAGCGAATTAACTACGCGTTCCCGTAGTTTTTCAATTTTCGTTTTTTATTAGAATGAAGTGGTTGGAGAATTGAAGATGACAGGTGTCCGGAAATCTAAATATTTATCTATTCAATTTGTTCTCCTAGAATTATAGTTTTAATGTATTAACTAAATATTTGATTAAATAATAACTTGTTTATTATATAAAAAGAGATACGCAATTAAACTATAAATGTAACTTTGACACAAAGGTTTACCCAATGCAGACTATAAGCTGGAATTTTAATCTCCACGCTGTGTATTATGCTCTTTTTATGCGATTTCTTGCTGGCGAGCTAGAGTATCTTCGCGCTTCTGACCGACCCTAGTAAGTCCTTCCCTCTGCCATTTCTTACCGAAACTGCCGTCACCATAAGCTTCTAGTTTTAATGATTATACAAATTTTACATGAAATAAGTGAAATCTGTTTTTTGAATTTCGCTGACCATTTTCATGAAAAATAGATAATATAGTATATATATATTAAAATCTCTAATGATCGAACCCTTTTAACATATGTATAATATATATTAATATATGGGCGATTGTCAAAAAAGTCAGATGCATGGTGTCCTATCTATTTAAATGCTGTTCAAGAAAATTTTTAAAAAAAGGCGCAAAGAATTTAGAATATTATAATATATTAAATAGAAAGTATTTCTTTTGTTTCGGAAGTCTAAATGATCTGATATTCTAAATAAATCATGTTTAATTGCCAGAAATGCCTTTTTTTGGCATTTTTCTTGTATAATTTTCGCGGCATATCTAATTTACGAATGTATCAACGATGACAGAATATTTAGACTTTCGAAACCAAAGAAATATTTTCTATTTTATTATTTATTAATAATGTAACTCTAAAAATGTTGTTGCATGTTATATATATATATATATATATATATATATATATATATATATATATATATATATAGTACAAATGCCAAATCCTGTAACACAAATGATACGAAATTTACATTGTCCCGTCAGATATTGTAATTTTCGTGTCATTTGAATTACAGCTTTGGTATCTGTACTACACTGAGAAAACCATATCGTAAAATATTACGATATATATCGATATTGTAAAATTTTCCTAATAAATTTTTTTTTCAAGTTAATGTAAATTTGTATTACGTATTGAAATATGACTTTTTACAAATTGTTAATTTTACGATTTTTAATATTGTAAATTTTAATATATGTATATATTGTAAATTCTACGATATATATCGTGGCGGTTGTGATATAGTTTTCTCAGTGTACATATGTAACATGCAATAAGATTTTTTGAAATAATGAAATAGAAGATATATCTTTGGTTCCGAAAGTTCAAATATTCTTTTAACGTTGATAAATTCTTAAATTAGATATGCCACGAAAATTAGAAGAAAAATGCAAAAAAAAGGCAATTTTGGCAATTAAATATGATTTATTTGGATAAATTGGATCGTTTAGATGCTCGAAACAAAAGACATTTTTTCTATTTAATATATTATTAGAATACTCTAAAATATTTTCGCCTTGATTTATTTTCTTAAAAAGCATTTAAATAGATAAGACACCATACATCTGGCTTTTTTGACAATCGCTCATATATAGGATAATACTACAAGTGATTCGACAGTTAAAAAATTCTTTAATTATACGTAAAACATAAAAGTATTTTGCAATATGATTTTCGAATACTTAAAATTTATATTTATAGTCGATTTTTAAATCTAGATGAAATAAGTAATTGAAAACTAAAAAGAATATTAAAAAAATCAGTTAAAAACCAGTGAATAAACAATCAGTTCTAAGGAATGAAAATTATTTATAGTATAAAATAGAATACTTTTTACAAAACTCATTTTACTTTTTGCACTTTTCATATTGTCAAGTATTCGGGCATTGGTACATTAATCCTATATTCTTTTAGATCACAAAAAGCATAAATTTAAAATAATTGACCTCAACCCAAGGGAAAGTGTTGAAAATGCCCTCAAAGGTACAAACATTTTCGATATTTTTTTGTTTTTTTTGCAACAATAACTCATGAGTATATTGTTTGTTTATGAGCATATTTTTTTATCTAAAAAATTGTATAATAGCTTAGAAAAGTTTGATCGTTAGGGATATCAACCGCAGCCATAATTGCAGGGCGCCATGGGCATTGACCTTTACACGTAATTTGCTTACACGTATAAAACACTATTATCAGAAAATTAGATTACCAAAGTTAATTTGCTGCTTTGATCAACGATCTAATCAAAAACATTATAAAAACACTAGTACCATATACCAATATCCTCGAGCATCACGCGTGATCTCTTTGGATCCAAATTCCACACTGACTTGTTAAACCACAGCGATAATTGAATACCGAGTTGGGGCAGCAGTCGATGACAAAGGACAATCATCCCTGGGCACAGCACAAAAAAAAGTACACCTCGCTTCTAGTGGAACATTACGATATGCAAAGTGAGCGGTGCGCCCGTATATTTCTTGCGCGTCAAACGCGCGCAAGTAGCGCGGATGGATTTTCGATGGCCCGAGTCGAGTTGCCGAGAGAGACAGACACAGAGTGAGAGAGAGAGAGAGAGAGAGAGAGAGAGAGAGAGAGAAACGTGACGCCCACTAATTTTCCGAGTCGAAGGCACGTTTCGGCGCGTCCGCACAGAGAGATGATAAAGGGGGAGGGGAGGAGAAGGAGAGAAGCCCGAAGGGTCTGACAATTGGATCCTTCGTTATTCGCACTTTGCCGCTTCGGACGACGGCGGCGGCGGCGCCGGCTGTATTTTAATGAGTCTTCCCGAGAAATCGTTAGCCGCGATTGTGCTTCCTTGAATTTCCATCGAGGGAGCGCCGCTCGCGGAATAATTAATAATTTTTCGGGAAAAATAATTGAACGCGCGCCCGAGCCGCCGGTCGCTCGTTCGTTTTCGGTCGCTTCTCCGCGCTATGTATGCATATCGATAATGATAATTTTCGCTGATTGATGCAGCGTTCGGTAGCTGGGAGCTATGGCTGTACGGGAGTCCGCTGAACGGTGTATTTAAATTCGTGTAGTGCCATTGACGATGAGTGGAATGCCTTTTGGGAATTTTGGGAAAATTGGAATGAATTTTTGAGTGCACTGAAAAGCGTGGAAGTTGAGTATTCGCTGGATACAGGATGAGCTTTAATTAATAAAGTTGATCCCCAGGAAAATTATTGATGATAAATTTGGAAATTTGATCTCTTTTTAAAAAGATATTTTCATTTTACACTTAATTCATTGCCTGTAGGCAACAAAATGTAAAATACAAATTGATCGCTCATAGGGTATTTAATTATATTAAAAAGAATTTATCGGACTCAACGAGCCATAAATTTATTACATATAAACATATTACATATGATGTACTAACCTACATATATAATTTCCTTTCAAATCTTTGATTTTAGTAAAAATGTAACCAATGTTCTTTTGAATCTGTACACACATATAGTCTCGTGACCAATTGTATTACCAATTGTATTATCCTACCTCCAAAGAATTAGCATACATCCATCAGCAATGAAATCAATAATCCAAATGACATTTGTTTCCTTGCAATAATGCCCGTATATGCTCGAGAAAGCGCAGAGGAAAGAAAAATCATAAAGCCCTTTAATCCCGCGCGGAGCGCCATATTACATCGCTTTACGACGCCTCTCTCGCGTCTGCCAATAAAAATCTCAATAATACGCAGAGGGCGACGCGAGTCGCGTCCCAAGAGCCTCCCCTCGCGCGCTTCGCACAAAGCGGCAGCTCGACAGTGAAAGAAAGAAAATGAATCGCGCCCTTAATTTTCTCGATTCTCGTCGGATGAAGCGTACGCGCGCGCGCGCGTGCGATATCACGCTAGATCGGTGTATATAGGCTGCCGATGGAGAACTAGCGCAAGTGCAGGGAGGAGAGACGCGTACCGCGGAGGATTCATCAAAGGCTTTGTGCTATGTATGCGTGCGTTTGTCCCGATTCGATTTCGCTTTGATTCGCCGAGTCGCGCGTCTTTGTGCAGGGAAGAGGCTTGCAGCTCTGTAGGGAAAAGACTTGCATCTCGCCGCCAGGAGAAGCATATATACGTGTGTATGTGGAATATTTGTGTTTGTGTGTGTGTGTGTGTGTGTGTGTATGTGGAGCGAGAGAGTGTGTATGAGAGTGTGCGTGTATGTATGAGTATGTGTGTATACACGGAATTTGCCTGCGCGATGGGAAAAAGCTGGCTTAGAGCGGCAGAGAGAGAGAGAGAGAGAGAAGAGCAAGCTTATCGGGTGGAGAAAAACGACAAGACGCACAAGGGAAATGGCAAATCCACTCGCATGTGAAAGCTTCATCTCTCTCTCTCTTTCTCTCTCTCTCTCTCTCCCTCTCTCTCTCTCTACCGTAAAGTCTTTTTACGACTGTTAGGGATCTCGTAAAGAGAAGAAAATCAAATGTCAGGGAATATTATTCTTAATGCTCAAGTTTCATAAGTTAGTTTCTTCATGATATTTGCGTATTATGGATAAGGGACACAGAGAGAAAAAATTGCTGTCGTTAAAGCAATGAATTTCCTTTCAGATGATCATTGTTGTCAGTAATATTACATTAGATTCTTTTTGTTTGTTACAGGTAAGGATCGTTGTTATGCAGAATGCTATTACTTGAGGTGATGATAACATACAGGTTTATATATTTAATATCGAGATTGTATCACCAGTAATGTAACTAGCTTCAAAATATAATTTACTTTTCAACGTTCATTAACATACTCTCTTTAGAGAAATCACTTGTAACCCATATTTTAATCATCTTTCTGAGTGAATTTATAGTATATTTCTTTTCAATATGATCATCTTCAAAGGTATAATAAATATAAAGTTTTCGAGTTTGAAAATACTAAAGTGCAGGTGTACAGTCCTTCGTTTATAAACCATTCATTCAATCATATTTTTACGTTACATCGTGTAACATCGTACAAGAAACATGTTTCACTACAAAATCAAATAAATCAATAGAATATTTACAATTAAAATTCAGCACTATCGGTATCAATTGGCCAAAGCTCGGAATGAAATTCGCAGTGCGCTAGTAAAGCATAATGTGAACAATTTCAGTAACTCCCTCGATGAAAAATTATACGGAATTCGATTGGTCCGAATAGTTGGAGATTCCGTCGGGTCCTCGAAATATCTCATCAGCTCTCGAGGGCGAGATTCAAGGAGGCTTTGAAAAATCTGTGAAAACGTGTTATATGAGAGAGTAGATAAAAAGCGCGGGCCTGGGGATGGATTTGAGCGTGGAAAGGGCGCGTTATTACCCACTCGCGCCGCCCGGTAATCTCGTAAATCGCGTGGCACTCGGCGCTTATATAGCTATAGCCTTTGGACTTTGAAGATCGTCGAAATTAAATTTTCATCCAACCGTTAACCCCGTGGCCGCACTCTTTCTATCCTTTTTTATTCGTCCAACTGCCGCGATTCTCGTTCTCACTCACGTTTGGCCCTTTAACAAGCGCGCTTTGACTGCTTTTTGCCCTGTTTGTCCTTCACTTTAACCTCATATTTTCCTACAACTTTTTCGTCGCATTTTCAAGCAAACATATTTATTAAAAAGTCGCCTTGAATGTTTAAAGTAAGCTTTTTCTGAAACTATTTCTGGTAGATTAAAATTATGCATTATAGGAAAAAATTACGCAAGATAGAAACTTGTTAACGTATAAAAATTTATTGAAAAAGTTCATCATGAAATTCGTTTGCTATTTCAATCATTTTTAAATTGTTGTAAATGTTTTAGAACTACTGAAAAAATATTTAGTTACTTAAATCTAGAAAGGATGCCCATAGCCGGCTCCTTCGAGTGAACATACGAGACCAACACCATCGTTTAAAGTTCGTTTAGAAATGAATTTTATAAAAAAAAATTAAACCCTCGAGTGCAGGGAAAGCTGAAAATAATAATATCTATGGGTTTGTCCCATTTAAAGCAATGTAAAAAGTCTAACCATACTCGGGAATTTCTACTTACTTTTACGAATTTCAACCGCAGTTTTCTTCAACTTTCCCCACACTTCAAGGGGGTCAATACTATTTTTTAAATTCATGTTTTGACGACCTGTAAACAATGATATTAGTTTTATACGTTCCCATTAAACGGTTCAAATATTATAAATCTGTGAGCATCCTCCATTGTTGTCAGTATATTTATTGCATAAGGCAAAATAGTTTTTAATGTATTCTTTAATACGTTGCATAATGTGACGTTCAACTACTGAGTCATTATTATAAACTTCAATTATCTATATATTTTTGATTATTAATGTAACTAAAAAAACCACCGCTAAATGATTTGTCAGAATGATTTCTCAAAAAGAGAATCTAATATATCGATTTATATAATATTATAATGAAAATTCGCATTAATTTAATATAGTAATGCTAAAATTAATTCATGATTTCAGGCTGCAGAATAGTCATAAAAGACATAATTCGAATAAAACTGATGCGTATTTTGTGAATGTATGTGTGTGTATGTGTGGATTTGGATCAGCATTGCTCTAAAGGTACGCGGTTAAAATTATTGTTTCAAAGCTCATTTTTTTGTTTTTTTTTAAAGGAAGGTGGCTGAGAAATAATTTTTGTCGATTCGTTTTTATTAATAAGCTGTTTTTCGATTTTTGAGTTTTAGTTTTTCGTTTTTTTTGGAACGTTAGAAATTATTATCATCGATTCAATAAAAATGCATTTAAAAGAGCATTTAAATGCCTAAAATACATAAATTACCTATCTTATCCGGCCTGAAATTTTTTATAAGATATTTCCCTTGTCTATTAAATACACAAAAACGTCATTTTTTGTTTAAACGGTGATATTTAGGAAATATAAGATGAAAAATTACAATTACAAATTACGCTTAGATCTCGATAACGGTGCTGACGACATTTTTTACCGAACAAGGCTAATTTTTTTCGTTTTTAATGAAGATTCGAAATTAAAAAGAAATTTCAAGATACATCGACTTGTTTTCGTTATATAACGATTTTTCAATTTTATGATACTCTGAAATTGATAGCGCATTCCATGAATACAAGCGAGTAATTTTTTTCTAGGTACAATGCTATAGGATCTTTTACTAAAAAATCATTGATACAAAAGCATACCTTTATGAGCTATTGATTAGAAAGAGATATACCTAGTATTTTAAAATTAATTTATTAGAACAAAGATAAAATAAATTGCAACAATTTATTTAGTTTGAGCAATGAATTAGCAGCGGTTTTGAAACTCGTCTCTATTTTAACCAAACGCCTTAAATTGTATCAATAAATAATAAGGTTTAGCGCTTGGGTATTTTCGTGCCAACCAAGAAAATTGAATCAATTCCACTTGACAATTTGACCAATCCAAAGTAACCACATAAATTAAATTAAAAAGATCGAGTTATCTCTCCCCTGCTCCCCGCATACGAAATAAGAATCGCTCGGTAAAAGCCGGAGAGAGCCAACTCGAGATAATCCTCCGTAATTACGTCCTAAAATAACGAGAGAAAGAGCCCGGCAGAGCGCGCACAGGAAAGTGGCATCGGAAGAGCGCGACTAAAAGTGAACCGCGTCGCTAAGTCGAGGCTGTCAAAAGCAAAATCCGAGGGGGTTGAGAGAGTGCAAGCGCGCCTTCAAACGAGGCGTCGCAGAAAATTGAAGCGCGCGGCGTCTCGCTTCGGCTCGACTGCAGTGTTGCACGGCCGATATAAGGCCAGCGCGTCGTGCCCGCCAACGGCAGACAGAAAAAGAGTTTGTCCTCAGCCGCACATCCTTAATTAGTCGCACGAAACGAGAGAGAGAGAGGGACGTGTATACTCGGAAGTTTAAATGCGCGAGATGTACAATGTAGCCGCTGCGTGGCTTTTTTTTCGAAGATACTACGCGTGGACGGTAGGTTTTGCTTGTTTCGTTAATTATTTTGTTGCTGGTTTGGAAAGAGTGTGTTATGTTATGGAAAGTTGAAAAACACCGGATTAAACTTAGATTGGATTGTAAAAAACATGATATTTAAAGAAATATATAACACTCTTAACCCTATGGAAAAGTGTAAAGTGTTTTCGAATACGAAAAAAATGTTGTCTTCTGTGATCCAAGCCACCATATAATTCGTTAGATAGACTTTCTCATCGTTACTTATGCAATTAAATCTGTTCACACAAAGATTGAGTTACTATTACGCAAGGCAAGCGGGCAAGGCAAATAGAAAGGTCTATCATTTGTCATGAGATTGGTGATTTATTAATGGGCTTTGAAATTAATTACATTTGCATCGCTAAGATAGGTATCTCATGTATTTGATTAATTAATGAGTGTAATTGCTTCTAATGACTAGTTGAAGTCAACTATCCTCATAGCGGCTTATCTTTTTTATGTTAAATGAGGCATGAAGAC
This sequence comes from Gastracanthus pulcherrimus, assembly GCA_949152435.1. Lineage (NCBI taxonomy): Eukaryota > Metazoa > Arthropoda > Insecta > Hymenoptera > Pteromalidae > Gastracanthus > Gastracanthus pulcherrimus. The sequence goes on along the minus strand of OX424573.1, from coordinate 29,978,295 downwards.
CTTCAACTAAGTTACTTTTATCGCGCTTCACTATTAAGTTATTAAAATCAGTAGCTATAATGAAGAAGTTAAGATGAAAATTAAGAGCTTTATTCACAACGAATTTTTTATTTTCTTAGGTATTTTAATTATATTAATTAAATAATTAATTAATTAATGGTGGTAATGAACTTAATTAATGACTGCTAGTGTGAACATTTGTCAGTATCTTAATTTGATAATATTCTTATAAGGATTATTTAAAAACGATTTGGTTCCATCAAGCACATTTTTTGTAAGTGAATAATAAATCTCTAAAAAATAAACGCAGTATGTACTTGATTATTAGTAACTTAGGTATTGATTTAAAATTCATCATGCGTTATATATATATATATATATATATATATATATATATATATATATATATATATATATATATATATATATATATATATATATAATAATTCATTCTTGCATCTGACAGACGTTAAAAATAAAACATGTTGTGTTATAAAGAATAATTTCATTTTAGTAAATCTAGGTATGTATTTAAATTAAACCATATGTAATTGGAAAGTACTGTAAAAATATAACGGTAATAAATGTGGTTCGAAATCTCGGTTAATTGATATTAATCAACATGCAGAATATTAGAATTATATTTATATAATGATGTAACTATGTATATAATGTGTGTAGATATACACATTTAATGAAAAAAAAAAGTTTCTTAACCACTCGCTTTTCAGATTTAGTATAAGTAAAAAACCTTTATATGTAAATATATGTAAATGGGAATTAAACGAATTAAACATATCATGGCTATGTTTAATTCGGGTCTGAAAAAGTTAAAAACAACTACGACTTTACTTGAAAATTAAAATAAATTGAATAATAAATTCAATATAGGTATCTAGTTTTTGCCCAGAATAACTTTCGTGTATGACAGAAGACAAGTAACAATTTAATTATCTATTTCTTGCCCTGTAAAATTATGCTGCAGCCTATATAAAAACATCTACTTGATTGATAAATCCATACTAGATAACTTAATCCGTGCCATTGCATGAATATTTAAAATAGATGTAATATAATATTTAATTCGGTTGTTGCGTGGTCTTTTTTATATCATATTCTGATAATAGATAGGAAAATAAATTCTGATAGTAGATTATAATATGTTTTTGCTTTCTCAAAGATGGATTTGATAAAAAGAGTTTTTTGTGCTTGTTTAGCGTAGAAACATTATATGACTTGGTCAGTTCGAATATACTACTCCCAAAAAATGTCCGTTCGTATGTGTGAGAATATGTGTGAGTCACTGTGTATGTATATGGATCCCATCGCATCTCGTGAACCACGCGGTAATACCTCACCAAATTTGGTCGACTTATAGTTTTGGATATAGCCATTTTTTAAAATTTAAATACTTTTAAATTTCTATTTTCTGAAAAATTTTGAATGTAGGATTGGTTTTTGGAAAACGATCTTTTAACAGAATAAAGTACTGATAAAATCCTTCTTTTTAAGACCAGAAACGATTCGGTATGTGTCGTTGTGCATTTGTTATACCGTATGATTAAGATTTTATTTTAAACTTTTATAACTCGAAAACGCATAAGATTCATTGCTTTCTGAGAAAAATAAATCAAAATTTAAAATAAAATTGAGTTTTTTGTACAACAATAACTCGAGTAATAGTTGATGTTTTGCTTTGAAATTCGTTGTAATAATTTGTTAGGTGTAGGAATCGAAGCCAATATTATATTATATGTTATTCTCCAGCCAATTTGGTCGACAGGATTCCGAGATATTTGAGGATATATAATTTATTAAAAATATTTCCACACTATATATTTCGAAAACTATAAGCATGGATATGATAATATTTTATCTGTAAAATATCTGTGAACTTGGTTTTTATATTCTAACATATTTTGTCAGAAATATAGGTATATTATTTAATAAAAAAATATCACGCAAAAAAAGTTTTCTATATAAAATAAACAATTTTTTAAAGTTAGGAATTTTGAAGTCCTAATTAGATTGTAATCATTTTTTTGTGGCATCTTCATTCATTCATCGATTAGCATATAACATATGATATAATCATTAGAATTAAGAAATAATGTTACTACATAAATACGGGAGATTGAATATATTATGATATGATGTATGATGGGACAGTTGTGATAATTCGTTACCATAATAACTTAATCTTTTGTATTATTTTTTAATTTTGTGACAATAACTTAAAATAATTTACTTTGATATAATAAAAAATAAGAAGTAAAACACATTTGGAAACCAAATGACAGCTAATAATACTAATGTACTATGTAATACAAAATAGTAATATATAAAAGTCACTGTCATAGTATATAATTAATATCTCTTTGAGAAAGCAGAGTGCCAAATCAGTTGGCAGCATTTCTTTGGAAACATTTATGTTTGCAATATATCAAAAGCTAGTACTACATAAATGTTCATGACGTCATATTTCAGTATCGATAGCCTTTGATGTGTACTGAGATGTAATGTCATCAAATCAAACTTAAAGAAGCTATAAATGGATGTAAAAATTAGTTTACTTTTTCTATTCATACCATAGACGTCGCCGAGAATAAATTTCATACGAAATATGAATCGCAAAGTTAGAATTATTTCAAACAAGTCTTTAATATTCTTACTTACACAGCATAGGTATATAATTTATATAAATTACATAAATAAACAAATTTTCAATATTCTTATTTATACGATTAAATTTCATGCAAAAGTATAATCTTAAAATCAATTGTATATATTTGCAATTTGTTAAGAAGCAGTAATAACGTTTAGTAAACGAAATAGAAGTTACATTATCATACCAAAATTAACTCGGTAAAACACATGCGTCAAAGCTGAACTTCGTTTTGCGATCCGCACTTTCAAATACCCAAACTTCTCAAAACTTGTAATTATTTTTCTCATCAGGTCGGCCGTTCGCTAAACTCGACAAAGCCTCCGTTTAAGGTATATATATATATAAACCACGTGTACGAGCGCGCGCGCGCGATGCCTTATTATCCGGCTCCTCGCGGTCAGCACCGCGGGACGCGCGGCGCGCATAAAACGAGCCCGCCAACCGCCTCGTGCCTGCACAAATGCGTTCTTTGCGACCTTTGTCGGCTGGCGCGCCAGCCTCCTCGAGTCCTAATGCTCTAAACGGGCGCGCGAGTGGCGCGCCTGATCGATGCCCCATTAGCTATTCATTAAATTCGTGCCAGCGTGTACGGGACGGAGCGTCGCTGCGAAATTTACAGTGTCGCGTGCCTCGAATGTCGTATTAAATGTTGGCAGCGGGAGGATCGGGTTTCTATTTGGTGGGAAAGTTTGGCGTTCTTCTTCTTCTTTGTTTTGCAGAGGATGAGATGCGTCTACGAGTTCTTTATTTGGGGTATCGCTGTACAGTTTGTGTAGGCGGAGGGTGGATTTTAATCGGCGAGTTTGTTGTTTTATTATTAGTTTGGCCGAAGGAGATTGATATTCGCTTGCGGTTTGTGTAAGACGTGAGAGTGGCGCTAATGCCTTTTTTTTCGGCGTGGGAAGACCGAAGATATCATCACTGGTGATTAATACTTTTTGGTGATATATTTTGTAGGGGTTAGAATGTGGTTCAACATTTGCGAAGTTCGTCTTTTGGCCTAGTTTGATTTTCTGTCGATTTTGAATTTTCAAAAAATTTAAAAAATACTTTGTATTTCTTGTTTATTAAAGTTTGGTTAAAAGAAATTATTGTTCAATGCTAAGCAGTATTTTTCATCCATCGCAATAAGTACTTTCTGCTTAGTTGAATATTTAATTACTGAAAAATACGTGGTTATATTAGTTATTTGATACAAGTATCCATTCTGAATTACTGTACATGCAGGCCAATCGAGCTTCCAGCATCAAAGAGATCTGTGGCACTATAACTGCATCACTGGAGCTTCAATTATCTTAACGAAGTAGGAGTTGTTTGGCATAATTGTCAAACAAACTCAATTTACATTACACTAATTGAATTACTTGTGTGCGTATAGGAGGGAGTGGGGTCAATTCGATCAGGTAGGTCAATCGGATCACTTAATTATGAGAAATATTAAATGTATTAAATTTTGTAATAAATATTAAAAACCAATAGTAAATATAAAATATTTCTAATAATATATTCACAATGATATGTTTTATCTACTTTTGATCTAAAAAGAACGTTAGAATTGAAAGCATTTTTACGAGGTAATTATTAATATAAGTTAATAGAACAAGTTTCTTACATATTAAAATTTAATATTTACTAGCATAAGAAATATAGTTTTAACAGATATTTACTTTGATTTTTTTTTACTTGATCAGTGACCCCACAAGTCCGGTTATTGTGGAAAAGAACTTTTTTATTATGACTTAAATGTAAGGTTTTTGTCCTCCAACCTAGGAGCACCAACGAAATGCTGAGTAACCCCATTTTACCCTAAACAAATAACTGATCTTTTGTAGTCAACAAACAAGAAGAGAACACGGAGTTCGAATCATGGATTTTTATGAAACTTTGAGGATAATTTTTCGGTATTCAAAAAATTATATCCGTATTTTCATCCGACAAACTCTAGAATCTGAAATAGTGCTAAAAACATTAGTATTTTGCTGACCACCAGATATTAGCGAAAAGGTATTTTTTATTAATAATATTGTAATTCAGATGAAAAATCCATTTTATTTTTGAATAATCATAATAACTAGTAATGATGAAACTTATTCCAACTACAATCATAATTTCGCTAAATTTTAAAATAATACTTCCGTCTTACTAATGACATAAATTGCATTTAAATTACATATTAGTTAAATAATTGTCATGAACAATATCTGTAATAGATTGAAATATCAGTTTCCAACGTAAAAAATATTTTAATCCGCGTAAGCTAAATTAATTTTAGAACAATCTCTATATTTTATATATTAATTTTCAGCGTCGGCGCTCTTCTTTGAAATAATTATAGATACCTAGTCTTGGCCTAATTAGTGTCGAATTGAAGGCGCAGTGAAGGCACGATTAATATACAGATAATATAATTTCGCGAGATTAATTAGCATTTATTGAGCGCGTACGGTCTGATGAGTTTCTTTCACGAACCAAGGAGAAGCAGAAGCAGCGAGTCTCGCTCTCGGGAATAAGAATAGACGCAATAATTATTACGCTCTAAATAAAGTATATATACCTTCTTCGCGCAAACACAGCGCAAGCAGAACTAACAGCGAGCGGAGAAAGTCCAAGGCAGCGGATAGAGAAAAGTACATTATACTCGGAACCTCCTCCTCCTTCTCTTCTCTCCTGTATAATACACGCGCGATTCGGCGCATAAATCAGATAAACGAAGGCCGCGCGCACGCGGAAGCCCGAAAAGAATTGCATAATTCGCGTTAACGAAGCGTGGACGTGAGCTCGCGCGCACCGGAAATGCCATTCTCTGGCTCTGGCTGCTGTAATTACACCTATATGAAAAAGACCCGGCTGAATTCGGCTCATTACCGCAGCGCGCCAGTGCAGAGGAAGAGAAGAAGAAGAAGAAGAAGAAGAAGAATAAGAAGAAGAAAGAGCTGGAGGCGAAGAGAAGTGGAAGGAAGGAAGAAGGAGAAATCGGCCTGCCGCCCGTTAATTCTCGAGATTCAGTTTCCGAAGCAGGAAGTTCATCCTAACCCTGGTCACGCATTTATAAGACGTACGAAGAGAGTCGAGGTTCCTTTTCGACTGAAATCTCGATGACGCTCGTAAACGAACTTACCTTTTTAAGCAGCATCCGTTACACGCGCGTGCTGTATAGTTGTACGTTTTTGTATTTTCTGCGATGTATGGAGTATATTTCTTCTTTTCTTCTATTCTTTGCTTCGATTTGTATGAAATTGGAAAGAACATTTCCTTAATATGTACTAACAAACATGAAAAACGAAGAAAAATATTATAAATTTGATTTATATACATAAATGTACCGCGAATCAATGCAATTTTGTTTTACATTTTGCTAAAAAATAAACATTGATAAAAAACTATATATGCAGCTGCTTTTTTAAATTCTCTACAATCTTTCAAAAACAGGAATATCGAGTTTTTATGAAACGTTTGAAATTTCAATTAATGTAGTAAAAGATCTAAAAAATAATAATTGAATACAACAAGAACGTATAAAATTATAAAATAACGTATAAATCATGATAGATAGATAGATATATGATAAGATATTTATTTTTTGCAAATCAAAAATTCTGTACAATCATATATACATAAAGATTAGCCAGTACTAATCATTTTCTTAGGTCAATATATCACAGGTATCAGTCACAGGATTACGTCACATATTACAATATTATTATTGCACATTTCTTGTTATATATTTCTTATTATTTTCGCGTCAGTAAGTACAGTAATAGCGGAATTTTTAATGCAGTTCATTTACATTACATCTGCTGACTCAAAAATGTGATTATGTATCGCAGCCTTAAACTTGCTACTTACGCGATGGCAGGTATCTAATATTGCGAGGTATTGAATTCCAGAGGTGCGCACCGTAAGCGTTGAAAGAGTTCAGGCCAACATCGGTGCGGGACTCCGGAATCGTGATTTCATTCGAATCCCTACCCGAGGTCCTGGACTGACTTTTTTTAAAGAGGGCAGCAAGGTACGGCGGCTGTCCGATTACAATTGCTCTATATAGCAATACAGCCGCAAAATACTCTCTTCTTTCCTTCACAGTTAACCAACACAGTATCATCCGATGGAAGGTAACGTGTTTAAAGCCTAGTCTGGAGCTCACCTAACACGTCAAGATACACAACGGAACATTAATCTAGATGTGAAATAACGAATATAGAATTACAAGTAAAATATAGAACCAAATCAGCAATTGAAACGGAAATTTTAATTTTATAAATTAAGAATTTGCCTTGTTAAGGGCACAGAGGCGCCAAAAAGGAACATGTACAATAAATGCGGCAGAGATTCCTCTTACGGGAGTTCTTAACAAGGCGAATACTTGTAGTAAATGTTGCACACATGTATATTATATATATATATATATATATATATATATATATATATATATATATATATATTTCTTTAATTTAAATTTAAAAAATCTTACACCTAAATAATCAAAATTTATTATTAAACTTGCTTTGCAAAAGCAAATATACTGACTGATTATACGTAAAATAAAAATTTGCGCTGCTCAAATTAAGAAAAGGAAAGATTTTCAAATTGAAAATTGCCTACTTAAGAAACAAAAAAATTCCTTGGAATATCCTTTCAACTCTTCTTCCCAAACGCACTCCTCTTTTCGTCACATTTGATCCCTCTCCTTCTATCTATCTATATTATGTATTATACAATCTGAGGTTTTTTAGAATATGGTATTATACAATCTGAGGTTGTTTAGAACGTATACCACTCAGTCTTTGCGCAAGCACTTAGCCATGACCCTTGTTTTTCCACACTTTGATTACTGTGCTTTGGTGCATCTTGACGCCTCTTTTGAATAGCGTAGGCGGCTGCAAAAATTACAAAATTCATGTGTGCGATATGTTCTAGGTGCTAGGAGGGATGAGCATATCACCCCCTATAGGACGCCATTAGAATGGACGCGTATTGATATTCGGAACGCCCTCTTTCTGGCGACACTAATGTATAAAATCATTAGAATTAGGGAACCTGTTTATCTTGAATCGCTATTCAGTAAACATAAATCTAGTTGTCCTGTAACGGGTGAGGCAAGAGAACTGTCAATTCCACAAATTCGCACTGAAACTGGACTAAGAACTTTCCAAATACAAGGTGTGCATCTTTGGAACTCACTCCCTTTCGAAACTCGAACTTTACCATCTTTTAAAGCCTTCAAGGTGGCGGTTAAAAGGTACTTTGCCGACCTGAACTAAGTGCACTATGACAATGAATGAATGAATTACGAATATAGTATGAACATGTATATACACAGTAAATGTAAGATAATGTGACTGATAGATATGCTTCTATAAAATTAAAATTGTGCAATTGTTACCATACATTGATCTGTATACGAAAATGACGACCTATGATATAATAGCGACATATATTAAGAATACATGGCCTGTGATTCATATTATTAAGATTAAGACTACTATACACGGTAAATTATATTTTAATGTTATACTATGGCGCAATATTTGTATTTTGTATTTTTATACGAATAAAGATCTTATCTATCTATATCTATCTATCTCTCCTACCCTTCTCCATCTTGCTATTTTCTTCATTCAGTAGGTATACGAGCCATCTTTCTCTCTCGCGCTGCTCTATAACTGTATACCTCCCGCAGTGGCGAATCGAGCCGGCTTCTAATTGCTTCACGTAGGTAGGTACCTATCTTGCAGCGAGTAGCTGTATAGGTATAGCTACCCCTCCAAGCAGCTCGAAATTAAATGAAACGACGAGAAGTAAAGGGGACAAGTTGCTGTCGTCGTCGTCTATATAGCTAACCGCCTCCTGCGTTTCTCTCGCTCTTCGCTGCTACACCTATTGCGCGCGACTCTATACACACACACACACATACACACGCACGTACTTCAGTGCCACGGGACTCCCAGCTGCAGTACGTGATTCACATCGCAGCTCGCGCATCGCGCTAGCGCGAATCACACAATGGCTGCGATAATGCACGTAGAGTATATATAGTTGTGCTGGGTGTTGTACATGGTGCTTGCTACCGAAGGCAGGACACGGGCTTTCCAGCGAAATGGAGATGGAAAGAAGTTGGGAGAAAAGGACGACACCAGATGCGCGATCGAAAATACAGCGACGCCGAGGATGTAGCTCGAGGTGTGTGTACGATACGCGTGTAAAGAGTGAACTAGACACAGAGAAAAAGAGAGAGGGAGAGAGAGGGAGATAGAGAGAAAGAGAGAGAGAACAGAGAGAAGCAGGAGTAGTAGATGTAGCAAAAGAGGAGTCGGAGAAAAGGTACAATAACCCGAGACGAGGAGGAGGAGGAGGGCTTTCTCTCTCTCTCTCGCTCTCTCTCTCTCTATCCCTCTCTCAGTGTTATGCAAATCCGAAACGTGTTACGTACGGCGAGTCGAGAGGTTCCTGGGAACCACTTCCGGCGCGAGTCTAAGCGCGTTAACTCGATGACGATCTCTTTCTTCCATCTCGCTCTCTCCCGCTCTCTGGCACTCACTTAGCGAGTGTATCGCGCGCGATCGACTCGCTGAATTTTCTCTCTCTCTCGCTACGTTGCTCCCTTCCTGTACCTATATACATACGTGCTATACGACTATATATACGTACACTCGCGCGCGGAGCACTCGGTCTTTCGCGTTTTCTCGCCTACGGCGCAGCGGGGGGTATAGCGATCTAATTTAGCTACTTTAGAAAGACAGAGAGAGTGAGAGAGAAAGAGAGAGCGAGAGAGGGGGCTATACTATCCTATTCAATTTGCCTGCTGCTTAATCCGCTAAACGGATTCTACGTAATTTTGCGCAGTGCAAAGCTCTGCACGGTCGGCGTTACAGTACCTTTTGTTATTTTTAAAGCCTGGCACGGCCGGTAGCTAATTCGAGCTTTACCAGTGTGTAGCTATAGTGACGTATGCCCTTGATAGAGTACCATCGTGATTTCTTGCGCGGTAATGGAACAAGTGAGAGGTTTTCAGTGAATAATAATCCAAAAGAATATGGTGAAAACTTTTCTCTATACTCTTTTGGATTATCGCTTATGTACTTATACCAGTGCTTTATAATTCTATGCGCGCACGCAGAGAGCTGAAAGTTAGCTACTGTTGCCGTTTAAGTTGCAAGCTTCGTGAAAATGAGCGATTGCGCTGAGTTGTTTAGATCACTTAAATGTAGCTACGCCGTTGCTTTTTGTGGAAGATCGTATATTTTACTGAGTTTTTTAGCTGATAAAGAAATGCACTATCATAATAAATTAATTAATTCAAATAAGTAATATTGCTTTATAAGTAATGTTTTATATTTGGGACAATTAACTATATTAAAGGAAGTTATGCATCGATGAATTGGCAGTGACTTTTTATTGCATACTATGTGGAATTGCAAACTGATCCTGCTTGTACTATTATTCAGTCTTTCTTTTACAAAAAGAGTTTGTTTTAGTCTAGGTTGAAAGTGAAAGTAAATAATCTGTTATGAGTCGTAAGTATATTTGTTCACGTTCATATTCAATGTACAGGTATAGTATAATAAAAGAGGATGTTAAAAAAATGCGAGATTTTGCCTTGATAAGAGAAAGATAGAAAAGTATTGTAATTGTTCACTGTATTTAATTGGTAAAATAATATTTTATAGTATGTGTCACGTAGATTATGAAAACATTATTTAGTTTGACGAACAGCAGGTTTCGCCATATATATGCATTAATCAACGATTAAAACACTAAAAAAATTGAATAGTGTAAACGTTTCCTCTATATAATTGAATTCTAGTTTTTCATTTTCCCTGATTATATAATAGAAGGAAAACTGTAAAATTTTATTTAATAAAGTTAAAAATACAAATAAATCATGAAGATTTTTGTAACTTCCTCCTATGAATTTAATAGAAAATGATCTTACATTTATTCAAATATCTACCGATATACATCACTTTAATATAAATAGAAATCTCACAGTTTCAAGAATATGTAGCTCTTCAAGTGATCTCTGTGTGACCTATGCGACTGTCAAATTGACTCTTAGGAAATTGCCTTTCTTCTCCTATGTAACGTTAAAGAAAAGGCAGTGCATGTGAATAATAACAGTAGCATTTTACGGAAATTTTTGTGCTTAAAGTGCTCGGAGTTAGCACTATGTGCGATAAATTCTTCAGCAACATTTTTGTCTGTATTGTACAGTGAATTTTCCGCCATTGTATGGAAATCCAGGCTTTTTCTGCTCAACATGAACGCGGAGAACTTTCTATACGAAGAAACTTTCATTGCAATGCTCTAAAAGGGACAATGACACACAGATTAGGGATTTTTCATTTGATATTCTGGTATTTTAATTCAAGATTTAGCATGCTCAATAAGATATCTTCAATCTACTATCTTCGAATTATATTTGTATAAGTATATAACAAAGAAATTTATGAAAAGATGTATTTGATTATTCATTTCCATCTCCTATAAAATATTACTCTTATTATAGAGAACAGCCTCCGGAAAAAGCACTTATCGAAGAATTGCACACGGGATTAAATGAATAATTTATTTGCAATTTTTATGGATTTTCAGTGTTTCGGTATCTTCATCTTTTAATGTATATTGAATATTAGTTGATGAAAAATATCGCTTTTTAACAAATAATCTATATAGGGCATATAAAAGATAAATTACTCCATCAACTCAATACTGGTATTATGTACAACTATATGACTGTCAATAATGAAAGAGGCACGTGCTTTATGTAGGTTACCATGTTTCTAAAATTTTCATCAAAACAATATTTGGCTCACACATTATGAAGTCCTAAATAACCACATTTGCATGTTGATGTTAATGAATTATGTAGAGAAGAGTTCTTTGTCTACAGATATCACGAACCATTTTTGCGTGGGCTATAAGAATGAATAATAGACATGGTGTCATATATAGATACTGTTATGCGCCCACATATCTTAATATAACTTCAATACAGGCTTTCATTATTCTAATAAATTATGGAAATCACATTAATCTGCAAAATTTATGTACATATTATCGATTATCAAGGCAATGCCTCTGAAGCCTTTTCCTGTATCTTATTTTATTTACGATTTATGTATAAATATTTTTTGTATTTATTGGGATCGTAATATAACTATCAAACTATCCTCGTATGTACGTTAACAAAATTGAGTAATAAACGTAATAGCCATTACATTCAACAACATTATTGTACCTCAAACGGCACACTTCGTTCCAGTGTGAATCGGTATTTAGAATAACTGCCTTATTCCGAGAAAAAATGTGCAGCATATTTGGCCTCAATCGTTATCTAAACCCATAGTGCACGGAGAAAAAGGGATTATTAATGATTAGTAATGTTGATGGATTAGTTACCATCCGGTTAGGTGAGTTGGAACCAATGCGGAAAACACGCACTCATTGTGCTCATTACCCATCCGGTTATATCATCTTTTTATTTATGTGAAAAATTATTGTTTCGAATTTCGCTTCATTAACTAACATTCATTTATTTGAGTATATCAACAATTACAGCTCATAATTTCTTCAGAATAACTTAAAAAAATTCTACAAATATTTGCACAGCATTAAATATACGGAAGCCATTCCAAAACATCAATCTCCCGAAAAAATTAGACAAAACCGCTTGGCGAGCACGCAGCCCTTCGGTATTCCGCGCCCGCATTTCACGCGCGCGCGCGAAAAAAGAGAAGTAGACAAAAACAATCAAGAGAAGTCCCACCATTCTCTCGTCCGCTCGAGTAATTATTCGCGCGCAAGAGCGCGACAAAACCTGGAGCAGCAACGGAAAAAAAAGGGACAAAAGCTCAACACCCCCTCGGCGTGTTTGTTCATCGCGTCGCGAACCTGCACGTGCGCTGGCGCACTTTTAAACGCGGAAGGGCTCGTCGCGTCAGACCACCGTTTTTCCTCGATATAACAGCGCCGGCAATTTCCTCGGGCCGCGCGCGTAAGCCTTGTCACCGGAAATTGCGCCCGGCCTCGCCCATCGAAGAGGGACCTTTGCGCCGAGTTGATCATATTTTCTCGCGGGCTATAGGTATTGGTGTGGTAGATCTTGCACGACAGGCTCGCTTAAAACAGATCCGATCTCGTGGGCAGTTGCAGGTTTGAGGTATGCTAAGTGTTTCCGTGGTTTAGCGATCTAGTGTTGTTGTATTTTAGTGTACGTTGAGAATTATCTGCAGACAATGTTAAATTAATTTACCGTATAGTTTCAAAACACAATATTATTGGTTTTAACTATGTAAAGCTACACTCGTTAAATGTGTAAATTCGCCCTAAACGTATTATTTTAACACACATGGCTTGCCGTCTATTTTACATACCTTAATTAATTGTCATGTGTTGTTTTTACGAGGAAAAATGTACTAAAATTTATGAAAACTATACACATGTGTAGTTCCCACGAGGAAAAAAGTATTAAAATTTATGAAAACTATACACATGTGTAGTTCCCGCGTTGCATATAGAACTTTAAACCCGACTTAACTGTGACCACTTTATTGACTAAAAAGGGGGACTTTGATTAAGAACTAGATTTTATTGAAAATGTATATTAATATAGAGAAAAATAATTTAAGAAAAAATGCATTTGCGGGAGAAAGCAGATGTGCGGGAATCATATGCTACTTTTGTCTCGCTTTTAAGGTCAATAACGTGGGCATTAGCTGTGAGTCGGGAATAAAATCTATTTTGTTCGATTTCCCGCCTAATTTTTACTTTCTAAGCTGAAAAATCACTTAAATAATTGATCATACGTTACTGAGTATAGATGAAAAGTAAAATTATTAATATTTTAATTCAGCGTTAAAGAAAATGAGGTAGAATCCATGATTTACTAACACTAACACAGGTCACAACGATACGGTTTCGGCAGTTACTCACGTTAAATACGCGGTTAAATAGACAGTAATGAAATTTCTGGGAGCAATCGGAAAAAATCACTTATTTTCCTTACATCAAACATTTTTAAATAAAAGTAAAAAATATATGTAATTTTCCCCACACCTGCACCGAAAGTACCACTTTTCCTCCTGAGCGCCTGGAGAGAAATGTGTATTTTCGGTGCTGGTGTGAGGAAAAATAGTATTCGCACCATGGGAGGTAAAATGGCGACCCCATAGAAAGTGTTTGCCATTTTCCACGTGCTAATATGGACTCGCCAATTCTTTACCTCCCTAGATGCGCAATATACTATTAATGGAATTGAAAGAATAAAATATGAAACATAACAGGTGGATCTATCATATTCATAAATGATATTTCAACGGTATATAAACGAGCTGTCTTTATAAATATTTTATGGCGTCTGATGCTTTCATACTGATTGCCTTTATATGACTATAATGTAAATAATGGATAGACATGCCACGCTTCAGTTGCAGTAAACAGATCCACTACACGCCAGCCCTACAACCACATCAATAAAGTGCACTGTTCTGGAAAAAAAAACCATTATGCACTCGAAGATAGAAAGAAAACATACAAGCGCAAAGTTCTGCGTATTACACGTTAAAGCGAATTTCCAATAGTGAACATTCGTATTGAAATTTTTCAAATTACGTAGATGAATTTTCCGAATAATAAGTCTTAAGATTAAAGTCAAACTTTGGCAAAACATGCTATAATTATAAATACTACGTTATAATCTAGTACATAGGAAAACCTATTGAGAAAATGCTTTTGGATATACACAGTTTGCAGAAAGCCCTATGTATTCTATACAAGCCGCTATATTTTCATGTATACATTTAATATATTGTCTACATTGCGGGGCTTCGCTATTACGTGGGATATTTGGCGTAGAAAAGCAGATGGAGTTGGCAGGTTCGGCCTTTTGAACCGACGTGCCGGATGCCTGTGGCTTTGCTACTGCTTCGCTACTGAGCTACACGAGATGAGCGCAGAAGTCTCTTTGACCATTTCGTAGACTGCGCGCACTTGCGCTTCGTTAAACATTGAAAATAAATATACGATGTTAAATTATAGCTTTGAAAATTCGATTTAACACTTTTTGAAAATAATTATTTGGGCGTTTATTGGAATACGAAAATATTTACTTTTCTATTTTGAAAAGCAAAGTCAAAGATGTGTGTATGCGAAAATTTTACTCCAATTGCGTTTAGACTGAGAATAATACGAAAACACAGTTTAGGACTCCAAAGTTTTTAAGTGGGATTTTTTCTCCCATGATTTTAAAGAGCACTTAAAAATTCATACATGTTTCTTAAATTTTCAGTTGAAAAAAAAACAATCACATCGTACATTCGATGCATTATTTATTTAAATGCATGAAACTGAAAATTCAAGTATGAATACTTGAATTTATTTTTCGTGACATAAAATATTGTATGAAAATTTATTAAAATGTACTTGAATTTTCAGTGTTTAAGTGAAATTTCAGTAATTATTTGCGAATATTACGCTGTGTAACTAAAAATTGATGGAATTTTTTGTATTAATTAATACAAACGGTTAACTCGTTAAGGACGATACCGTCAAAAAATTGAAAAATAAACTTTGGGAATTTATTGAGAAATGAAGTTTAGCACTTACCTAGAGAATTTTTGCAGTAATTAAAAGAAAACTTAATTTTCTCCGTTTCTACGTGACCAAAAATGACTTAAGCCTTCATTACGAGAACGGAAATAGTCCACTTTAATCTAACCCATAGATTAGATCAGCAAAATTTCGAATGAATCACGTAAACATCTTAGAAAAATACTAAAATCTTATGATACAAAAATAAACCATACGGCCCGGGTTAACAGTTTTATCAAAGTCTATTTAATTTTAATTATATGTAATTAAAATTAAATAGACTTTGATAAAACTGTTAACCCGGGCCGTATGGTTTATTTTTGTATCATATAACTTATCATTTTGTATCATATATCATATCATATAACTCTTTTAAAAATCTATGAGAAAATCATTTATTAGAATGCAAACGATATATTTGTGGACTTGAGAAAAACTTTTCAGTTTTCTACTCCAAAAATAATATTTTTACGAGTATAAGCTGGATAAGTCAGATCGCAAACGTATACAAAGCAAAGGCGCGTGAGTGAGAACGTTCGTGCTATACTGCCGTGGCGAATTCGCGTATCATAATATACGCAGCGATATCTGATTTCAATGTTTCGCAGAAGCAGACATCGCACGTCGCTGGATGCATTATCTGTACCGTGTGCAGAGCCACCGTGCCAAGTCCTGTTAACTATCCTTCGTCTGAGTCGCGCAATACGCATATAGTTTTCGCGTTAGCTTTCGACAACGAACCGAGAGAAGCAACGCTAAAACAAACGTTATGCTCATTTCACATTATGTTGGACACTGTTACGGAAAACAATCTTATTTATCATTCCATGTTATGGCTTTGTTTAGGATTAACATGGAGAGGAGTCGATATCTATTTTGATAATCGTTTGATAACGAAAAACAGCAGCGACTTTGATAACATTTTTTTTTAATTCATTCTCAGAGATAAAACAGCTTCTGGATTCTTTTTATTTAATACATTTAGTTTAATCATGAAAATAATTAAAATTAATGGGTTGGCAGTCCATAGCATCCTTCCAGCGTATCCGTAGGTAATACATCTTTTGTAATTCTAATAAAATCTTTAAGAGGGCAGAGCTCAACGCATCCGGGTATTACACGAGTTTCTGGTTCCGGAGGAATTCCTTTGTAGTACATTACCTTAAAACAATGCATAATAGATATTTACGAGAATTAATTTTCATTAGAGTGTATGTACCATTACTGTATCATAGAAGTATAACATAAAACAAGTAATTGTTACAGAATAAAACGTTCAAACTGTTTATATTCTTGGCCTATTATTTTTTTTAATTAATTAATTAAACGCCTACAAAACTTGAACCAATTTTGTATATTATGTCTTATAAATAAACTTGTATTTTTTATCTTTGAACATAATTTACAAGATGATATATATTGATTTTTTTGTATATATTAATTACCATGATTTACCTTCACATAGTACTCCGAATTTTTCTCAACGAGTTCTATTATAACTGCACTAGAATATTCTGGTATTTTTGGCTTCCATACATTCAAAGCGAGCAAAATTGCTGCCAAGTTGCTCTCATGAGCACTATATAAAAAGATTTTTTGTACTTTTCGTGTATTTCCCTCCGATACATTTTTCATCTCATTTAAGATTTTACGAAGTACCATACCTTTTTCAATAACAATTAAATATAAATAATTACTTCTCCATTACAAAAAATGTATACAATATAAGCACTTACCTCCATACAGTTTTTTTAAAATAGGACTATAATTATCAGCTCTATACCGGAAAAGAACTGCGTCTTTCATTAACCCATTTGGAAAATAATATTTCGTCCATTCAGGAAGTGTTAAATTCATTGCGTCTTCTGCAACTAGAGTATGATAAAGATGAGAAATTCCCCTTACATCCTTAATTTTACGTCCTGTATGAATGGTTAAATTTTTCATTAGTTCATCGTATAGTGAATTCTCTCGTATAAATTCTGAAGAATTTTGGACATTCAGAGCTTCCTTTTTGTATCTAAAAATAATGCGAATGCAACAGTGAAAACAAGAGTAAACTAAAAATAAGTCTGCTAACTATACGATAACATCATTACTCGGGACAATTTTTTGGTAACAATAGGTGATCCTCCGTTTTAGGTGCATAAGTTATTGGAATAGGTTGCCAGCTTAAACCTTTTAGCCAAATTTGTTCACCTTTAGGTTGATAAAGACCTGCTAGAACGAGAAGTAAACTCATTTTTGTGCGATCAGTATCGGTGCTTTGAGCGTAAACGTCAGATGGTACATAGGTCTCCCCTAAATGCTCATTATACTGCGATCTTAAAAACATACCGAGTCGATATTCTCTTTCCTTCCCGTTCTGAATTTAATAAATTATATTATTTGTTAGTACAATATCAATAGAAAACATTATATTCAAATCTGATTATTTCGTAAGGGCATAGTGCGTTTCTTACACATAAGAATTGTACACATAATTATTGTGCACAATTTAGCGTTGTTCAAATATATCTATATACAATTTGACCAATGCTAAATTGTGTACAATAATTACGTGTATAATTCTTATGTGTAAGAAACCCGTTATGCCTTCGTAAGCTATTCATATACACGTACTTACATTAGTTAATGCCCCTAGTCCCATCGGATAGTAATCAAAATCAATATACGGATCACGTGGGTATTGTCCAAGAGGCTCTGGTGTCCGATCACCATGTCTAAATACCTGAAATTAGGATTAATTTCACTGACAATGAGAGAAGTATTTAATAAGATTTACTAAATTTGAAATAAATATGTAGAGGAAATTTGATGAAGCTAATTATTACTGTTAGAATAACTTTGTTATGTAAATATTGTTATATAATATATTATAAAAGAACATGAATATTGAGTAACATTGACTAAACTTGCAATTACTTTGCAGTCGGGTGTTTTATTTTCGTCACACATGCTGTAATAAAATTGGCAGAAATTTAATTTAACTTTACTTATAATCACAATATTCAAGAATATTTCACGTAAATAAAATAATAAAAAATATAGTCAATAAACATGTTTTTATATTTTACCAATGACAAAACTATAGTAAAGTAAACAATATTATTTCGAATTACTAAAGGTTTATTTACTAAGTGGAAAGAGTCAATTTTACTACAAAACTTTTCTCATTATATTTATGTAGTTATATTTATGCATACTTACAACGCTAACTAATTTTACAGTGACATTGTTAGCTAACACGAGATTAAATACTTCATTAATTATTAACAAATATTTCAATATGCAAACCAATTTTTTCATGATGCGTTGTTACTGTTCAATATGTGCTTGTTACCAGACTGAATACATGAATATAGACTTTCAGTTCATAACAATAAACGATTTATCGACAATTTAACATCACGAAGAACACATTAAACAGTTATATATCTATTTTTACCTCAGTATATAATGTATTGCATCGGTCGGTTTATTTATATTTATGAGACTTTCATTGAAGTTATTTTTAACTTACCTTTATGGATGTAAAAATATTTTTTTTAATTAAGTAAATACGTAGGTAGTTAATTTCTGTAACCATAATAAATGTACTTCTTAACGCTTCTGTTGTACTTATTTATAAAAAGGTTCTTCGGTGTTCTTAATAATATAAAAATAATAATTTTTATTATATTTCAGTGCTTACTTCTCCTTTCCGTACGGAGATGAATGCGCCGGTTCGAATACGCGTATAAATGAGACGGGTTAGATCTGACGTCCCCTCGGGGGATTTAAAATTATGAATTTTTCAATTTGTTTCAGGTCAAGGCAGCAGCGGTTGTCGAGACGATACTAGAATGGCACCACCCTGAGATAATTTGATAAACGGTACCACGTGGGCTCCGCCAGAAGAGGGTCGGTTTGCGATGCAACGGCAGTGCAGTTTTTTTTCGCGTTTTTGTTTATTTTATTTTTCGTCCTATATTATACACACGGTGGATGCATCTCCAACCAGCCCCACACTATCCGGCTGTGCGGACCCAGTCGGGTGTGCCTTAGGTGGCATTTCCTACATACCCTCGAAAAAAGAAAATTATATTTCAGTGATATTCTAAAAAATGATTGTTTTCTTTTAACAATTATTTTGCTTCTTCAAACAGAAACCATTGTTTTGATAAAAATTTTTGTTTGCCATTTTTGGTGCGTGTGCATATGTGTGGGCAGCGTTTTTACATTTAATTTTATACCCATTTTTCTCATAAAATAATATCTTGTAATTTCAATTGAAAATCAAAAAATGCTTAATTTTTATATTCTGAGTGTACGTATTGATTCAGTCAGAATATTTATATAATTACGTCATCTAAAGATTTGTTCGAAGTTTTTTTTCTCGCGGATATTTTCAACGCTCTCTTTACCTAATTTCTTCGAATTGAATCTCGGTAACAATCGTGTGCACGCAATCCATAATAACCATCACATCAATTCCCTGGTATACGGTGAAAGGCTAACAAATCAATTGATATTAATTTGCACTTTCTAATTAAACGTCAGACCGTGAAACCGCAATTGGACCAATAATCGTTCCGCGTTCTCTATTCAAGCATTTCAATTATCTCTATATGTATATATAAATGGATTTGCGTGTATACTTAAAACATTATCTCGGTATCGTTTTATCATAATATTAAGGTGGACCGTTTCTGCTACTCTAGCTTTTTTTCTTGCATATTATCATTGTACAATATCTCAACAATGACCAGAAAAATTTTCAGAACAAAATTCCTTACGGTATAGATAGATTATATAGCAATAAGCTACCGACGCTCCAACGCGCGTTGTGGGACGAAAGAAACTTTAAATGCGTTTATCTCAAAACACGCTTTTCGCACACCAGCGTCACCATACAAATGCAATTCTTAACCGATTGTAAAAATTCCAACTGGGTTCTATTCGTAATTACATTCGTTTCTGCTTTACCAACTATTATGCACTTTTGAACAATCAATTCGCTTTTACGGCCGTTATAACAAAACGTTTTATAAGAAAAAAAATCAAGTTTTTAGTTACTTTTAATTAAATGTCTGCCAATCGTTGGTAATTGCTATTTATTAACAAACGTTCGTAGCGCGATAGCCATCCATACGATATTAAAGAATTTCTTTGTTTTTTTAATCACTCTGCCTGAAGTTCTAACTGCACTGGTCTAGCAACCTATTTTTGCTAGAGAAACCGTGTATCATATATATATATATATATATATATATATATATATATATATATATATATATATATATATATATATATATATATATATATATATATATATATATGATACACGGTTTCTCTATATATATATATATATTCCTTTTTACTATATTCTTTTGGACTATTTTTTTTAATTTTTCGTTATTTTTTCGTGATTTATGCGCAATTTAACGTTATTTTATGTATTTTACTTTACTCTACGTTTCTGCGCGCTTAGAATAACGTAGAAACCTTAAAATAATGCAATACCGTAAAAAAGCGTTAAATAGCGCATAAATCATGAAAAAATAACGAAAAATTTTAAAAAGTAGTCCAATAGAATGTAGCAAAAAGGAGATATGGGCCAGCTCTGATTGTTAGATGTAAAATAACGTAGAATAACGTGAAAATCGTGAAATGACGAAAAGTAGACAAAAATAACGTAGAAAAGTGGAGATATGGAATAGTCCGATTCTTAGATACAGAATTACGTAGAATAACATAAAATACCGGAAAATAACATTAAGTAGTTCATAAGTAACGTAAAAATCACGAAAAATTTCGAAAAGTAGGCATAAATAACGTAGAAAAAGGAAAATATGGATGGTTCTGATTCTTAGATGTATAGAAACGCAGAATAACGTAAAATAACGTAAGATATCGCATAAATCACGCAAAAATTACGAAAAATTCCAAAAAATAGGCCAAAATAATGCAGATTAACGGAGATATAAAGAAGAGCCTGGATTGCTATACACGGCAGCGGTTATTAATTAATTTTAATATATATATATATATATATATATATATATATATATATATATATATATATATATATATATATATATATATATATATATATATATATATATATATATATATGTGTGTGTGTGTGTGTGTGTGTGTAATTGAAATTGGGGGAATTGAAACTGTACGCGCACGACGAGGTCGTTCGATCGCAAAGTATTTTATACACGCGGGGGAGGGAGGAGGCAACCGTTTTCACTCACTGCAGTATTTCGTCCATCATTACAAGGCTTCCTCTATACGAAAACAAAATATTGAGTCCCCATATAACTTCAAATTATACACTTAACCCAGACTTGGTATCAAAAACTGCTAATTCGCCACAATGTAGTACAAAACGAAGCCCTCTCGTCGATGAACCTCCTGCAATTTTTACAGTTTCGTTAAAAGCGTTACTGCAGTGAGTGAAAACGGTTGCCACCCGCTCCCCCCTCCCCAGCGTGCATAAAACACTTTGCGATCGAACGGCCTCGCCGTGCGCGTGCAGTTTCAATTCCCCCCTCCCCCCATCCCCTTCCTCTTTCACAGTTAATGCCGGGCGCTGTTTCGCGCTCAGCAAAACTGTGGCCCGCATGGCCTGCACCGTTCCACCCTATACCCACACACACGCACACACACACACGATGAGGGCCACTGCTATCATGCACTTCAGTCCGGCAGTGCAGTAACCGGGGCGTATAAATGTATTTACTTCGAAATGACCATCGTTGTACACTGCGATGACCAGCCTGGCCGAATAAGCTCCTTCGTCCATACCCTTTGCCGAGACGACGCCGACGACGTCGCATCGGGTCGGGGGTCGAGGTGGTATAAGAAAAGTAGCAGCGCCAGCGCAAAAGTGCTCCTCCGACAATCGGCCGTTTCGCTTTAACGATCTACATCTAGCTCTCTCTCTCTCTCCCGCTCCCCCTCTTTATCTCTCTCCCCCCCCCCTCTTTCTCTCACTCTCTCTCTCTCTCCTTGGCCTAATCTCCTTTATCGTGCCATTAAGGCGTGGCACTAGAGGTGCTGGTGGTAGTGGTGGTCCATCGACGTACTCCTCGTAGACGTCTTCCCTGCCAACGTCATTGGCGACGGTGGAGAGAAAGGAAGATAGATAGAGGAGGAAGAACGAGATGAAAGTCGTTCTTTTTCCAGCGTATTTTTGGTGCATTTAATCCTGGAAGTTGGCGCGTTATTCGTTCCCTCATACACATACGCGCGCACGCGCACATACACACGTACACACGCACAGGCACACACAAGCACACGCGCACGCAAACTTTTGCATATAACTTTACACACGTACACCTTTCCAAAATATAACCTCACACACACGCACATCCTTAAACCAAACCTTACCCACACTCGCACGTCCTTACATATAATCTCACATACGCACACGCACAACCTTACATACATATATGTGCATGTGCGCGCACATACATACACACGCACTCGCACTTGTACACGTCCATTATCGCGGATACGGGCGAAATCCGGGACCCTGGTACTCGTAAACATTACTGCGGACGAACGGGAGCTTAATTCGATTAGGACGCACAATCATCATGATCGGATTGCTCCGCTTTGCTGTACTTGCCCTTTCCTGGTTCGCCCGCCCTCGCCCACGCTCTCTCTCTCTCTCTCTCGCTCTCTTACTCGCTCTCACTCGCTATCGCGCTCCAGAAACTCACTGTACATCGTGAATTTGCGCTGTAGCGCGAATCCAATGTGAAACCGATGGAGGCAGCAGTGCGATCGCAGTTTGGCAAGCGAATATACTAGTAGAGGCAAGAGGCACCGAAAGAGAGAGAGAGAGGGGTAAAGTGATTGTAAGCGTATACGCAGGAGAGAGGGAGAATTAATTTAAATTTTAAGGAAGGAATCTGTACTTTGTTCTTATTGGAGTTTCGTGTGCTGCGTATTGAACTAAATGTACCTGAATAGATTCGCTTTTTTTTACTGTAAACTCAAAATGAATCCAGTTTTACACAGAGAAAAATCTTCTACAGAAATTATAAAGAAAATCACGGTAAAAATGACCTGGCATTACAATAAACCTGAGATATTCCATTTCCGTATACCTATATATTATAGGTTGTATGATTCTTGCATATGCTAACAGAAATATGAAATATGTATATAGATGTGGCTTTTTACAATGGATCATTATTTTGGAAATATGTCACTATAAGTACGACGAATTAAAAGTTAATACGCGTTTATATTACACAGAGAGAATTTTGTGATAAAAATTACCGCAAAATTCATTGTAAACGTGCAGGGACATATTGACTTCAGGGGAAAAATTACCTTGAGAAATGGTAAAAATTAAAATTTTTCATTTCAATTTTTACCATTCACTGAGAAAACCATATCGTAAATTTATCCTAATAATTTGTTTTTTTCAAGTTAATGGAAATTTGCATTACGTATTAAAATATGACTTTTTACAAATTTTTAATTTGACGATATTTTATATCGTAAAGTTTACAAAATATATCGTAAATTCTACAATATATATCATTCCAGTTACGATATTCTTCTCTCAGTTTAAGTAAGGTAATTTTTACCGTGAATCAGATAAATTTGTACGATTCTGATAATGATTTTTACGGTAATTTTCAGATCTACTAATAATCAGAAAATTCTCTCTGTGTAGATGAAACGTTTTTAGACTAGTAATAAGTTACTTCTTATATCGATTTCTTTCCTCTATTTTGTTGCTAGTCTAAAAAGTGTTTCTTAAGAGGTTCATAAACATACATATTTGTTCACGTCAACTTGTGGCATTCTAATTGATTCGGTAATTGTCGTAGCTGTAAGTACATTATAAATAGATGAGAGTGGTACACAATGGATAGGATATTTTCAAAAGTTTTCTAATATTCGAGATTTGCTTAATTAAATTCGTTAAACATGCAAACATATAACTTTCTAAGGTCAATGTATGAAACCAATTGAATAAACTTGCACATTATATATTGTATATTTTTATGCTTTCTCATTGTGAACCACGTTGATGGTATGCATAATGTTGGTACAATAATTATTTTTTGTATGTATATTATATAAATATTTGTGTATTTACGGTTTTAAAATATTAATGCACTCAACACACAAGTAATAAAGCGCACACAAAAAATATATTGATTGTGTAAAGAGCTAATTTTTTTTTCTGTCGATTTAGTTTATATCTGACTGAAATTTTGCCATATTATGATATTACATAAAAGTTATTAATTTCAAATAATATCATTGTTTTAATTATTTTGTTCAATAAAATTTTTTTCACTTCCCTGCGTGAAACCATGCTGTTCACCATGCTGTGTAGGTATTGGCCTTTAATCCAATATTATGATCGGAAATATTTGAATACTCTTAAAAGCATCAATAACGTACCGTTAATATTCTCATCAGAATTATTAACTCAGATACAATTTATAGCGTAGTAAAGCGAACTACGCTTACACATCTATATGATTATTCCCTTACATTATTATATTATTATTATTATACAGGCCAAATAGTGATGATAAGCAGTAACAGTGTCTGCAGGGCCACAGCTATCACATAGTCTTTATGTCGGCTGTAGACGTGCGTGCATCATCACCATAGCTATCATTACTTGTTGGGACTAGCTAACCTAAACTGTGTAGTCCATAGCCTTGTTTACACAGTCATGCCATCTTTCTCTATTGTTTGCGTTAAATAATGAATTAATGAATGAATTAATTAATTAATTATTCAACAAAGTGATATATGTAATTGTCGAAAGTGCCACCGCCTTAGGATCATTCGTACAGCCTGTCCAAATACGCGTATGTTTGCCGTAAGAGCTGTGTGAGGCTTCAAAGAGTCACGCGGGGAGAGAGAGAGAGAGAGAATAAACGCTGCACTGCAGCAGCGTCCGAGCAAATTACACGCTGCTCCAGCCTCTCTGCACACCACTCGGCCTCTCGAAAGTCCACTCCCGGTCTCATGCAGCGGCGACGGCGGCGCTTTGGTTGCCTAATGGCCGAGGATTAAATTATGCCCGAGTGTTTACTCCGCGCCGCCGCTTGCGCCGCCCACGCGAGAGATTAAGCGCTACGGCATTCCGCGGTAGCGTCGATGTCAATCAGGGTTTTTTCTTCTATTGGCTTAGCGCAAGCGCATCGATCGAACCTTTGCCTCGACGCTCTTTTTACGCCGATTGATTTGCAATTAATTTTTGCGATTCATTGCGCTTTAAAAGAAAGTAATTGTGGTTTATGTCAACAATTTATTTTGGATTTGAGCTGTCGATAATTCATGCCTGTGCGGTGTAACCGTATATCTGAACAAGATGAAGTCAGGTAGAATAAAAAATAAATTTGTATTCCAACAGGCCTGTACCTACCTCTCCCATTGTAAGATGCAATGTAATTGAATCTTGTAATAAGCCGTATGATGTAGGTATATTTGTCAGAGAAGGTGTATTCGACCAAAGTTTTTGGTGGACTGATCAATTTCTCATGCGCACGGAATATTTTCCTGTTGGTTCGTTTTGTCTTATACGTAAATAAAAATATTATAAATACATTTTAATAATGTTTCAAATGAATTTAAATTTTGTGAAAGATCTTCTTTTAACATGTTACATGTACTAACATTCTGACTCTTAAGGAGAATAATAGTCTTTAAAATTTTGGGCAGCGGAAGCTGAACGTAAAGATGCCGTCTACTACGGATTCTTACAAATCTATCTCGACGCAGTTCCTCTCTAGAAAAGTCATGCGAGCAAAAGAAATCCGAACCTTCGAGTTAAGACGAAGGGAGATAGATCCTCGTGTATAGTCTGGTTTGCCACAATCAGAACAGCGTTGCATCGCCGCGCGGCAGAAGCAGAAGTAGCAGCAGCAGCTGAGTCCTAATAATCCTGCTTCGGACTTTCGGGATTTCCTGGTTCCTCGCAAGTAGTCCTGCACACACATACACGCACACACGCTCGCACGAGTGTACAGCAGAGCCAGCGCGAAATTCAGTTGTTCGTATTTGGCTAAATGCGGCTCTACGGGTCTATGTACTTAACCTGTCCATCCTGGCTTCTTGTTTGTTCTGGCGGCGGAAGAGAGCATTTTTATACACGTAGATCTTGTTATTTTCAATGCAGCATTCTACTGTTACTTTATTTTGTTTGGTGACGTTAGCAGTGCACTCGTGAAGATTTATTTGAGAAAATTGCTGATGCAAACCAGTATAATAAGAATATACGATTTTGTTTTTTAAATAAAATTCAGTAACACATATAATATAGATGAAAATTTGAAAATTAACAAATTTAGAAATTTGTATATACAATATATTCTTTTACTATTCGTATACAAACTATAGTTTTAATTTTTCATTATTTTAATTTTCGAAGTTTCATTTAATCGTAATTTTGTTTTTTTGTTATTTAAAGTCCCACTCAAATTTACATCTCAACCACGTGTAAGAGTAAGTACTAGCAGTAAATAGTAATAAGAAGTGGTAACTGCTTCAAGTTGGTTAGACGGTTGTCGGTTCCAAATATAAATTCAAATAATGAGTATCAATTCCGGGAAGTGTTATAACTAATAAAAAATTTCAAATTGTAATTGCAGACTTTTTTTTAAATATTCTAAATTGAACTCTATAACAGAAACTTCTAAAGATACGAATGACTTCATACTAAACTTTTACTCAAACGGTTTTTAAAGATATTCGCTCGGCATTGAGTGAGGGTATTAAGTATATACATATATAAATATTATAATTTAAATTATTTTAGGGGAAGAGATTGGTTGTATTTTCCTATTTCTCTTATGAATAGAATTAATAAAATACTTTAAAAATACTTTTCCGAATAAAAAGAGTAAAATTTAAGGCTTACACTGTTCGTAAGATGATTTCTTCATCAGTTTGAAAATATAGACAAAACATTGACGAGATAACATGCGAAATCCAGTCTTTAAATTGGAAGGTTCGTTGCATTGTCTCCGATTGATAGAGTGAGAAATCACTCGAAACAGGTAAATGTTCACTCGGCAAGATTTAGCGCGTCCGATAAAGCCAAGCCATTTCCTTTTTGCCGTACACACACCAACAGCTCGTCTATCGCATTCATCATCGCAGAGCCCGCTGCGGATAATAGCAGTCGCGTTCCCCGGTATACACGCCGCTGCAGCGTCGGCCTTTCCCGGCAATTACACATGCGAGCCACCTAAACTGCTGTCCCAGCATTATTCCCTCTCCGACGTCGACATCGACGCCGGCGCTGCGTTTTGCAGTTCGACGCCGCCCTAATAGGCGCAAGCGCGCGCGCGCGAGCGAACACCCAGCTACCTATATATACGCACACGTCAACAAACAAAGCTGCACGCGGCGGCGGTGGCGGCAAATCACGAGTCGTTGTAATCCGCGAGAGTGCACGCGCGAGGAGGCACACGACGCTCCCCTCTTGAGCCGAATCATAGACGCGACCGGCCGATAAACTGGGAATAAACGATCGAGATTAATGGGGACGAGCTGCTGCCGCGCCGCTAGGACTCCGCGTGTATATATGGGGACGGATCGATATGTGCGCGCCGCTGCTAGTAGACGTCATCCTAGGCGCTGGCCTCGTAAATCCCGCGCGCGGAGAAGATTTACTTACGAGCCGTGCGACGCACCTGCAGCCAGCCAAGCACCGACTGTTATATCTACGTTATGCACGTATATACGTACAGACGGAATTGGATATGATTCTCGGTGTGTCTCCGTAGCAGCGGCGCAAGCAGTCACTTGCCGAAGGACCCTCTCTATTTCATTGGGAAAACACGTGCCGCCGCTAGCGTTTGATGGATGCGGCTGACATTGCTGCTGTTTTTAAATCGTTAGAGGAATCATTGTGATGAAAAAGATGTGAAAATATTTGCTAGTTACAGAGTTGTAAACATTTCTTAGCGGCTGATTCTTAACGTCAAATTATACAATGGTATAATTATGGATTAGTTAAGTAATGGGCAGGAGAAAATTAATGTACCCTCTTAATTTGAAATAGTGAAAATTCACTGTTTTACCGTGAAAACTCAGGCACTACATGAATTGGTGAAGTCTCACTGCTTTACAGTGAAATTTCCGAGATTTCACTATTTCAAATTAAGAGAGTAGAGCTTAAAAGAAAAATATATATAAGAACGAAATTCTTATCTTTTGATATCTAAACTGATGATTTTATATGATTTTCAACGTTTTCTTATAGGTATTCATTTACTTCCTATTCATAATTCATATTCACGTTTTAATTTGTTTTACATTAAAAACCAGTAAATAAATAAAAGATTTTCTATATAAAAAGTGTATTTTAGACTTATAGGAACTCTTCAATCAATGATTTTATCGATGCCCAGAATTTGCATGTATAAAATGTTTTGTTTGTCACACTTGCACGAAACGCGTTTTTTCATCTCGTCTTCAGCTCGCCATATGCACTCGCCTTTGGCTTGTGCTTGTTCGCCTTTGTATTGCACACCTCACACGCGGGTGAAAAAAACCTAAATTCCCCCCATGGAACACAATATACTATTGTATACGCAAATGGCGAAATTAGAGGAGAAATTTGTTTGAAACTTGAAAATATATTCTTAATATAATATAAACAAAATAAATTATTGTATATTTTATTTTAATGAAATGATAAATTTATCAATTGAAATGAAAAGTAACTTAGAAGAGAATTTTCTTAGAACTATAAAAATATGACATGTGCAGGAACTATATACTTATTCCTCAGCTACATCATTTTCGCTGAAAAAAAAAACATTTTTCTGAATAATTTTAAATATGTTGGCTAAAGAACATTTAAAAATTGTTATATAACTTTATGTAATGATGATAAATATTCCATGCAAGGTCGAAATTAATAAAATTAATAATATATATTTTAGAAATTTCATCGGGAAGCCACCGTAAGGCTTTAAATAATAGAACGTAACACTTCAATTTTTAGAATTGTACAATGAGAAATTAAAATATAATTTCACGTAATAAAACTGTCGTGCAATATAGTTTATAACCAGAAAAGTACTTAACTATAATCAAACCATAACATTTTTTCGTACTTCCATGAAAAAGAAAAAAATTAGAAGAGGCCGTAAAATTCTCAGCAAAATTGAATAAAAAATGTTAAGTTGTGGCACTAATCAAATTTAAAAAAGGCATTTAAAATTAAAAAAAAGTAAATAAAATATCATTTTATATAATTAAATATAGTATGTATATTATTAATATACCTATATTTTTTCAGATATGTCTAAAGTGCTTCCACCCCATGACCCATGTATTTAAACCGCGTTTGCCTGATTCACAATAATGTTATCGTTTAAATCCATTCACCTTTCAAACAACAAGCACTATAACAACGAAAACCACATTATACTTACCCTATAAGCATCCCGCTCTTGCGCGCATAATCCCCGTCAAACTATACTCCTCGCGCATCATCTCATTCTCCCTGTACATAATACAACGTCTCGCCGCTCGTCTCACGAGCAATAATCCAATACCCCCCGCAATAACTTACAAAACAATGCACATGCACGCACACAGGCAGCGCGCACTACCTGTATATACGTACAGTACACACGCAAGCGAGCGATCCGCGGCTGCACGCGGGCGTACAAACGCCGGTCTCGCGTATACAGGTGCGTTATTGGCGTAGTTGGCGGCGTAATGCCGATTATTACGCGCGTCATGGCAAACGTCGGTCGCGGCGCTACCAGCAGCCTCAGGATAGAGAGAGATATGTATATAGAGCCGTGGCAATGGTGCCGCAAGTCTCTACGCGCAGCTCCGACCGCAGCAAAAGCCGGGGGGGGGGGAGGTGCAGCCCCCCGAAACTTATACACCGGGGTTATCGTGCTCTATAACGTACAGTCACGAAAGATCGGAGCCCTGTACACGCATACAGGTGCTCAAGTGGGCCACGGTGTGTGTGTGTGTGTGTGTGTAGCACGAGGAGACGAGGAGACGGAGCAGGAGAACTTCAGCGGCTCCGCTCCTCGCGGCTCGCGGGGGAATTTGCGCGAGGGCGCGCATTTGCCTAACCGCGTTAGCGAAACCCGATCCAAATATCCAGGGCTGCACTTGCGAGTCGCTGCTGCTGCTGCTGCTGTGTATAACACGTGTGTGCACGCGAGTGTGTGTGGAGAGAGAGAGAGGGAGAGAGACGCCAAAGCCGTCGGCGTTACGAACTGCCTGATGGTTCTTAAGCCGATGGGGCTGATCTCGCCTCCTCTCGAGCGCGGTTCAGGGAATTACCCGACAAGTCCTCGTTCTCTCTCTCTCTCTCTCTCTCTCTCTCTCACTCTCGCTCTTTCTCTCCCGCTTTCTGCAGGCCATATACACACGTGTAAATTGGGAAGTTTATGTACCCAGCGCTGCAGGTGGGCTTTGCGCTGTGTAAGGTGATTTAGCTCATTGTTGCTATCTAGATTTTAACTCTTCTATTCTGCAATTCAATTTTTTTTAAGTTTACGTAAGAGAGGGTACGTCCTATGTAGGGAAGATCCTTGCACCAAAAACAAAAATTTTTGTGAAACAGTGAGCAGATAAATTAAGCACATAGGTATTTTGCGTAAGCAGAATTAAATACATTTAGTGCTTACTTTTTAATTCAATTGTCTTAGTATAAATTTCATATAATTTAAAACGTCGCTAAAAGAGTAATCTGATTTTTTTAATAGATACCAAAATATCTTTTTTATACTTTTATAAAAATACACGTCAATGCTTAAATACGCGGAATATGGAATATTGAAACCTTACTACTTCATCGTATTCAATTTACTCAACTCAATAATGCTTAAGGAAAAAGTATTTTCACAGAACAATAGTATATTTATGTGTTTGCTAATTCAGTTTCAAACTTTATTATCCAATTTCTGGTAACTAAATTACCTTTTGAAAGGTCGGTCTCTTTTTTGTGTAAAAAGATCAGGTTGATGGGAGAGAATTTTTCCAGTTCGCATATCAGAGGAAATTCCTCGTTGACCGCTAGTTAAGAGGTATAATTGAATTTATAGCTCTGCAAGAGAAAGCTCAAATTAAATTAATTTGCAGCGATTTTATTTTCGTTCATTTTACTTATTTGCGCAGAATTCGAGAATTGTCAAAGTACCAGTTGTGTAACATATTATGACAGATTTAAACGAACTTTCAATGACAAGTTATCTATCAAAATATCTTCACTAAGTGTCCTAATTTTCTTTTCAGATGAGTGGCAAACGTACACGGAGTTTTAAATGTGCGGTACATCATCGAGATCGGGAAGTTTGTTCGGAGAACGACTTCCATCTTCTGATTCACGAGCCACCACTTTTTCGAAGGTAAAACTTTTTTATTAGTAATTTTTTTTTCATAATTTCTTAGAATACACAGAGAAAAACTCAAATCGTAATACCTATGAAACACTCTAGTAAAACACGATTTATTGGCGGTTAGAATTTTTTTAAATGCTTTCAGAAAAAATAACTATTTATTATTTATTGTAAATTAATAGTTTTAAAGCGGAAATATTTTAATGTAATTAGTTTCTATAATTTGTTAAGAAAGTATACTTTCTATAGTACTACTATAGTTATTAATACTTTCCTTATTGATATAGGTTACCTACAAATTTTTAGAAACTGCTACTGAAAATATTTAGTAAAACGAAGTTTGCACTAGAAGCACTCAACATACAACATAAAAGATCGGTAATAATAAAATAAACGTTAATGCTTCAGAAAATAATACAAAGTCAATCTGAACTTACCTAAAATCTACGATATACAAAGGCATGAAACTCATTGCTCGTTCATATCAGCCGAGCTATCGATTACCATCGAGTCCTCCATTAAAAGGAGCACTATACCGATATCCAAAATCGATCGACCAAGAGTAAAAACAATATCAGAGCGTCATCCACCGGCACGGAATCACCGGCGCGCGACTTCGTTCGCCGAACAATCGCCTTAACTGCGCTCGACTGTGTCGTCTCTTCTAAAGATCTCGGGACTATCTCTTTTCCCTCCGTATACGGGTGGTGCGCGCTCTGTCCTAATCTGAAATAAAATCGTCGGCAGTTCGATGCTATCCGGGCTCCTCGATAATCCTCGAGGCCCAGGATTACATTTCTAATTTTCCTCCCGCCGTGAGCTCGGCTGCGCGCTCTGCTCCAATATCATCGGAGCCGGATGGAAATCTACTGCGCGCCGTGCCGTATTATAGGAATATGTGTAATTTAGTCGAAGCTCGTGCGCGCGCGCGACTCGGCAAGCGGCATGTAGAGCTCTGCTGGGTACTTCCGAGGCAATGGTAAGTGAACTGGATTTGGTCGACTATAGTGTGGAGGAGAGCGGGGAATCGCAGTCACTTTAGCGAAAATGCTGGCATTTTTAATACTTAACATTTTTTTTAATAATTTCGATGAATTACATTGTTAATTTTAAGTTTATTTTATCAATATTTACACGAAAATTCTCGGGAAAATAAAGAATGTTGAAAATGTAATCTAAATATGTTATTACCTAAACTATCAAAGCAAGAACCAGACAGTATCTGTGCAATAGAGTAATACAATAGAATATTGCAAAATTTTTAAGATTTTATTTTATTTCGTAAAGTAAAATAAGTATATGAAAATAAATTACTTCTGAAACTTAAAACTATATGTATATGGCATTGAATGCAGTACTGCACCAAGGTGGGCAGTATTACTTGTGGTTGTCCCGCACTTCATTAGGAACGTACTGAGCGTTAATTATATTGCTGCAGATTAAACGTTTTTATTTGATTTGTTTATTGATTCATTCCTGATAGATATTCGTCTAAAACATTAGTTGGAAACTAGTTGATAGTTATGATAAATTGCTAGATTCATTATTGTAATGGAATTTTCCCCTCTTTTGAGCATTTAGTGGACTACATAATAACGCTACCTAATTTTAAAATTTTCTAACAAAACTTTAACATTTTTCTTACATTTTAGGCGCTTTTGTTGCCAAGAGATACCGATGAAGGAGACACTTGTGCCTCTTGGCAACTAAGTGTTACATTTTAATTCAAATTAAATTTTTAATTTATTTATAATAATTATTTTTATTTTATTACTCTGACCGATTTTTATAAGCTCGAAAATGCCTAATCAATTGCTTGTGATTAATAAATTACTTTATCTATTACTCTACCCAAAAAATTCATTAAATTATTTTCTTACAATAATTCGCTAAATTTATAGGCATCAGTTTAAGGATCTCAAGGTCGTTTGATCCCTTAAAAATAGTTTAACCATCACAAAACACGTTTATTCTTTTATTTTGTTGCTTGTGATATCTTAAAAACACATCGAATACAATTTTAACAATCGCACAATTGCACAATTGCAATTGTGTGTTTGACGCAATGAAAGCATCAACGGATAATGTTAATTCCCTTTATCAAGATTCAAGAGTCTTATCTCCACGAATGAGTATAAAAAAACAAAATTCGAAACGACCCGGAAATTGAGCAATCCTCCATGCGAGCGACAGTAAAAAACAAGGAGTGTATACACGACTCCAACGCCTCTTGCGAAAATCCCCGCAGCTCGCGGGCGCGCAATAGTCGTGTTCTCTCTCACGCCGCCAAGTGCTCCCTCGAGCCCCACGCGCGCTCGAGACAAAAGAAAAGGGACGCGCGCTGCGTTCCTCGCAACGAGCGCGTTATGCGCGCGAGTTCCGGGTGCAGCAGCGGTGTAATTCCCGCGCGCCTCGCCGCGAGAAGACAGGAAGACGCCTGATGCAGCTGCGTGTATTTTTCGTATTTTCATTATCAGCCGCTCTTAGATAACGTATGCGCGAACGCCAGTTTAGAATTAAATGTTTAGGGCGAGAAGAAAGAGCGTCGTTGTAAGAACTTCGGTGAAAGAAGATATTTGGTAAGATTAATAAGGTAATGAAGATTAATACATTTGAACTAAATATGTAGTGAAAATTAGATACGTGCATCTGAATTTTTTGTTATTTGTTAGAATGAATATTTGATATGTATGCAATTTAGCGTTGTGAATAATGACAAAATTCAAGTATATTTATATAATACTTTATATCATCTGTTATACTTCCAAGTTGCGTTGGAAGTGCATTTCTTAATAATTATGATTTCACTTTATTTAATAAAGCTAGGATTCTAACGCGTCTTCCATAAGCAGCAATCGCGAAAACATATTGCAAACGATCACTTCGAATTGTCAAATCCAGTAATTTATTTCGTAGAGTCCTTCACAGTTTTCATTAATTATTGTAAAGGCCAAAATTTAATAAAAGAAGCAATAATAAATAGAATAAATACAATTACTAAAAAATTATTTATCAAGCAAATCTTTCAATTTCACTACATATTATCAGTGAATTGTGTTCTCGTACCATTGAATTCATGACATGCATGATCGAAAGTCACATTGGTCTTGTGGTACATAAAGATATAAATAAATTTACAAAAGAAAAACATAATACCCGCTGATAAAAAGCAATATGTATTCAATTCGTGAAAAATTTTAATGCAGACTCAAAAAAAAAAAGAAAAAAATATCGAAGAAAAATCTCTGCTTCGCCAGCCTCTAAGCTCATAGAGTAGCGCTCGAACACCTCTAACCCCGCGCACTCTTTGATGCAAACGAGCTCTGAGTGGAGGCGAGCTCCGCAATAACAAAGGACCAGAAACCAAAAGTGATTTTAAAACAAGAAGCTCAACCAGAAGCAGCCACAGCAGCAGCACCTCTCCATCTGTGCTCCAGGCTCTCAACCGCGCGCAGCAGCAGCAGCTTCTGGGCTCCCTCACCTACGCAGTCGTCGACTACTTTAATGGCGCGCAGAGCTTCATAAATAATTCATCCTATCGCAGCGCGTCCTCTCGACTCCATCATCCCTCTTCTCTGCCTCGCTCGCGAGCTTTTTCTCTGCAAGCTCCACAGCCAGTCTCCCTCTCGCACTCTCTCTTTTTTCGGAGTAGTCTCTCAAAATTCCTGAGCACACAAGATAAGGGAGAGAGAGAGGGAGAGGGAGAGAGAGAAAGCTCGCGCCTCCCTTGTCGGCTTTGCAAATAAAATATCGTCTCTCGTCAAGCCGTCGTCGCCGCCGTGGCACGAACGCGCGGGAGTAAAAAAAAAGCCCGAGAGCGACGACTATGCGCGGCGCGACTCGAGCTTTACTTGCCTCGCACGCAAGGAGATGAAGAGAAAGAGAGAGAGAGAGAGAGAGAGAGAGAGAGAGAGAAGAGCGCGCAGAGCTTCGCGGAAGCGCGGCGCCGAGGGAAGTGCGAAAATATGACGACGCGGTATTCCGAGCAGGTACGCGACGAGCGCGAGCGCGAGAGAGACTAGACGGCTGAGACGCTGCTGTTGTGCGGCACGGAGACAGCGGACGAGCTGCAGATTGGCGCGCAGCTGCAACTTTACGGGATGCTGAAGATTTTCTTCTGCTATGGTAGCGACAATTTGTTTGTTGCTGGTCGTTTTGTTTTTATTTTAGTTGCTTGGGAATTTTAGGATGTATTAAACCGTGGAAGAGCTTTTTTTTAAAAAATTGTAATCTTCTATAACACGTTAATATTTGTGAAAAATGGACAAATATTTTTATTTAGGATTAAGTTACTGCAGATTTCACAGACCACGGTGCTTTTGTTTTGCAACTTTTGCCAAAAGTCCGACATAGGAGCCGTAGCCAAAATATTGACAGACTTTTTTACAATCAACGCCAAAAGTTAATTTTTCAGTTATTAATTATAATGTTAGTCATGTAAAGTACCATTTTTGTTATATGTGTAGGAGAACTGTGAAAAAATGTTATCCAAATAATATGAGTTTTGAAAATCATAAATCGCAGTGAAATTGCGCTGAGCTTCAGTTTTACTATTTATGTTACGAGATTCTCAAAATCGTACTGCTTTCCGCGAACGTTAAATAATTAAGTGAAACTCTTTAAATTGTATTTAAATTTATAATTTTCAAAGAGCATATCATGCAGATTACTAGTTTGTCCTGTTCTACTTATAGTAAGGGAGGTGCAGGTAATATGGCTACCTTCTTAATCTGGTTAAAAAACTTTCGATTCCCAGTAAATATATATATATATATATATCGTGTGTTGGGGCTCGGAAATTATTGAGACATGTTATTTGAACCTTGAACTGAATCTAATACCTCATGAGTTTTTTTGCAAAAAAAATTACTCTGAATTTAAATTATAGAAGTTTTAAGTAGTTAAAAATTGGCCACTTTACCAAAAGTGTTGGTAAAGTGGCCATCTTAAAGTACGTAGAAAGAACTACAATTGTATGTACCGTATTATTCTATTTTCGCTTGTATCACACTAACAAAAGTGTTCTCTTTACATGCATGACACTATTTTATAATTAGAGGTCGCTAGCAGCGGGGTCGTCGCGGTTCTCAACATTTATTGATACAATACATATACTTCAAGAGTTACGGCGCCCCAGAATAACGCATACAACGAGATATCGAGTAGGTGGTCGCATTACCTGCATGGTCACATTACATATACCCCCCCCCCTCTTATAAAGCAGAATTAGAGTGAAATGAACCGTTCCTATTAATATTATAACATTTTTAACATGACCCTGGCAGAAACCTAAGCTGATTTCTAGCTAAATATTAGCTAGATTTTGCAAATTTGATTTAATTATGGTTATATAATTATGATGTATTACTTTGTTTATCAAATACTTTTGGTGTTACATATGCATATGTCTGTATGTTCGTAAATTGTTATTTATTAATATCAATACTAGCTACGTCACTCGCTTGCTCGTAATTTGAAATTAACATAGCAGAATAATGATAAAATATTTGTATGCAATATTATTATTGGGATATTATTAGTATACTAGAATATAAATATTATCTATTAACAACAAGTTATCTAATAATATTCAATACGGAGCGCCAAGCGAGTCTATGGCTATAGATGTTAAACTTAGAAGCATGTTTAAATATAAATAGATAATGGTAAGCTATTATATATTTTCAATCATTATGTGAAAGCATTGGCTCGGGTGCTTAGTTGCACGCCTGTGTGGGTTTGAGAGTGAATCTAAGAGTTATTTAGTTTAATTTTATTATTTTTTGTTTGAAAATAAAATGACTATTTATTAAGATGATTCATGAATGTTGATGTATGAATTTATATATTTGTTTTATAGTTTAATATTTAATTGACCATCAAATGAACTATCTATGATTATACATATATCATAATTTTAAGTTGCAACATTTTTAAACATTTTAGTTTAAGGGACCTATATTTAAAAAAAAAGATAATAAATCTGTAATTGAATCTCAGAAGCAATTTAAGGTATTCTAAAAAAGATTATTTCACTGCATATTGATTAACTATTGATTTAATTTGTTTATCTTTCTTATATATATGAGTGATTATTCAATAACCTTTATGTTTGAAAGCAAAAGATATCGGCAATTTATGATATACGTCGATTTGTCCTTTATCAGCATTATTGCTCTAATTTGCTAATAATCAATATCTTTATTATAAAGAAGTCGCATTGTTTATCGTGAAAAATATTCAAAACGGTATTTTGGTTACAAATAACAACCGAATTCTATGAAATTTGAACCGGTCAATGTTTACACAATTTTGAAGTGCATACTATGTGGTTCTATTTCTAAAAAACTTATTTTTCTTCGAGTAATTATTTAAAATACAGAAGTCGATACAGAGATTCCAGTAGAAAATTTCAATATTTAAAAAAAATCGACTTACTATACCCTTATATTTTATATAAACATTATATGATTTTCAAAAGATTCCGTTATTATTTGGATTCGGAAAACGCGCTTTATAAGTAGCTTTCACTTCCTCATATGTACATACGTTCTAGCATATATATATATATATATATATATATATATATATATATATATATATATATATATATATATATATATATATATATATATATATATATATATATATATATATATATATATATATATATATATATATATATATATATATATATAAATTTGATGTATAATCCTGCAAAAAGACCAATAATTCAATTATTTCATTATTTTATATTTCTCTTTATATATAATCAATGAATGCCAGTCTCAACCCTGTAAAATATAGAGTGAAATTATGTAAATCTATTTATATATATATTATATATATGTATTACATTTACTATTGATTAGTTAGATTTGTTATTATCATTATTATCTTTAATCTAAGAAATAAAATACATTTTACATCTATTTTATGTATTTAATTCACGTTGAATCTTTCTGATTTTCAAAAATACTCGGATATGCGAAATAATAAGTCAACGTAAAAAGCATATTAAAAACATAATATTATGTTTAATATTAATTTTCATGATTTATTATCATTATGATTACCTCCAATGCAAGAAATATAATACATTTTGCATTTATTCTATGTCTTTAATTCACGTTAAATATTTCCGATTTTCGTAAAAATCCAGACATATAAAATGATAAATCAACATAAGAAGCATATTAAAATCATAATATTCTGTTTATTATTAATTATTCTGATTGATTATTAACATTATTATCTGTAATATAAGAAATTAAATACATATAATATTTATTTTATGTCTTTAATTCACTTTCTATGTGGGAACAAGTCTTATTTAAAAACAAATGATTTCTCTTAATTAAAAACATAATATTATGTTTAATATTAATTAGTTAGATTTATTATTATCATTATTATCTTTAATACAAGAAATAAAATATACCCATCTGATTTCCGTAAATTTCTAAATATACGTAATTCTCTAACAACATAAAAACCACTGCCAATTCATTGGCACTTAGCTTCCTCAAACTAAATTAATTCTTCTAATATGAAAATTTTTGTTCTAATAATTTATCATTGATGGTTTAATTCAGAACATTTAATTAAACTAGCTATAACCATAATATTATTTTTATTTTATATTTATATTTTAATTGACATTTATATATAGATTAAATCTGTTTTAAACAGTTTTCCGTAACATTATTTTTTAAATTAATAATTTTCACATTGAATTTGAATTCAACGACATCTAAAATCACATAATTATATCGTTCATACGTATGATTTTTACCTATATTTATAAAAAATAAAACAAAAATATTGATATTCATTACTTCATTTATCTTAAAATACTTTTTGTAACACAAGCACGATTTTCGCGTTTTTTTGTAACTATTAAGCGGGCTTAAAGGACAATTTTTTAGACCGGCGGGCGCAAAAATAAATAAATTTTTCGGAAAATTGCTATTATATATATATTTAGCCCCGCTTAATATGCTAGAAAAACGCAAAAATCAATACATGCGTTACAAAAAATATGGTGTGCACCAAGGGCAAAGTGGGCTTTTTGACCTCGTGTGGTTGCAAGTACTCGTCTTCGGCTCGTGCTAGCTCACCTTCGACTCATACTGCAATCTCCACTAAAATATATTTTCAAAAATAATTTCCCAATATCAATCAACAGAAATCCTCCTGCTCGCTTCACTCTCCAGCCCTTAAGTATATAAATTAATAAATAAAATATTACAATTTTCTTAACTAAAAAAAATTTTTTTTTTTTTAAATTAAATTCTTAAAAATTAATAATAATAATAATAAATAATAATAAATAATAATAATAATAAATTAGTAATATAATATTATTAATAATTTTTAATTCTTGTAAATTCTTTAAATTTTTTTAACTAAATCTTTCAGTTGTAGAAGATAGGTTTTTTATACTTTTTTAAATGTATTTACACACATATTGGCTATAAAATTGCTAACATTTCTAAAAAACCCGAAAAACTAAAACTCAGAAATAAAAAGATAAATAATCACTATAAAACAAAAACAAGTCGATGAATCTTGAAATTTCTTTGTAATTTTGAATCTTCATTTAAAATCTTCATTAGCCCTTTTTGATAAAAATGATCACGGCGTTCTATCGGATTCGAGATATAAGCGATCAAAAAAAGAAATTAGAGAAAAACATAACCTCAATATCTCAGAAAGTAAAAGATCTCATGATTTGAAAAAACATACAGGTCATGAGATAGTAAAAAATTACCTTTTTGTAAAGTTTCAGATAAAATGCTGTCGATTTACTTAAGTTATCGCGTCAGGAAAAAAAGCAATTTTTTTAACAAATAGTATAGTGGGCCTTTTTAGACCGAGTGTGGAGACTCGCCTTCGGCTCGTGCTAGCTCGCCTTCGACTCGTACTGCAACCACACTAGGTAAAAAAGCCCACTTTGTCCTTGGTGCACACCATATTTTTTGTAACGCATGTATTGATTTTTGCGTTTTTCTAGCATATTAAGCGGGGCTAAATATATATATATAATAGCAATTTTCCGAAAAATGTTAGCGGATGCAAAAGTTACTTTATTTATTAATTATTATGATTTCTTAATATTATTATTATTACGTCCAATGCACGATATAAAATATATTTTACACTTATTTTATGTTTCTAATTGACGTTAAATTTTTCCGATTTTCGTAAATACCCAGATATTCGAAATTCTGAATCAACATGTAAAGCATGTATTAAAAATATAAAATCTATGCTAGCTGAATATTTTCTTTTATATAGAAAAAGAATGACCACAAAAAGGAACAAAATAAAACACAAAAAACAATAAAAAAATTTAAATACGTTGAAATAATAAAGAAATACTTAAGAAAAGCTGGAGGAAAAACATCAGAAACCACAATCAGACAACATAAATAACGTATTAAGAGAGCAGGCCTGGGTTAAATCCAAAAAAATACTTTTTTCTTCACGAGTGCACAAAACTTTTTATGTTTATCATTCTGAAAAATTTTATACTATCGAAACACAATACAATCTTAAATTTTACCGTTGTAAAACCTCAAAATCTTGATCCTACACGTCACAATAAATCATTATTTTCAATACCATATTTATTAAAGGAATTTTGATCCTCACACGATTCAAGTTGACATGATGAACGAAATGTTTTCTTTCGACGGGTATTCGACTCCTTTTGACATGTATTACAAAATAAGCGGAGCACTTTTTCGTTAAATTTTTTTTATTTTCTTTTAGAGATCTAATCGATCTTTAAAAAAATTTTTTTAAATATTTTTGAAAAAATTGATTGGATGTACGACCCAGGCCTGTATCCTTAAAAACATTAAAATATGCTTGAAGAACATTCTTGATCTCGTAAGAGAAAAATGACCACAAAATAAAACACTTTAAAAAATAACAAAATTTACCTACGCCGATATAATAAAAAAATACTAAAAAAGAATGTGGGAAAACAATTAGACAAAATAAGAAACGTATTAAAACCGTAAAATATGGTAACAGAATTGTTTTTTGCAGGAAAAGAATGACAGAAAAGGAAAAAATGAAACACAAAAAACAAAAAAAAT
Source organism: Gastracanthus pulcherrimus (assembly GCA_949152435.1). Taxonomy (NCBI): domain Eukaryota; kingdom Metazoa; phylum Arthropoda; class Insecta; order Hymenoptera; family Pteromalidae; genus Gastracanthus; species Gastracanthus pulcherrimus. The sequence continues at coordinate 29,936,566 of OX424573.1, read as the reverse complement.
TATAACCTCTTCGAAATAATTAAGATATAATTAAAAGTAAATGGGTGAAAGACATCAGAAAATGGGTGAGAGACAAAAAGAGTTTAAATCCATAAAAACGTAATAAATATGTTAGTTACACACGTCTTTTTGTAATAAATTAATGCAATATAATAAAAGAAAATAAATTGCAACACAAAACGATTCAAAATTACGTAAGAGCTATAAAATCGATGAAGAACTGAATTTCATGATTATTTGGAATATTAATATAATGCAGATAGATTTATATTTGCGACATATTGTGTTGAACATTCAGTAAAGTACGTACATTATTAAAAACTAATAAAGTGTAGAAACGGAATATAAATAGATTAGATTTGCATTCAAAATCCGTATTTGTTTAAAGCATTCTCTTAACCAGATTCTAGCTATTAGCTATAATTTTGTTTCATTTTTGCTTATTAATCTGGCTAATAATTAATAAGCTAACTAAATGTTCTAGCTAATTTTCTACCAGGGAAGCTACTAAATATTATCGTACCAAATGTTAGAATAATATTTTGTACAATTTCTATTTTGTTATCGAAAGCATGAAAATTGTATTTCCGTATGTCTTGAACAAAATACATTTATTTTCATTGAGCATCAGAATGAGTTATTATATGTACAAAATATTAGTAAATTTAAGATTATAAAAAAATTATTGGTTTGAAATAATTGAAATTATAATATAATATTTTTTAACAATACTTTTGCTTTCTCAAAGAGAAAGCTTTGTGACGATGAAAATTTTTTTATCAGAGATTTTTATGTATTTTTATGTTTTCAAGATTCCTGAGTCAGAAAAACATGTTTTTAAAAACTATCTGTCTGTCTGTATGTATGTATGTATGTGACAACAAAATTGTGGAACGATAACTTCTCAAGGGAAGCATGTTATGAGCTGAAGTTTTGAAAACTATGAGTTATTGCTCAACTTACAACTGATTAGATTTTGGAGCTGATTGGATAATAAATAAATAGTATAAATTTATTTTTATTTTTATACGTTAAATATATTGAACATATGTATGTTTTCATAAAGTACACGTAATTTTCTTTCAATTTATATATCAATCAATTACCTGAACGCTATTTTAGCGGAAAAAATAAATTTTAATTTTGAATACATATTTTTCGAAAATCGGTAATTTTAGTAAATTGAGAAATAATGTTTTATTCGGATAGACCTCAACAATAAAATAGTCTGTTAAAGATTTTTAATGAATTTCAATTATTAAATTCCCAAACTCGATTTATTAGGATTTCTCTTTGAGACAGCATTCTTCTAAAGCAATTAGCAGCGGTTTGTTATTGTCAAAATCGTTGTTGATAGTTTCTTTGAAACCCAAAATTTGACGACACGAGCGATATTAAAAGATCCTACGAGAGAAGTAATAACAGCGAACTATTGATAATCATCGTAATTGCTTATTCTGACCGTAACTTCTAAACGAACCCATTTAACTATAGCTACATTACGCAAACAAATTTATCGACGAATTAATAACATTTCCCTTCGTAATACAGCGTATAACGCAGGCCAAAACATCGAGCAGGCCCTTCTGCTCGAAATAAGTGCGAAATTTCGAGGCGGGTAAAATTTTCAGAGTGCAGGTAACCCAAATTCGTTCTTCCCGCGCGCTTGCAAGTCGCTGCACTTGAATCGCAAGTGCCGCCGCGCGCTACTTTTTCGTCATTCCCCGCGCGCGCGCGCGCGCGAGCTTTACTTCTCGCATCTTCCTCTCGAGTGCACCTATCCGGGAGCACTCGTGCGCCTCGCGCCGCATAAATAAGGTGCGAACGCCTAGGAGAAGTCGGCGCGATATGCATATGCGCGATCTCGTCTCGTTAGTCACTCGCCGAGCCGCGAGCGACACTCGTCTAAAGTGACTGCAACTGCTCTTCACTCCTTCTTCTTCTTTTACGTTATTTTTTCCTCTCGCGCTTGAGGTGTAAAGGGTGCAGTATAATGTATATATGGACTGCGGCTGCTAGGCGTGTCGCCGGGCTGATGGATGAATGTTGCGCCGCGATGTTTTCATAATTTTTCGCCTAGCTGAGAAGCTGATGCAAAGACCTCGCCTTAAAATTTTTATGTTGTTTATTATAGTAATATTGAGAAAAAGTATTAGATAATTGTAGTAGCAATTCTGAAATAATAAAATTATTCTCTCTGGATTGATAATTAACTTATAACAAAAAAACTGTACATTGTTTTTAATTGTCAGTTAAGGTGGCTTTCTAGTGAAATCAAATTTTTCTACAGTTTTGATTTTTATGAATTGATACTTACATATCATAATTGTACTGATATTATAAAGTTATAAACAAAATTTCAGCCATTTACCTCTCTTAGATTTAGAGTTATCCTAGGAAGTGTATTAAATTAGAATAAAAATAGGGTTACGAGGAAAGTTATCCTGGCGCACACCTAATTTTTAAACCCAAATGACATTTTTACGATATGTTCTTTAAAGTATATACAGAAAAAGTGTGCATTTTGTTTTTCTCTAAAATTAATTATTACTTTTTAAAAAATAAAACATTATTGATTTATGATTTTGCTTAAATAAATTTAAGCACTAGTTTTACAATAATTTTACGTGTAATGGCTTTTAATAATAAAGTTGTTCAAAATAATTTCAAAAACAAAATATACACTTTTATTCTAAATACGTTGAAGAATATTCTCCTAAAATTTTAGTCGGATTCATCAATTTGGTGTGCCAGGATAATATTAAAGTTTAAAAAAGCAAATTAGCAAGAAAACAGTGTTTTTATAAATAGTGGCTTTATTGAACAAACTCATCATAATTTTATAAAACTATTCATTATAAATATATTTTACATATCAATAACTCTTAGAACACATCTGATTAGTATGATACTGTATGTATACAGTACATAACCTCCAAAACTTGAAGCAAAAAATTATTATTCACTTCCTGAAAAACGTTAATTAATGCATAATAGTGAAAAAATTACGTTAAATGACAAAAAAATATTTTCGCAAAGCGTTTCTTTTTCAATAAAAAAAATAATACCATCATAAAAATATTTTTACTTAATGAGTTAATATAGTTCAACTGACTTATAAACAAAAAAAAATGTTTTCGAATTTTGGTCGACAATCACTAGAGAGCCACTTTAAATCTATATTATTGTACCTAGTAAGTTGTTTCTGTAAGTCAGATATAGAATTTATTAAAAGATATGTTATTCATTTTGCTTATGTTTCAAATCATAAAGTATACATTACTTTGGTATTTTTTGTAAATAGTTCAATGGAAAATAAACGTTAATGTATATAAATTTGTATAAAAACTTGAAAGTTTTTTTAATAGTATATTAGTATAATTTCACAAGGAGATTATCATATCTTCGGGACACGGATTTTGATGAAACTTTGGGAGGTATTGTCTGGTACCAGAAATGACGCCTAGCACCCGTAGTTTCGTCCCATAATCTCTCGGAGACAAGATATGAATGTTTGTGTTTAAAATACGCGTTATTTCAGTAAAAGGTGGTACCTATACTTCGTATTATAACTCTGCAAGTTATTTTGCTAGAAAAATTATGTAACAAGATATAAAAGTTGACTAAAAGAGTTTTAATTTAAGCTTTGTTTCGTATCAAAATATTACTCTGTTTCAAAATTATGAACAATAAAAAATGATGACAAGATCGCATGGAAAACTACTGAATTTAAAGAGCTAAAAAGCCTCAAGTTTTCATGAATTTTATGTCATCATTTTTAATTGTTCACAACTTTGCAACAGAATAATATTTTTATATGATACAAAGTTTAAATTAAAGCTCTTTTAGTCCATTTTTTTATCTTGTTACATCATTTCCCTAGCAAAATAACTTGCAGAGTTGTGATACGAAGTATAGGTACCACTTTTTACTGAAATAACGCGTATTTTGAACACAAACATTCATATCTTGTCCCCATGGGCCCATGGGACGATACTGCGGGTGCTACTTCATTTTTAGGTTCCAGAATATACCTTCCAAAATTTCACTCTCCTTGTCAGTGTAAATTACTAATTGTGATTGTCGTTTTATTTACGACTTCGAAAATTTCTAGTGTTGTGTATTACGTATAAAAGTGTAAATATTACATAATATTATGTATAGGGGAGAGTACCCCAGTATGACCATCCATAGCTATTTTAGCTGTAACTTTTGTGTACCAAGGTAAAAATGAAAATTTATAAATGGAATTAGTTATATGAATGGTCCTTTTTGATGTAGTAAATTAGTTTTTACCAAAGTTAATAATCTAAGTTAAGGATTAATTAATAACGAAAAATGAAAGTTTTGAGTTTTTGAGGAAGTGTCTCCCAGTATGACTAGATAACGTTTATAGCAGAATATTTATGCTCTAGATGTTTAAAAATTGTGCTTCAAAGATAGGTAAAAGTTATAAAATAGTATGTTGTTTAAATCTATTTGAACTTAAATCATATCATATATGAATTAATTAGTATGTAAATAGCTTATGTACTGGGCATGCATTTAACCCTCGGGAGATAACTTTTAACACGGAAATTAACAGCTCTTTCGTTATTCTCGCGAGAATCTTAGGAGTTGTGATTTAATAGAACTATAACATGCATCTAATCCAGCATATAAAGTACTGCCTTCTAGTGGTATGAGCTCAATAGCCATGGGTTGTCATACTGGGAGACTCTCCCCTAACTTATTATAAATTGCTTTTAAACAGTATCTTCTTAAATTAGAATTTTTCAAATAAAAAACAAAAAAAATTTTAGACTGCAACATTTAATTGCTTTGACTAAATTCCGAAAAATCACACAATTAGGTAGGTAGTAGTTCGAAAAAGAACTTTTAACGGTTCCCCAATAACTTTGCGCAGAATGAAATTCCTCGTCGGCCGATTCATTCACGAAAGGCAATGGGCTCTGGAAGAGTCATAAATATAAGCCCACAACTCTATAGCCGTCATATACAGCAAGAGAGAGAGAGAGAAAGAAAGAGAATCGAACGTACGTGATCGAACAATGCCTACCTTTCCTGCCGCCTCTAACAGTCGATCTACCGCACCGCCTAATTCCGTCCGAGCGATAGTCCCGCACGAATTTTCCGACAATCGATGATCCTCGTTCACTCTCGCCCCGCTTCACCGTGTATTATACACGTGCAGCATACAATCATACATACATAAAAACGCTCGAAAAACTCTGCAAAACTGCGATGTGTGTCCTGCGGGGCGCGTGCGGCTGCAGATATATATACACGCGTGGAGAGCACAAAAGCCAGACAGAAGAATCGCCTCTCTCTCCCTCTCTCTCTCTTTCGGCCCCACCTCGACACACAATGTTATACGACACAAGTGTGCGTGCAGCGTGTGCAGCTAGCAGCTCGCCCACGTAGCAGAGAAAGAGAGAGAGAGAGAGAGAGAGAGAGAGGAAGCAGCGACGAGGTGCACCTGGGCTGCACGAAGGTAGATATAGATATAGGTCCTATCGCTGTCTCACTCCCTCTCTCTCTCTCTCTCGTTCTCTTTATCGCTTTCTCTCTCGGCTCGGGCTTGAAAGAGTGTGCGGAGGTTTTGTGCCTATAAGGAGGATCGTCGACAGGTATGAACACGAGTCTGTTTCCGGATGCGATTTCACGGAATCCAAGATGTGAATCATACGCTACTTCCCGCCGATTGATCGGTGTATACAGCGACGGCACCTTCGCGACGTTGTGCGGACTTCTCGAGTTGTTCGCTTTGATTTGAAGAAGCGCTCGGATACGCACGGCCGGATGTGTGTCAAAATATAACGATATAGGTTCGTGAGCACGGACAATGCAATTTTATATTTTACGAACCATTTGTGTGATTTGGAGCAGATAATTTCATTTAATTATTAAAGTAAAATGAATTATATGTAGGTACCTAATTTGAAAATTAAACAGTCATAAAATAATTAACAGCGTTGCGAATAAAACAAGTGCACGTTGACGTAAAAGCGTTCCAAATTTCGAGTGCCTTTCGAATGATTCCTATTGTACTTTTATTTTTGAAACTATGTTTGACCTAATTATTTACTAATCCAATATACATCGAGTAGATTATCGGAGTTACCAGTTAAAGGATTATTTGAGAATTAAAAGCCAAATTCAGGCACTTAGTTATATGATGGACAATGACTGGGTAACTAAAAATACATACTTTAGGCCGTCACCATTAAAATCAAATTTTCGTAACAAATGAAGTAGGAATATTATATTTATAAATTCTTATTAAAATTATGAATTACGCATATTTTATAATAATAATAATAATAATAATATAATATAGAAACAAAACAAAGTACTTTATTTCTGTAATATAATTAAGGGAAGAGAAGAGGCTAAATTTTGTATTGGCCAATAAACTATAATTTTACGTAAAATATATCTAATATTATACAAAACGAATATGTTTCATTAACAATTAAGTTCATTCTACTCTACATCGTCGATATAATAGAATAACCTATAAAAAATCATAAAATTTCAAAATATTGTATGTTGTACAGATTTTATTGGTTCATAACCTACTACATACAAGGAAAGCACTTATTTAATAGATTTTTTCACATTTCCCTTTTATAATCTCAACAGTAAACAGAACAACTGAGTTTATTAAAACATATATGTTTGGTTAAATTTATGTATAAAGTTAAGTAACGTTATAAACTCAAAATCTGTATTACTTTGTTATTAATATGAAAAACAACATTATAAACGTTCAACCTGTGTCGTAAAAGACTGCACTACTATTTAAATGAACAAAATAATAATTATTATTGTTACGCTTTTATATAAATTCTTATTCTTACCTTTTTGTGGTTGATAAACTATAATTTTTTTTGTTCGTTAAATTAGTTCATTAAAATAGTAGCGCAGTCTTTTACGACACAGGTTGAACGTTTATAATGTTGTTTTTCATATTAATAACAAAGTAATACAGATTTTGAGTTTATAACGTTGCTTAACTTTATACATAAATTTAACCAAACATATATGTTTTAATAAACTCATTTGTTCTGTTTACTGTTTATACAAATAACGTATACAAAATTTTGTTTTTTTTTTATTTTACTTTTATGAATACCTTCATTTCCATAAATTGAAGAATCCCCCATCTCGTAAGAATCTTTGCTTTATTATGAATCTGTGTATTAAAATACTAAAATTAAAAGTTAGTTAATTCACATTCAAAGGTTATTTTTTTTTTAAATTTAGCGTTATTCTAAATAAAAAAATACATTTGTCTAGATACAAAATACTAATCTTATATAATATTAGAAAATCTATAAATATATTCATATTAAATGATTATAGGAAAAGGATATGTCATAGGGATAATGTATATATACATATAATATATAAGGTCTATCATTATTCAAAATATTTAGTAAATGCTTAACTTTATTCATAAAATATTACATCATCTTATATACAGCTTAAAATTTTATAAATGTGTCGAAGAATAATGAACATATTTGAGTAAAATAATTTCTTGCCTATCGACGAACAGAATAATTTTGAATATATAAAGGTATATTTAAAAGTAAAATAAACCTATTTTCGCTAACAGAATCTAATGCATACTTTGAATGTTTCAATTTTATCAATATTAAACTTGATATTCCAAAATTTTAATATTATTAGTATAATTTTACATTTTATATTACAAAATATTAATATTGTTAATATAATTTTACATTCTATATTTAGATTTTATTTAAATATAAAATGAATACTAATTATCAATAATTAAACAGTATTCGCAATTTTGAGAGAATATAATAATAATAATTTATTTGAAAATGAAATGTTAACTTTTAAATCTTATTAAATTTGTTTATGTAAAATGATACATTAAAACGGGAAATTAGTTACATCAAACAGTCATTGACGTTTTCATTAACACTAATACCAAGGAAATTTATCAACTAAAAATAAAATATTTTTTTAAGTATTACATTGAAATACAGTTTTTTCCCTGGATCGTAAAAGTTTATTTCATGGTAAATTTGCCAAGTAAATTGAATTCTAATTGATAATGTTTAAAATTATTAACGGAATGTTCACTTAAATATTTTACATATAGGTTCAAAAATGTATTTTATGATTTCAGTAATGTTGCAAATAAATGTTCACTGCGAATATTGTTTTATTAAAATTAAAATTGATTACTGAACCCTGTGATAATTATTGTTTTTCAGCTTATATTATGTATAAGAGTAAGCCACTTGAATTACACAATAAAACGTCAATAAATTTTGACATGTTTTGAAAATTAAATTATATCAATAATAATTATAATTATCATAGGGCACAATATAGTACTCACTTTCTTTGACACTGTCCTCTCATAATAAACAACAGACAGCAGACAGTTAAAAATGCAAATTATCTGCGAATTTCATTGTAAGAAATTTAAAAAATATATATACATAATAGAATGTGTTGCTCATTCATACAATACTAAACTAATGTCCTGTCTTCACATACCGATCAATAGAGACTTTTAATTTTAACTTTCAATGTTGAATAACACTCATACGATAGCAATAATTATCAGATTTCATTGAGTGTCTAGAGTAAATATAGCATGTTTTGCGTCAATTTTGAAGGTTATTTATGTTTTGTTTACATAAGCAGGATAAGCGTTATTTGAGGAGAAAAGCTAAATAGAGCCACTATTGATCTATACGTGGAGACAGCACACAAGGCACGATCGATTCTTACGAGGCACATGAATAAAAAAGCCTTTTTACTCCTATCTTTCACGATTTCAACGTCTAACACACACGCTCGACGTCCTTTCAATCCAACATAAAAAAAGAAAAAAGCCAAAAACTCTCACTAAACATTGATTTTCAAAAGCAAAAAATCCAAACACCGCACAACAATAAAAAAACTCGCGCAGTGCACAGAAACGAAAGTAAAAAAGAAAACGATGACACGTCCTCTCCTCTTGGCAGCACAGCTGTCGTTCTCTCTCCTCGGGCGAAAAAGCACAGAGCCACGTCCAACACACGAAGCGCGCGGCGCCGCGTCCGGCGGCCGAATGCGCTCCTCTCTCCTCGCAGCCGAGAGCGCCGCTGCCGCTGCCTGCTTTCGTAGCCGCCGCGGCCGCTCTCCCGCGGCCATTGGTCCCGCGGCGCCCCCCACGCGGCCTTGCCCCTGGCGGCCGCCAATCCCCGCGCGCCTCTCCTCCCCCCACGGCGTCGCGCGGCCGCGTGTGCACACTGTACTCTCTACACCCACGCCCACGCCACCTCTCTCTCTCTCTCTCTCTCTTTCACGCTCAGACGGCAGCAGCGGCGCGGCAGCGGCAGCTAGCACAGCAGTGCGGATGGGCCGCTGCCGAGGCTCGGAGGGAGCATCGCAGAGCCGAGTCGGTCAGTAAGCCCGCGGCGACTCGGCGAGGAGAGAGTGCAGCGCGAGCGTGGCACGCATCGTAGGTACAGTGCCGTGCAGCAGCCGACAGACGCACACGCGCGCCCGCGAGTTTTGCGCCGCGTTTGAGCTGGAGGTGCGCGGATATACGCATATAACTGGATTGATAAAGAAAACGAGAGATATTGCGAGAGTCGATCCGAGTGCAGCGGAGGAAGAAGGAAGCCGGTGTTTGGTTGTATTTTGTTTTTGGCTCCGCGCTCGGAGATACGCTCGATGACTCGAGATCGCGGAGAATCAGTGCGGACGACGAGCGCAGCGGCGGCGCCGGCTCTCGATGATCATTCCTGTGTGCGCGCGCGCGACGTGTCAGTTGTTGCTGTTGTTGTTGTGTGACAGTTTTACCGCTGGATCGTTGGCGCGGAGCTAGGGGCTTCTCGCGTGCAGGGCGCACAGCGGCAGCGGCGGCGGGGTCCCCGGACATGAAGAAGAAATCGCTGATCATGTGCGTGACGACGCCGCTCAGCGCGACGAAGATACTGAAGAAGAAGAAGGCGGCGAGCTTGCCGGTGGCCACGACCGCCGGCAGGACCGTCGCCACGAGCGCACAGGTCGTGCAGACGAGCTCCGATCCCACGAAGCCCCAGCACACATCGATCATGTAAATATTCAGATACTTTTTCTTTTGTTTTCTCACGTTTCTTTTGCCGATGCTTCGTCTTGCTTCTTGCTGGATTGTTGTTGCGTGGAGGACGAAACACTTGCACTTTTTCACTCTCGTGGCTGTAGGTGTGTAATATGCTCGCAACTTTCGCGAGGATTGATCGCCGAAAGTTGCGCGCGAGACAGGGTTGTATCCGCGGACCCGGGCTTATCAAAACTTTTGGCATTCTGTATGAGCGAAGAGCGCGCGGGGTTGGGTTTTTTCTTCCGCGGCGCTGTCGCGACGCCTCTTGAATGTCAAACGCCTTTTATTCCTCGTGTCCTTTTGCCCGCTGGGCGCTGCGCAAACTTTGCGAATTTCGCGTTGGATTATTGTGTACACGCGCGAAAGCTCGCTTAAGTGATCGCTGATCGACGACGAGGCAGCGACGTGTTTCAAAACTCGCGCGACCTCCGCTGAATCATTTAAAAGTTCACGTGTGAATATATTATACATTTGACGTGTATATCCCGGAGTTCGAAAGTCAGAGTAAGAAGGGAGATTTCGTGTCCTTTGCGAGAGCAAACGGCCCGCGCGCGCGCCCGTGTTTATTTAGAATCTCGGGCGCGCGCGCGAGAGAGAGAGAGAGTATAAGGTATAAAGTATCGGCGTCTCTGTCTCGCGGCGGCAGCGGCAACACCGGCGCCACGTGCCGCCGCCGTCAAGAGCCACGCGACTCGCGCGCGCGGCCCGCTCGAGAGTCTTTATCTTTGCCGATTCGGGATTGTAATTTCTCGCTGGTGTTTTTATCGCGCGCTTTGAGAGATGTTAACTGTGCGCAAACATTATCAGGTTAAGAAAATTAATTTTTTTTCGGTGAACGAAAGGAGTAGGCCGATCGGGATTTGAAAATCGCGTTGTTTAAAATGATAATTTGGATAGATTTGAAAAAGACGCATGTGCACACTTTCGTTTTATCATAATTATTGTGTTTCTAGTTGAATTTTGCTTGTGCGTGTTGAAAGTTATGTTGTGCGCGTAAGTTGTTCAAGCTAGAATAGGACATATTTTGGCAATCATAAGTAGTAGTTAATTGTAAATTGAAAATCATGCAATTTTAAATGTTAAGTAAACAAAATTATGTGTTACATTTTCATTTTATTATAATTCATTTGTCTTGTAGAATTTTTTTTACGCATTTAGAGAATATACGCAAAAATGGTTAATACCAAAAAGGGCTTTTATTTTCTATTAAAAGTAATAGGTTAATCGTGATATGAAAATTATGTAATTAATAAGAATGTTGCATTTTCATTATAATCTGTGTGCTTCTTATTGGATTTTTTGGCATATTTATTAAAAATAATAAATTAATATCTAGTTAATCGTATTTTTTAGATGTTTTATCAGCCAAAAATGTTGTATGTTTATCCTTAACGAGTTTTTATTTTTATTATAATTTCCATTTATTCCTATCTTTCAATTTAGTAAAAAAATATATATATGGTGAATGTTCATGTGAATGTGTTACTTTATTTTTCAACTGTTAATGATTGGCTCTAACAACACAATTATGGTTTCAAACATCAATACTCTTTTTCGTTGTAATTTTTCTCTATGGTCTTTGTATATCCATATAAGTCCAAATAAAAGTAACGAAGTCTTTATTAAAAACACATTGCAATTGCAACCATTGCTTTATATTTTATTGATTTGAATTGCATAATTTTTATTGCTTCAAAACATTGTACAAACATAGACTAAATATATATCGTAAAAAAATGAAAAAAAGAAGATAAAAAGGTTGTACTAAATAAGATCCAATATTTTCATCAATAAAACTTTATAAATTGAATATGAAAAATTATACATAAAAAATGACTATTTCTGTTTTTACATTGGTAACATACGTGGGTTTTTATAAAAATTACCATACTATATTTTGTAAAAAAATTGCCATATTCAAAGTAAGAATTACCAAATGAATATTAAATTTGACGAACATAGAAAATTTTACACAGTAATTAACACAGTAATTTTTGTAGAAAATAAAGTATGCCATCAATGTGCTGAGATAAATAGTAAATTTATCTAGATATGCTTACGTATTATAAAAAAAAATAAGTAAATTATAATAATGCACCGTCATACAATGCACGCAAGTTTTTCCAATTGCAATTAATTGAATCGTGCACGCGCATTCGTAATATATATCCGTTTACGCGCGTCGACGCGCATTCGGTCCTTCCAAAGCCCAGTGCACCGAATCGTTTCCCTCTTTACGCCCAATAAATTAACGCACCGCTGCCGCCGCCACCGACGTCCAAATATAATGAACGAGAGGCCGAAATTTCACGGCTCGGCAATTAAAAGAGCATTTCGAGAAGCAGATGAAGAGAGATAGTCGGAGATGAAACCAAAAAATAAAAGCGACACAGCCGAATCACGTCATTAACATATACAGACACCGGCTGCCAATTGAAAAATTCACCGTCGGTTATAATAAGGATCCGTGGCGATGAGAGTACGAAAAGTCAAAGCTTAAAAACCTACGGCTTAATTTTGTAAACCTTCTTCTCCGTCGCACTTGCGAATTTTGTCGTTTGGTTACGCGGCGTCGTGGATTTAGCAGCAGTAGCGCCGGTATACAGCGCGTGATATGACTTTGTCTTCGTCCTTTCTCTCGGTTCTTTTTGCTTCGTTTAGTTTTGTGTTTTCGACCGCGCAAGGTCGCCCCTCCGCCATGAGGAGATGCATCGCAGACTGCTGAACCCTTCCTCTGATATATACCTATGCGCCTTCGACTTTTTGTGGGCCCTCTTGTTCTTTTTGCACTTTTTGCAGGGTTCCGCCGCACGCGTCGTTCGTTTGTTTTTGTCGCGTTGGGATTCCTCCGTTGATTTTCGGTCGCGCACGGCTGTATACTTTGTCGTGAAATGAGCGAAATCTACGTGAGGGGATCCTTGTCTTTTGTTTCTCCGAGGAGATTAAATTAAGGAATGATTAATTAATTTGCTTACCGTACATCGAACGCAAGATCATAATTTTTTAATGTTTTCTTATTCAGAAGTATTTCTTGAAGTGTTAGAAAACTCTACCGCAAATATTTTATGTTCATTTCGTGACATGTACAAGATACGTACCCAGCTTCAAATTATAATATAAATTTCATCAAAAAAGATAGGTAAAGGTTTAAAATATTTGTTTCTGATCTATCCCACCCTATGCTGAAGCGAATTGAGTACAAACCGTATAAATTAATAAAAATTTATAATGACAATATTACTTTAAAATTAAAAATTTAAATCAGTTTTTGAAAACTGCTGTGAATTTTTGTTTAAACGTACTTTAATTATTATATTTTCTTTTAATAAAATGTAATGAAATGTCAGTTTTAGTTATTAAAAAATTCTTTTATGTCTGCTTTAATGAATCTGGAAACATCAAACGTTTTACAAACAAGGAACAACATCATATAACTTTAATTTATTAAAGTTTGTACGAGCATAAACTTTCCAAATAAACATAATATAAAATAAATGAATAAAAGTGAAAAATTAAACTATGATATTGAATTATACTTTGTCATTGTTTCCACATTATTATAACGTTAATAAAGACATTTTTCTGCGAAATTCAAATTATTTATGCTTATACCATATTCAGCCCGCACAGGTCATCAAGGTGGCTCCTTCGTTTTTCCAAAATCCAGCATTAACCAAAAAATAAAAATCCCACTTACAGTGAGCGTTTCATACATTCTATTGAAATTTTGGTTGGGGGGTTCCAGGTAAACTGGAGAGAAAAAAATGTTTGAAAATAAAAATTTTTACACGGGCTCTTATGGCGAAATATGCATTTATGCCTGTAACTACATGAAAACCCATGATTTATTTATAAAACCACCAGAAGATTGTATCTTTTAATTATAGATTCCGATCATTTAACAAATATTGAACCATTTTTATTAAATTGCGTTGGTTATTAGAAAACAAAATTGTGTGCCCCCCACGGAATCCCCCGTAGATACGGGACAACACGACGGAGCCACCTTAAAGTATGCATTTCAGACGGTAAGTCAAGTTTGCAACTCTAAATAAATGCAAAAATGCGAAAAATATGTAACTATAATATATACCTAGGTAAAATTAAGGCACTGCACTTATTATAAGAAGTCATGTACTTGATTCCCTCCATTTGACAATATTTGAATATTGCTGCATTCTATTGAACTTCGTAGAGCAAGAAAAAGGCTTCCGCAATACAAATCTGTTGATTAGTAGCCGTAGAAAATGTTCAATCGCTAATAAATTTAGCACGCATATAAATTGCAGTCTTTGTTTGAGCCGTTTAACGAAACATCGCAATCATGAATAATCGCATAGCGGCGCGTCTCGAGGAAAATCGAGGGAACTGCTCTAACCAGTATAAACTTGGGATGTATATATCGCGAACAATGCGCCGCAAATAAGACATTAAAGAGGGTCGATAAACTCATTCTTTCACGTTCTAACGAATCCACGGAGAAACCTATATAATACACAACAATCGCGCGCAGCGCAATACATCTATACATTATATACGTATATGAAATTCCCTCTCTCGCCGTGGGGCGAGCCGACGAGAAATATTTGTCAAATACAATGCCGTAATTTATAACCGTAATTCCCTCCGTGGAAAATAATGACTCTTTTTAGCGCGAACGTCCTGTGTATATATCTATACGTCGCGCGACACTTTCATACACATGCATTGGCGGTAATAATGCACCTTAAATTTTCTGCTACGCGCTCATATGTGCTTGCGACGGTTAAGAAAAAAATCACTTTTTGCAGCGGGGCCACGATCGAACGATATACAGGGCCAAGATGACACGCGACGACGCTTTTTCACTTGATTTTTTTTTCTTTTACAAGATAGATTCGTTTTCTTTTCAATCCTTTAGATAAGTTTTTACGAATTAAAAGGTAAATAGTTCAGGGGTGCAATCAGCGTATATCGATTGATTTTTGTGGGCGATCTGATGTTTACAAAAAGTTTATCTGTTTTGTAGATTAGATTTTAGTATAGTCATAAAGTTTATAGTAGGTTTCGTGGTTACAATAAATTAGTATAGGGATTGTTTCACTGTTATAGATAGAAATCATTTTCTCATTTGCTGTAGTTCTGCAAATTTAAATTTTAATATATTTATTTTAAACGATGATAATACTAAGTTGCATTATACATTACACTGCTCAAAAATAAATATATTTAAATTTAAATTTCCTTTATTATTGCAGAATTTATATTTCTGAATATAGTTCTTATAATATTTTCATGATATTAATTCATTAAATAGATTGAACTCAAATTATGATTGGATACTTGATTTCCTATAAAAATAGCTAGATAACTTTTGGTAAATAATTCAATTTCCTCTTTTGACAGACATCTCAAAATCAATTGACAGGATATTTTTCCTCGAACATTTAAAAAATATACATTTAAACCTTAACTTCCGTTAGAACTGATTTCTATAATGTTAACGGCCGATTTAAAAATAAAACCACACAACAGACAATCCGTTTTTATCGGAAACATATATATATATATATATATATATATATATATATATATATATATATATATATATATATATATATATATATATATATATATATATATATATATATATATATATATATATATATATATATATATATATATATATATATATATATATATATATATAATCGGCTCGTTCTCGCATTCGCATCCCGCCGGTGCTTATATATACACACAATCACCGCGCTTGGAAACTCTTTTGTGCTTTCGCTCGCAGTTTAGCGCTACAATGTACCAGTACAGACACCACCACGGAGATCGAAGTTCCCAAATAGTCTCCCGCGCGCGCGCGTGCGACGCAGTATTATACGAGCCGGCGAGAATTTACGGGATATATCGATGTCCCCGAGAAATCGCACGCGACAATCGCCGCGCGAAAGCGTATACACAATATATGCGCGCGCGCGCGACGAAAGTTTAGGGCCGACACGTTTTATCGCCTCGACGTATATATACAGTATAGAGAGAGAGATAGGAGCGAAGGCATGTCCGTGTATGTGTGTGTGAGAGAGAGAGATAGAGAGAGGGGGGAGAAAAATCGCGTTCGCGGGTTATTCGATACGTGCGCAGGCGCGAGCGAGCGCAGCTCGAAACACCCGCGAAGATCGCAATTTGATTTACCGCCTTGATAAGGATTCACTTTGACGCTTTAACGCTCTTGCCTACTTAGGGATGTTCGACATTCCTCTTTCACTTCTGCACGCTGCTGCTGCTGCTGCTGCTTCTCTTTTTTTCTCCTTCTTTTTTTATTGTCTGGAACGCGACTCTTGGTGTAGTCTCGATTAGATTTAAGTAGCGTTAACGTTTTATTTTTTCTTCACACCTTGCCTAATCAGTTTTCACGCTAATTTTATTAGAGACTGTTTTCTTTTATTGAGTCGTCTAGTCTATACAGCATTTATCAAATCTTTTTTTTGTTGAGATTGCTTTATATTGGTTGTAATATTTTTGTATATAACGGTGTGAGATTTTTTTTATTAATTGAAAAGATGATATCTAGGAATGCAAGGCTTTTTACGGCGATTTTTTTCTTTTAAACGAATCGTCACTCGTGTGAACAACGATCATTATAAAAGTACCTCAGCCACGAGAGAGTCGAGAGTCACTTGATTAAGGGCCGTTTGCCCAACACTCGCGGGCAGATTTATCTTCCAAATCCGAACAAGCAAAAAAGCTGCCTGGCCTTAAATATAAAAAAGTCAAGCTCCGATAGGGTCGATAAATTTTTCTCGGCTGCGCGCGGTGCCTTTAAATTATAAGTCGAGAGATAAAATCGACTTTCAGGATCGAACAATGCAAACGTTTCTTCTCTCGCTAAAAATATAGTAAAAATATATGTATGCTGACTGTAAAGCGTTGAGCATTGCGTTTAATTTTCACTCAGAGACTTTTATAATGTTTTGCGTGTTTTAATGGCGCAATATATACGGCAAATGTTTTTAATGAGAGAGGCTTTGAAAATGTGTAATATTAGAAATGTCAGAGGCATCAAAAGCTTGCTCAATGTTTAACGAGATGAAATGATTTTAATTAATGCTAAAATGTCACGGTTTCCTGAACTTTATCTATAAGTATCTTTCATGTATATAAAGTATTTTAATTTCGTTAAAGATATACTTACAGGATGTATACTTTGAATAAAAGTCGATTTCTATAATGATTCACAGTTATTCACAATTATATAAAAATAACTCATAAGATTTTAATTTTAGAGTCGTGAATATAGGGTATTATTGTTTGCGATTAAGAAATTTGTCAGTATATTTCTACAGATCGAATTTAATCATTTTTTATAAGTAATAAAAATAACTTTTATGTTTAAACCCTTTCTTACATTATTTACTCAGAAAATAATCATCCAGAATCGAACTTGAGTCATATCGAATGATTGCAAATAACTCAAGCTTTAAATTTTGAAAATATTTGCAAAAAAAATAACCTATGTAACATATTTACTCTACAAGAAGAATCCTAGTTTCCCAGAAGAGGATTTATTTATTAAGCTAACGAAATTTTCTTTTGGTTCAAAGTCCCGTTTTTAAAATAGGTTTATTATCTTTCAACGTAATAAAAAAATTGTCCTTTTCTCCACAAAATCTCAAAATTCGAAGAAAAATCCTTTTTTATCAAAAGGGCTCCTTTCCCGAATCTTATTATTATTACACACAGTACAACAAAATACACTATTATCGTCAATTCCAAAGCACTGCTTTCAGCGATTCGAGTCAAAAGTGATGGTACGACGCAGCGCGGGAAAACTGTTCTGCTCGATCCTCGCCGCGAAGAGAACGAATCTCCGCGCCAATTAATAGCGAGGCGCTGCTCGGCGACGGAGATCAATGTACCGTATTGCGTACATACGAGCGCGCAGAGCTGCAGGCCCCCTCCCCCGCATGAAAAATGCATCGTTTCCGCGCGCTCGGGTTCGTCGACCCTTTTGATCTCCTTCTTTCCGCGAAACCGAGATAGATATATATATATATATATATATATATATATATATATATATATATATATATATATATATATATATATATATATATATATATATATATATATATATATGCGCGTGGCGAGGAGAGGATTCGAGGAGAAGCTGGCATTCGTGTATTTTTCAGAGGATATATATCGCTAGCGTCGCTTATGCTCTTTGGCGCAAGATCCCCGAAAACTTTGGCAATAATTCCGGCCGGCTAGCTCTGCTTGGCGCCACGACGTCGCGGCGTCGACGAAGTGTATATATGTTGTACGTTTGGACCAACAACCCCTGAGTACGCGGTGCATGTGGATTACGTTGGATTTTCGATGGGTACGCGTAAAAAGTTTAATTTGTATAAATATGTTTGCTGTGCAATTAATTTAGTTAACAATCTAATATACACTGCATTTTCAAATTTCTAATCTAAGTTTTATTACTTAGGTAGACAAACGAATGCGAATTTTATAAATAATATAATTTATGTTATGGATATTTAATATATTTATAACATTTTAAAAGTGGAAAATGAAACGGACGTCAATGAATGATTCATTATATATTTACTTTAATATGATGTTAGTAAATAAATAAATCAACTAGTTTAGATGTGAAGCAAAGGTAGACTCATAGGATAATGAATATTTTTATGTGAAGTAAAATAATAAATATGTGGGAGTAGGGGGGTAAAAATGGGACACTTGCCTCACGACTTACTTGCAGGAAGCTCCTGCTTATAGGTTCGCAAATTTAATATATAACGTTGGTGAAACTGGTATTTTACCGCAGGCGCTTGTAGAGGCTCTGTGCTTATTGGAATAAAAACTTCATAACTGTTTTTTCGGCACTCGTAGTGAATATATTGAAAACGGCAAAAGATTGAAATGTTCTAACCAAAATAGCAATGATAGAAGCTTTTGATATGAGCCATTATACTTTGAGAAGATTGTTTGTTTTAGCTCAGCTACCTGACTACTTCATTTCTTTTCAATATTATGTTGATATAACGCATACCAAGATTCGTTAATATTTAAGAATTTCAATGTATGAAAAACAATAAAATTTAAAAAAGGATAAACTAACTTATGCATTTTTAATAACTATAATAAATATCGATAGATTATTATTTTTTTCTAATTTATTAATTTGATAAAATCTATAAATATTTCAAATACATTCTCAGCTTTGAGAATAAATAAATATGTATTGAATTTAATTAAATACAGAAGACGTGAACCGTGGCTCTCTATTTTTAATATTGATGGCGTTGGTTTCTTTACTACGTAAATACCACATGAAGTTTCTTCATTTTGCCATAAATTTATCATCGAAGTTCCTCCTACTAGAAGAGGTCACGATACACTTTTCTTTTAATGCAATCATTCGGCTGGCGAAAAAATGGAGCGAAATGTACACAGAAACTATGTGTATATATATTTCAACTTTTTGCCCAATGGAAGGTACTTGGAGGCACTGCGCGGAATCCACTTTTTACCCGCTATACTATTCGCCTTTATATATGCACGCGCGCGCGCGTATACCTGTATATAGCGTAGAATCGGCGAAATCGCTCGAGTCGACGAGTGCGCTGCCGGTGGCTCAAGTACCCGCCAGAACGTTTGGCATTTATATTAGCTTTAATTCGAGGTAAAAGATGATGCATTGCTGAAGAGGGAGACTACTAATAGAGAAAAAGTCGATTCAAAACATTTCAATTATCCGGGAAATATTTTTCTTGGGAATCGCATTGAAATGTTGAATACAATGCATTGTAAGTTGATTAACGGTTTTTTAAGATATTCTTTAAGAATTCTCGTATATTATATAATATAAATTTAAGAGTGTGATGTATATTATTAATTCAGTTTTTCGTATTTATTATAATTTTTTACAATGTATGTAAAATAGGAATTTAGTCTCCCACAGAAACCTTGACTAGCCATTCAAGAAGAATAAAAATTGAAACTATACCTACATGGAAAAAAGAAAGAAGAGGAGCACGGGGCGAATAATAACTTTAAAGTGTAACATTTAAAACGTTAAACACAGAAATGTAGGTTACTAAAAAAAAGTACATGTAATATCTTGTAATAGCGGTTTTTAAAGTATTTAGATAATAATGAAAATATGATTACTGCCACTTTATCATACCATCATAATATTCAATTAAACGGTCTCGCGTGCCCTAATAATTTACGCCTCGTACAGGATGATAATGCACACGCGTGTTTAATGGCGCTCGTATGACGGCAACAGGGTGGCCGGTCGCGTTTTCTTCTTTTTTTTTACATGCTCGCACCCAGTGCCGCGTTTTAGCGCCTACTCAAATATGTATTTAGCCGATGCGTAAATAATGACGGCCGCGCTCGTATGTATACGTGTACGCGGGCGCGGATAATGTAGCGATTTTGGGATCGCGCCGCTCCTGCTGTTAAAATCGGCGCGCGCCGGATTGTTTGGTAATGCGCGAGAGTAAAAAATGTTTTCACCCGCGCTCTCGGTCGTATATAGCAATGTGTGCACTTTGCGCGCGGGTATTGACGTGAACGATTGCCTATTATTGCAAATTTAATGAGCGGCTACATTGCACTTGACTCTCTCGATATTCGAAGCGCTGTTGATTTTCCATTAATGTACGATGGAATTGAATTTTTGACGAAAGCGGAAGAGGCATATATAGATGTATGTAGGGCATGAAATTTGTACGAGGGTAATTTACATTTGCTTACGAAGTTTGGTATATAATGTGTATTGATCGACAGGGGCTTTCAACGAATTACTAAAGGTTTCAACAGTTTTGTTGAATTTCGTACGAATGCCACTTTGTCTAAAGGTACGCATAGTAAAAACTCGAGTAATTGTTTAAATCAATTTTGAAAGCTTTTATAATTTATTATTTCAGACATATCGTTAATTAACATAAAAGTTTTTGATTTTTTATTAAAGAAAATTATTTGTCCAGTTCCGCATATTAGTATAATTAAATTCATCAGCGAATCGATAAAAAAAATATATAAATAAATATATCAAGTGATCGTTGAAGAAATACTCAGTTTGACTACGTTGTGTAAAACCTAATGAAGTTTCAGCTCCTCTTAATTACAAATCAATAAAATTAATAGGACGCCCATGGAAAAGCACTCGCGCTCGCGCAAATAAAAACCTCTCAAGCGTGCGATCGCAAAGCGTTTTTGGGCCGCATACACCTGTCGAGCGAATTTCCCGCCAGCAACGCGTTGCGGATTCGCTCGCAAATCACGTGGTCGTGGAGATCGAAGCCTGTTTACCGGTGCGTCGTATTAACTATTTTACCGCGGTGGTGGTCCGTCGCTCGCGCGACCAAATAGATAATTAAATATCGCGGTGGCGGGAACGGGCAAGCAGAAGGGGTAAGAGAGATAGAGCGATGTGGGGCTCAATGCCGCGAACGTAACGAGGCGAATTATTAGCCCGGTGTTCTTCGAGGTCGAAACAAGTACCGGAAAATTAATTTGTGTCATGCGATGGATTTAGACCTGTTTTGCGCGAATAATCCTTTTTGTATACATACTGCGGGACGAATTGTGCAGTAACACAAATTACTACTTCTACATTTATGGGAATAATTGTCATGCTTATCATAGTGAAAACGAATATTAAATTGTATTATGAATGTGATATTATTACGATAAGTATCGTAATTTTTATATGTAATAACCGAAATAGTAAATTTTACTATGCAATTTGTAGTTTTTTCTATATAATTCTTTTCAGTTACTGTATGCGTGTAATACGAGCAATACTTATGCAAATATTACCATTTCTAGATAGTATCCGTTTTCCCATTGGGGTTTATTATTATTGTCCGATTGGGAATGTAATCACTCTAAAAGCCAGTGGCCAATAAAGTACGCTTTCGCTAAATAGTATTCGATACGCACACAAGTATCAATTGCCGCTATCTCTAATACATGTAACTGCACATGAGAGAGAAATTTAGAGAGATAAAATTTACCGCGAACGTGCAAAATTGCTAGAAATAGCCCTACTTTACTGTATATAAAAACCGAATAACCTCTATTTTCACAATTCACCAGTGCTACTTTCCAAGATTTCCACGGTAATTTTCATCATCAACTCCTCCCTGTACAATCCTCGAGCTTCTCCCTCGTTGAGAACGAACGGAAAGTCAGCGTACACACGAAAAGCCAGAGGCTTGCGAGAAAAGCAAAAGCTCGACAAATGCGGTGCCCGCCGCCCGAGCTCGAAAAAGCCCAGTGCTCTCCCGGAAAAGCTTCGTCCCACCTCCCGCCTCCTCGGCTGCTGCTGCTGCTACTGCTATTTCCCGCAAATCAGCGCGGCAGCTAACAAGTGACAATTACCGAGGCTAACGAGAGAGAGAGAGAGAGAGAGAGAGAGAGAGAGAGAGAGAGAGAGAGAGAGAGAGAGCGCCGGACTCGCTTCCACCGTCTTATTCACGGCTATACAAGCAAGGGGAAGCGTATATATAGAGGAGAAAAGCCGGTTGACGTCTGGTCGCTATAGGGTATAGTCTGAAAGGGTGCAGGTGTTGTTGCAGCCACGCCGCGACGCGACTCGATCGTTATATATATATACCGAGCCCTCCAAGGGCTTCTCCCCCTCCTCCTGCCTACGTGTGTGTGTGCCAATGGTGTGCGCATCGCATGCATATCGCGTTACCATTGCGCCTGCAAGTGCGTGGTGTGCAGTTATCGGACGGAATTCTGCGGGCTTCCTCGGCGCGGGCGCGGTGCTCTTTTTTTTCGCCACTTCCCTTTTTTGCTTTGTTTATTGATTTCGTCGTACGGAAGTGCGGAGGAAATGTTGATCGAGAGAATCGCTTTATGCGTTTGTGAGCAGTTTATGGACTCCGTGGATAATGATATACCGTAAGCAGAGGCGGCTAGTAGTAATAGTCAGTGTTGGGTAAGACGTGTAACGCATGTACGCGTATCAAATTAACTTACACTGATCGAATATACGCACTCGGATTTTAATTTCTAATAGATGAAATTTTATTACATGAGCGTTGCGTTAAAACATTTACGTATTTTAAAGTAATTTTTAATTAATTAAATAAAATAAATTTTGCAGGTAAATAACTTTACTAAATTACCTCACGAACCCTATTGTGGAGCCTCTATTGGGAATCCTTTGGTTTTATATCATTATTATAAAAGTTATGCATTATTTATTTCTTTACTTTGAAAGTCCTTATTATGATCTTTCAAAGTAAAAAAATAAATAATGCACAACTTTCACAATAATGATTTAAAACCAATTCATCCACAATAGAGGCACTGATCCACAATAGGGTTCGTGGTGGTATAATGAAATTATTATTTAATAAATATATATTTTATGTATTTCTTTCATTTATTTATTTATTTAAAAACGTAACAAAACATTCAAAAAGATAATAGATTTATTTAATGTTTGACAATAATCTTACGTGAATCCTCTTGACAGATCAAACTTCGTATCCGGCGCAACGCAACACTACAAATCAAGGTCTAGAAGTGAATACATTACACCCCCTTGATTAGTCACTTCACACGTAAGCACATTCACACATTCGCGCACAGCCGCGCCCGTGCTAATTCCAAGTTCAACCCTTTGAAATATCGCTTAATTCGCACATCTATAACAAACGTCCCCCCGTCCCCCATCGACGCAAATCGATCAGCAACGCTACAACTTCCCCCACGAAAGAGAGAGAGAGAGATACGACCTCCACAGGCCCCGTCGGCAATAATTCGATGATCGATATTAACGAGCGAGGCGCGAGGCCGTTATTACGTACATATAACCCCACCTTCAGCGCCTGCGCCTCCTCGCGGCATTACGCTCGCGCGAACCGCGGTAATGTTCTTGAGATTTGGCGAGATTCGGCTAATACATCGTACGTACGTATATGTGTATATCCGTACGCGCGCATATAAGCCTTAGCAGGAGCAGCAGCTACTCTGCGAGGGATAATTCTCAAAGAGGATTTCGATCGCGTTGTTTAACACCATGAGCCGCCGCCGCCGCCGCCGCGGCTGCTAAGCTACGTTTCGATCCGACGCAAAGCCAGCCTGGATTACTCGTCTCTCGCTGCTGCTGCTACTGCTACTGGCGGCCTCCCTTAATCGACCGCTATATGCCGAATTTCTGACCTGACATGTATATTTCCACGGCCGCCGGTAATACTCGTATGCCCGTTCGATCGTATTACGTGCGTGCGTGTAGGTGTATACGGGTTTGCGCGCTGCATTTTGGGGGGATCGAGGGAGTATTGAAAGGTATGTGTTGGTAAAAATCATAGGGCCTGCGGCGGCTCAGTCGGTAGAGTGTCGGATTCCCACGCCGGTGACCCGGGTTCGAATCCTAGTCTCTGCCGATTGATACAAGCACCTCTGTAAAAATTACATGTGCTTTGTTTACAAACACACCGCAGACCCCCGTCGTCGATTAGCACCACATGGAAGCACAAACATGGCGACGTTAAATAATAATAAAAAAAAAAAAAAAATCATAGTGGTGTAAGTCCAAAATTTAAAGAGAATTGAGACGGGATGTATTTCGGAACTTACCCGCATAACGAAAGAGCATAACAACACCAAAGATTTCATTTTCAGAGCAAATTTTTAATCGGTTATACTTTAATAAATAAACGTCATCGTATATTTATTCTTGGTTATGCATATAATGCAACGCGAGTAGTAGCTGTAGACTACAGTTTTTTTTGTTCCATTTTGCTAGCTGTTGGAAGATTTGCCGATTCCAGGGCATGTGAAGTTTTAGTGATGAAATTGCACATTGTCGTTGAGATTAGTTTTAGTTCTCATTTTTTAAGTCTTCTGCAAATTAGTGAAGTCTTCAATATTCAGATGTCATTGTGAATAAATGAGCTTTCACTTTTATTACAGCATTCATTAACATGTAAATTGTATTATGTCTATAATAAGTTACTTGATAATACATTGTTCAAGATTAAATGTTTTTATAGAATACCAATTACTCGCTATTCTATTTATAGTTAAACAAATAATATTTTCTAATTGACGGCTTCAATTTCTCTAGTAAATCCGAAATCATTTCGACAGAGCTCCTCTCTAACCCTTTGATACTACGTTTCGGAACCTGTTAATCCGGGATTAGGAATGTGCCTATAGGAGTAGTTAATAGATGTATATCATTTTGAACGAAATCGATCAATTCTAAATCCGTGTGTAAATTCATGCATAAGATTCCAAATGATCGGTTGACAAACAGCGCATACGTTCTGCAATATTATATATCCCACTTAAATATTACGGTTTATAAAACGAAAACAAAATACAAAACCCCTTCTAACTCTAATTCGCTCAATTAAGAATATTCATCCCCTGTAGGAAAGCGATAATTCTGAGGTTTTCTCATTATCGTTTCTGGTCCAAAAATCTCTTCCTATAGTTTCCCTACTTCCCACCAATCCCCCGCGTCAAGCTCCCACAAATCCCCCACAATCCCAATCCCCCTGCCTTCCGAACAACACCTTCCTAGCTACGAGCACTCTCTCCACCTCAACGCCGCGCACTTTCGACAATTAGAGGAATAAACGACAGCGAGACAACAGCAGCAGCAGCAGCAGCATTGGCATCGTGACCCTCGGATCAAAACGCCGGGCCGCGACTATGCAACGAGGACAATCCCGCAATTCTGCAGTTCCGCAGCAGCAGTAGCGGCGCTCGTTAGTCAGCCCCGCGCCGACATACCAATGACGTATAATCCAATATCCTCCCATATACAATCCGTGCATGCGGCCGCCGGCCATCTGGCACCTCGACGCTCATCCTTTCTCTCTCTCTCTCTCTCTCTAGCCTCGATCGACGTACAGTGGTGTCCTAATCTCGCGCGCGAAGTTGCGTGCACGCATATTACGGCCCTGGGCGCTGCTAATTAATCCGCGCGCACATCTGCGCGAGAGAGATCACTGCACTGACATCGGTGTGTCCGTAATACGCGTGCAGTGTACACGAGGAGAGTCGGTATAGTCCCGTCAGTCCCTTCGACCCCCTCCAGCGGTGCGAGCTATATTCTCTCCGACGGAGACTACTTGCAGTGCGCGTAGAATGTGTGCATCTGCATGTGTGCACAGTCGCTGCTTCTGCTGCTGTTGCTGCTCTGCTCTCTGTGCGCAGGAGAGTATTCATGCGCGCGAGCTGCATTAATACGGGCTTGCGAGCTGAATATTCCGCGGCTCCGACGCTCGCCGGCTGCCGAGACTACTCCGAGACTCGCCGCGCGGGATGCTGGAGCTTGGGTATATAGCGTTTGGCTGTGCTGATGGCTTGCGAGCTGGACGTACGGAGGCGGAGAGGAAGAATGCGGCTGGGGTTTTTGACTTGGAATGCTGCGTTTGTGTGTTTATGCTGGCTTTTGCGAGAGATTCTGGATGGAAAGTTAAGGATTCGTCGTTGTTGATGTGATTGCGAATTTGGATTATAATTAATGTTAGGTACACTGAGAAAATAATATTATAGCTGATGCGATGTTCGAAATACATAATAGTAGAGTGGTAACTTTGGCTTTGCTACAATAAGTAAACAAAAAGAACTCTGTGTCAGTACGACAAATGTCTAAATTCAAATTGTACTTCTGACTTCTAGTATCCTACATCGTATTATATAAAAAATCGTAAAGTATATAAGTCATAATTAATCGTTTAATAATATACAAATTTACGCAAATTTAAAAAAATTGTTGTATTATAAATAAGGAATTTCTTACGATTTCAATATCAGTATCCATTACCATATTGATTTTCTCAGTGTAGAGATTGTAAAGCGGTGATTTCTTCAAGGGTAACTATTTTGGTTGTTTTCGAGTATTTGAAAACGAGTTTGCAATTTGTACTTTCAAGAAACATTGATTCTCTTGAAATGCATAGTATATAATATATGTAATTGAAATAAACTACTGTTTGATTATTGATGTATGCTTGTTTAAATTGAAATCAATTTAATTCTGTGCAAATTAAATAACAAATACATTCTTTCATATTTATTGAAATATATTATTAAATCAAACATGAATGGGATCTCACTTTTCAGGACAGTTCAATTATAGCTTATTTAGTATTCATAGAATTCGTCAATATCAATTAATTATTAAATGCAAAATGTAACAATTAGTAATATTCAGTAGCGGAATATTTTCAAAAATCTCGCTATATTCAAAGCTGCATAACTGTAAAATCAACATACCAACCGTTAATGTAGAATATTGCATTGAAATTAATGAATTGATCAAATTTCTGAATATGTCCATAGAAATTTCAAACGTGTGAATACATCAATTCACGTACAGAAGTAACTTTTACCCTTTCAAGAGTCGAAACACCAACGTCGTAAACACGTTTCGAGAACCATCGGCAAAACTCTTTCGTTCAATCCGCGTCGGCTAATTTGGAAAAACAAGGAGCATAGCCATCCACGAAGAATCTGAATAATCCCAAACTGGTTACTCGGCCTAACTCGAGATCCGCCCGTCGGTCGAACCAAATTACTTTCATAAAAGCTAATTGATAAGTTTACGCGTAGCTTCGGGCCTTCTCTCGCATGCACACATACACACGCTTTGGCCGAGGGGAAACGTTGTGCTAATTGAACGGAAACTTGGCGTGAAACTCGCTCCGAGGCTTGTCCAGGTACTTACTTAATTGCGTAAGAACTTGGATGTCAAAGTAAGCTTTGGCACTGGGGCTAAGGGGGGAGAAACTCGAGTATAGAGCTTAGCGCCACGTCGCCTCTAATTCGGAAATTCGTTGATACACACACACTGTAGAGCGGCGTACACGGAAGCGCCCGTAAATGCGCGAAATCGATTGCTTCGAGTTCGAGTGTTTCAGCCTAATCCTAATGCCCGACATCCTTCAACGCTTTCTGGATCAAGTATTACGCTTTCTGGTTCACTGAATCATGCCAAAAAACACTATACTTGCCAAATTAACAAACCATTGCAGTATAGAGGCTCAACAAACTGCTTTGAGATTATTACCAAATGAATAGTTAGTTCTACTTTTATCCAGTAACTTTATTTGTATAGTATTAATAAATCCCTTTTTCATGTAAGAGTAGAATAGTTAAAATAAGAAAGAAAAATAAATAATTGAAAATAAACATTACAGCATAGTAGCCTTTTCAATACTTCTCAACAATGTTCCTCTCATTGCTTTTCTCCGACTGTATGAATTTCAACCGACTACATTTACGATATCACTTGCTATTTATGCGCATTCGTTCCCCACAGCGTCCTGTGTGTGGTAATTAGACGCATGCAAATGGCGCGAATAAAGCTCGCTGCACGCGCTTCTTCCTCCCTATAAAATAAGAAAATAAAACGTGAAATGTGTGTGTGCGTGTGCGCGTGCAGGAAAAGAAGAAAAAAAAAAGCGATCGGTGAACCAAATCGAAGTTAAAGCCCCTTTAAGCGTGTGACGCGCGATCGGGGAAGGCTCCGTTCGGTTGCTGCTGTTGCAGGCCGAGATTTACTATCGCCGGATGCCAACGCTGCAACGCGCGTGCGCGCCTTCATTAGGATTCTTTGAAACATTTGAATGCGCGAGCGAAAAACTAACGACCCGCGAGCCATTATTAAGCGAAATATTCAGAGTTGCTGCGTTCTCTTTTTTTTAAACAGCGTGCGTTTGAATTAATTCGAATGCCAACGCGTATACGCAGGGAAAAGTGCGTGACGCGGAGGGCTTAGCATTTAATAATGCTCGCGAATGCTGTCACAGTTCTGAATATCTGCTGAATTTTAAATGCAGAGCTTTTGTTTAAGCGCGTTTATTGTACCCGAAAAGCAATTTACTGGACACAGCTGTTTTAAAACGCATGCTCGTATCAAATATTTTTATTTTGTAACGTGATTTATAAAGAACTTTCTATTCGTATAAGTGCGGTAAGAATTGAATTGAAAACTATACAATTTGTAAATTGTAAACACAACTGTAGTTGAATATTGCAATATTTTTCAATACATTTTTTCCTATAACAGATACTAGACAAGATTATAGCGCTCTCCGCGCACCGAGATTATCTTCACGAACAATAATTTTTTTTGCTAATCAAAATATCCAAATTAGAAATGTACAATTCGATATTTCTTCCTGGATTCGATACATCGCGATGGATTTTAATATAAGGGATTATAATGGAATTACTTTGTAATTTATAACCGATGATTCCTTTCGACTTTTTTGGACTAGGTTTGGTAATAATTGACTATTTGGCTATGCATCGATAGCCCTTTGAATAACTTTGATTTAAGAATAAATCAATACATAGTCCATAAAAAAATTTAATTGAGAAATCGACAAGGTAGGACATTCCATGACTCTTATACTGTTCCCTTTTCTTTTTTATTTTAGACTATTAAGGGTTAGTTAGCTACACAAAAAAAAGTATACAAAAGCTTGGGATTTAAAAATAAATACATAATGATATTTCTGAACCTACAATTTCCGCAATATTCCGTTACACGACAAATAATACAAATTTAACCTCGCATCGAGAAACCGCGACTCGAGAGTAAAGATCACGCACTTTGTTGCCACGATGTTGAGATTCCCCAATCCCCCTCGCGTTGAACGTCTAAATCAGCGCCACACCGCCAGGTGTAACGCGCACACGAGAGACAGAGAGGTCGCGCGGTCGGGCCGCTTTGTATGCACACATACGTGTAATATAGCCCGGGCTCGGCGAGCGCGCGATGATGTACGGCCGTATGGTAAACCACGCGCCGGCCACCATAGGCCACCACTACCGCCACCGCCACCACCACCCTCATCCCCTACTCCCTCCTCCTCCTCCCCGCGGTATAATCCATACTAATTGCCGGTGCAGCCCGCGCGCGACACATGCGGCGCGGCACTGCGGCCCGAGAAAAAAAGAAAGGCTTTATCGACAGGCGGTCGCGCGCTGCGGCTTGATAATCTACGTTGGGCGAGCGCGCGGCAGATTTCGATTTTATTAATGCGCGTTCTTTTTTTTTTTATTTTTCGTCCGGGATTTGGGCGTGTGGTGCGGGGACGATGTTTTGTTAGCGCGGAGATCATGCTTGGATGTACGTGTAACCTTTTTCATTGTGTTGCGAGAGATCGTGTTTTATCATTTGTTTTAAACAGTACAATTAACAGATTTTTTAATAATTAAAATAACCTCTGTCGTTAGATAGATTTAATTTCTAGTTTCTCGGGGTTTGTTTATTATGTATGCCCGTAACGTATTTAATTCATGATTTATTTGGTTTTATCAAACGAACAGCTGAATTATCACTTCAGCATAAAAATCTTACTACGAGCATAAAAGTACAATCATACTTGAAGTTTAAATTACAGTCTTAAAAGGAAGTTAAGTTAATATAATTATAACTCTGAAGTACAAATGAATCCCAAAAGCCCTCGCGATCGCTCTCAGATAAGAGCCAACCAGCTTGTTTACAAATTACTCGCTGCCAATCCGTTTAATCCACTTACATAATAGCCGCGCAGCTCTGCTCTCGAACTTCCCAGCGTTCACTCCATTCTTTTCAATTTTCGTAACATCCACCGGCTATGGCCCAACACTCTCTCTCTCTCTCTCTCTCTCTCTCTCTCTCACTCGCGATAATGGCCCCTTTCGCAATGCGAGTATGTTTACACGCTCGAATCGCGATGCCACGGATAAGCCGCTCCGCTTCCCTCATATTTTAAATGGACGTCTCGCAGACGACGAGGAGCAGAAATTCGAGGTATCCGAGCGGTAAATTACGTCGCGTTTTATATTATAATAGCTCCACTGTGCGCTGCTTGGCACGGAGTATATTATATCTATATATGCGGGCTGCACTCGCGGAAACGAGAGAACGCGCGCAGGTGGCCGAAGGCGGCGCGGCGCGGCTCGTAAGGTAAGTTTATATTGCATCGCGGAGAGTTTAGGGTGCACCCGTCTTATGGCGAGAAGAAGACGTAGCGGCTGAAAGCACGACACAGGTGCTGCAGCTCTTGGAGATTATACGCCAAGGAGGAAGGCCGATTCTATGTGTGTGTTTGCGTGCAGGCTGCGATATACGCTTATAGTATCTGGCACGTACGTGTAACGTGCTAGATGTGTGTGCGCGAGCGATAGGCGCAAGTGATGTTTGGAGATGTGTGAAAAATCTATCGTCTGTGTGAGCACGCGTTATCTCTGAATAACCGGATGTGAGTCGTTTTATATTACTGAGATTTTTTGCTGCTAGGTTGTCTATGGAAACTTTTTTCTTAAGTGGGGTATCGTTGATTGAATTATGAAATACATTTCTTTGAAAGCGTTATTCATCTGAGTAATTAAAAAGATTTTCAAGTCCTAATCTCAATAAGTGCTGCTGTTTATGTTTTACTTGGAATCGTTAAATTTTCAGAAATATTTCTGAATAACGAGCTCTTGTTCGTTCAAAATCTTCTCAAGCTTAATTCTATATTCTTAGAATGCTCTGATGCGATCAAAATTTGAAATGATTAAATCGTTGTTTGTCTGAAATAGTTTTCAATTTAAATTAAACTATTGCAATGAATTGTTTTATTCACGGAAGAAATTTTAAATCTACACAATGTTGAAAAAATCTCTCATACTTACAAATTAGAATTGCTACTATTTATTGCCACTGTTACAGAAAATACCCTAACTTTTGTATTTTCAGTAACATCTAGCCACAAAGTCGACAAAACTTTCTTCGACTTTTTTGCAACTCCTTTAGAAATTGAAGAATACTCAAGAGGTATTCTTTCATTAGCGAGACCGATATTTTTTTCTCGACGACAAGCCATGCGCAATTTCTGAATATGGAACAAGATACTGCGGATGTATCGATATTTCAAAGACGCGGTATATATAAGGCG
Organism: Gastracanthus pulcherrimus; assembly: GCA_949152435.1. Taxonomy (NCBI): domain Eukaryota; kingdom Metazoa; phylum Arthropoda; class Insecta; order Hymenoptera; family Pteromalidae; genus Gastracanthus; species Gastracanthus pulcherrimus. The sequence continues at coordinate 29,904,517 of OX424573.1, read as the reverse complement.
AGCGAGCAAGAAAGATAGAAAGAGACGAAATGAAAGTCGATCGTGGAGGGTGAGTATTCACTTCTTTGATCAAACCTTCCTCCTTTTTCCGGCATCTTTGCTTTTTTATCGTCTCCTTTTTTCGGTCCCTCTATCTTACTCTCTCCCTAGCATTCCTGTTTCCATTTCTCGGGGAAACACGAGAATTTCAGCCTTTATGCCTTTGAAGACTCCTTACCATCCCCCTGTCCCTCTCTCTTCTCTCTCTCTCTCTAACTCTCTCTTTCGGGCTCGCTTATTTTCTGCAGCGCTAAGGTGCAGACTCTTTCTTAGGCATACCCGTACGTACAAAGCCCGGGCCAAGATAAAGCACCTTTTCTCTCTTCTCGAATATTTTTCCTTTTCCACCCTTTCCTCCTCTCTCTCTAGCTCTGTACTTTTGTGCAATTCTTTGCCTCGCGAGTTACCATTGGCCCAATTTTCGCTCTCGCTATCCTCTCTCTCTCTACTAATTTAGTCCGTGATTCTGCCGCTCCTTTCACGTTTTACCTCCTCGTTTCTGCGCGCGCTGACTGCAGCTTCGGTCCAACGTGTGCTAATATTCGAGCTTATCGCGAGCTTTCATCCAACTATACGTCTCGAGTCTCCCTCTCTCTCTCTCTCTCTCTTTCTCTCTCTCACTCTAGCCGAGAAGGAACGCGTCGCGTGCCGAGGAGGCGACGGCCGCTTTAGTCAGCCGACGACGGAATTTATAACTTACTTTGCATTAAAATTTTGATTGCTCGCCCTTGCCACTCTACTTCTCGTCTGCGCTCGGCTCCTTGCGCCGTTGCTATTTTTACGACGTCCTCTGGAATTTCATTATTATACGTGTGCGTGTGTGTTTAGGAGAGAGAGAGAGAGAGAGAGAGAGAGAGAGAGAGAGAGAGAGAGAGAGAGAGAGAGGGGGAGAGATGAGACCTATACTCGTTCTGATGAAAATTTGAGAAAATTCTGCCGCGTACGCGTTAAAGTCGAGAATGGCGTGAATTGCAGGATATATGGGCTAATGAAGCGGAGAACTGTCAAAAAGTTATATAGTTTAATTTTTCAAATTATATCAGACTACTGAAAGTACGAATCTTCCCCAAAATGTTTGCTCCCAACGCTCGCAGAGAATATCTTGGCTACAGTCCAGTGCAAAAGAGCGAAACTTCAAATCGACATTAAAACCATAAAGTGTCTCTCTTAACGCAAATGTAAAGCAGCATCGAAGAGCCCCATATAACCCATGAGCACGGCATCAAAGCTCTCGGCGAAACTTCTTTATTTTTGCGACATCATCATTCAAGCACACTTGGAGACGCACCGAGAGCACACGGCCAAGCCAAGTACGTATATCCTCGCTCGCTCGCTCCCTCATTTGCATAAACAATAAAGCGAAAAAAAAGTGCAGCAGCAGAATCGGACTCCGCGGAGCGCGTTTATGTATTCCTTCTCTTTTTTCTTCTTTGTGCGCCGTGTCTCTCCTCGCGGAAACCTTCGATGGTAATGAAACGATGGCCGCGGCGTCGGGTTCTGCTCCAGCTCCAACATTTTTATATCTCGAACCCGTCAGACTTGTCGCCGCCGCCGTCGCCGCCGCTGAGTTTTATCTCTGCCGAGCGAGCGCGTGCCACCCGATGAATTTTGCGCTCTAACTTTCTTTCTTCCGTGGCCGCGAGCTCGTTTATCGCGGGCTATATATGTATATAGTCGCCGCCTCATTGTCTCATTTTCACCGGGCGGATTATAATGTTACAGCGAAAGAGAAATTTATCGAGTTAGAGGGGATTATACGGATATTTCTGATCCTCCATTCAAAATTATAAAATATGCTTTTTAAGTAGTGAGATTTTTTTAACTCTATGATTATGGCTTTTATAACTTTGTATAAAATTTTCTTTCTTTCAAAAATATATTAGTTATTCAATTTTACTCAAATTTTATCTAATCTCTCTTATTGTACCCACATACCCCCCGATTTTTGTGTATCATACCATGTTTTACGATTTATCCGCATTTCTACGCCAAATTCAGCCAAACTTTTCGCCAGCGCGTTCTCGTGAAAATTGTCCAATCGAACGTTTGCCGAACTTTCTGGCAATTAGGAAGCGGCAGCGGCAGTTTTTCCGTACCTGGGGCTAGTGTATACACGTGTGTGAATGTATTGGTCCGCAAAGAAAATTGCTCTCTCCCTCTCTTTCTGCGATATATATATATAGTATATATATAGTATGGGACGTTTTTTGGTCCAGCGATTGCAGCAGCAGCAGCTTCTGGACGCTTTAGTTTTCCCTTATCTCGATTTAACGATCGTACGTATAAATAAATATATATATATATATATATATATATATATATATATATATATATATATATATATATATATATATATAGAGAGAGAGAGAGAGAGAGAGAGAGAGAGAGAGAGAGAGAGAGAGAGAGAGAGAGAAAAAAGAGCGCTTGTTTTTCGAGGAAATAATGGTGGTACCCGGCTTCTCCGTCGACGAATTCATTGCCTCAGTGTTTTTAGGTGAAATTACAGGGGTGTTAGGAAAGATTATACACGATCAATTGGTTTTTGTAAGCTGATTTGCAGAAAAACAGCTGATCCTTGAAAAGCGCACAGATTCTATGTTTTTTTTATTGTATGCATCAGAATAAGTATTTTTAATAAAATATTTTATTTTTATGTAGACATGTTTTTAAACGCGAAATAAAATTTCTTTAAGGCTTTTGAAGAAGTTTAGGGATTAATAATACTTGCAACTAACTAACTGAAAAGCTTGACATGAACGCTTACGCAATGTGCGATTGTACAAGCAATCTTCGAAGCAACATTCTCTTAAAAATAAGTATAAGCGTTGGAAAATATTAAATATTTATATTACTTTTTAACACAGTTATATTGCTTTAAATAAACAATCTTTCAAAAGTACATTTGTAAACAAGGCAAGTGGAATGTAATAAATGAAAAATGACGTTAATTTTTTATAAGTAGCCAGAGAAATTTCCGCGTGACTGCAAAAGTAGCTTAAGAAAAACCAGACGAATCTCAACCGCTCTAAAACAAAGCCGTTAAGCCGCATTTAAAAAAAAACCGAAGACACAAACAGCACACGTTAGGGTAGGATTAATCGAAACGAGTATATGCTAGTGGCCGTCCTCGTAAAAGCGAGCGTGGGTACATTGAAGCGCGCTTGGAGGCTAAGTAAATACTTGCACGGCCGCGGGTGCACGAAAAACACGATGCAAAAGCTAGTTCCATGATGCACGTAATGCGCGCGCGCGCGTCCGCGTTTCTTTTCCGCACTGCGAAAGTCTCTCTGGCTTGCCGCAGCTAGACGGACTGCACACACGTATACCGCTTTAAGTTCTTTTCTCTCTTTAATGTTGAATAACGCTCGTTTCGGGGCTTGTGCGAAAAAATGTGCTTACCACGTGTACATAGAGAAAATGCTGCTCGCTATTTGCTAGGATTATTCAAAGTTGTTTGACGTTCTGTCTGAATTTATTATTCTTGAAAATGTGGAGTGAACTTTTACTATTTTTCCAGAAAAAATGAAACCAACTTCTCTCGAACTGAATATTCACACTTGTTGAGTAAATAATTGCACACTTTGATTATATAAGTATTTTTATGATTAGTTTAAGATTTAATTTAATTTAATTAATAATTTAATTCCTTAATGTCGTAGATGTAAAAATTCAATAAATAGCTTTTTATAATAAAACTTAGAAATAATTAATTAAACGGATTTATAATTTGTATTTAATCTTTTACCCTTATAAATTAATTCTCAAAATTTAAAAATTAATCGTCTACTTCTATTTGTACAAAAGAACGGTGCTAAAAAATTGAAAAGTATAGCTCTCAGAAAATGTAAAATATTCATAACTAAATACTTACATTTAATGCAGATTTTCATACTGCAAAATAAGTGATTAAAAAGGCCATTCATAAAATTAAAAAACTCTTACCCAATCTATGAGACACTATTAATTAACAAAATGTAATTTTACCAGCAAAATACATAGTAATCAATTACGGTACACTTACTTTTCCTCTGAGGACTACAATTCCCAGTTTCTTAACAATCCCCTTATTCGATAAATTTGGACTAATAGCTTCCAGCACTGCACAGTCGCCGAAGCTCCCTCCCTCCATATAGACACAGCCCTAGCTAAGAGCAATCCCGCGTGATTCGGGCGCGTTATAGGCGAAGCGGAGACTGCGCCTCGGATCCATCAGCGTTTGATGCCGCAGTGTTGTAGTAGCCCGCGATGCGGCAGAGTGTGATAGAGAGAGAGAGAGATAGAGAGAGAGTCGCGCGAGCGCCCGGAATATTGGCCACGCGCCACTGCATGCTTCCTCTCTGCCGGCACCGCGCTGTATATATAGATATATATCTCATACTGCTTATACATATATACTTGCCCGCTCGAGACGCGTCGGACCTGTGCTCGGGTGCTACTACTGCTGCGCCAGCCGCGGCCTCAACCCTGTGTCGCCGGCTCGTCTTTTCTTTTTTTCGGGACTTCTATATAGACGGTTGACCTGACCTTCGATTTCTGAAATTAGGATAAGGAGGTTTCCTTTCGATATAGGTATATAGTGCCGAAAGTTGGCCGAGAGTGGCTCAAGTGCGCTTTTTGCTGGTGTGCAATAGTTTGAAGGTTTCTTGATGGAGGGAGGACCGGGGCAAAGTGAGCTTTTACTAATTTGTTTTAATAAGTTGACCATGCGTATTTTAATCATCATGAAGAGAAATTATACAGAAAATTTTAGAAAGAGTCGTACCCAAAATAATTTATTTACTGTACCATATTTTTCTTTATTAATTATGTTACAATAACATAGTTAATTATATTAAAAAAAAGATTTCACTAGATTGTTTAGTACTTAATATCAATCGTATTTTTCAGTATAAATACGCATATGATTATATTGCGAAACAGATTCCATTGTCACGTATAACAATAAAATAAAAAGATAGAAGAAGAATCAGGCGCAGCCATCGATAAAAAGCCATCTTACATTACCGCTCCCCGTATACCTTCCAGCTCGTCGCGTCTACTCCTACAAAGTATACACAGCGGCACTCGAAGTTTCTTCGCGCGGCGCCCCAGCAGTTTCTCTTCCCCCTCCCACCTTCCAATTTTTATTTTCCTTCATTCATGGCCCTTCTGGTCCCCGTCATGTCGTCGTGTCGCCGGCGCCTCGATTTTTCCATTCCGCGGCGGCTCTTATCGATTCACGTGTCGCTGCACCCGCAGTCAATCAGTTTTCCCCACCCCCGCGGCCAAGAAGAGCGAGGGAGTCGCGTTGCGTGCGCGGCTCCGATTGTGGCGGCGGAAGAAAGCGAGCACGCGCGCGTAGGAAAAGAGAAATGCGCTCGGCGAATTTGACAAATGGGAGGCGAGGTGGCGCGGCGCGCGATTAAAATTGAATAATAGATTTTATAAGCGGGGCGCGCGGCGATTCGAAGCCAGTCGAGGCGGCGTGTTTGACTTTTGCAAAGTTATAAAAGCGGGTTTCGCCGAGTGCGCAGTGGTTTCTTGAGTTGACTTTGGGTACGATGGCCGAGTCGAGCCGAACCCTTTTGCAGCGGTGACTGCGGTGTGTACCGCAGGGGGGGGGGGCCGTGAAATTTCGATACTCCCGCTCGCAAAGTTTTGAAAGGCGTTTTTTCGTAGCTTTACGGCTAAGAGGTTGTTTTAAAAATATAAATTTAGAATATTACGCGAAGGGTACTTTGAAAATATTGGAAAATGTATTGTTCTTTTAGCGAGCGCGACAATGTCTGAGCGGCGAAGGCTAGTAGCTGCTGGAAAGGGCTAAGTGTAATTAGTCGTAAAAAACAAAAGTGGTCGTAAAAAATGTAATGCAAAAGGGAAATAGACGAGAGCGGCAATTTTACCGAACTTCCTACGAGCTTAACCTGAAAAGAAAATTTAACGTTGCGTTATACTCTTTGTTTTACGGAAACATTCTTCTTAATTATTTCGAGTCCGAAATATTATTTTAAAGATACATTCTTCTATTTAATAATTTAAAATCTAAAATATCGCTGTTTAAATTAAAAATTAGAAAACAAATTGCACCAAGAATGCTGACTATACTGTTAAATCCTCATCTCTCGACAACATAAACGACCCCTGACTTATTCAATCACCAACATTACGCATAAGATTCCCACAATCGCTAACCAAAAGCTCTCCCCTGTAATCAATTAACGACGAACGAGCTCGCAAAAATAGGTACACCAGCCAGCCAGCCAGGCAGCATATAAAGAACGAAAACAGGACTGTAAAGGAGCAACTAGAAATAGGTGCTCGCGAGTTCGACAATTTTGCCGGGCTTTTTACGAGCTCCGGCTACAGTTTCCGCGCAGCTGGCCTCTGGCCTCGAAAGGCCAGGACTCGTTTACGAGCTTATGGCGAAATGCTCTCCTGCGGAGGCGCCCCCGCGTCCTCGTAGTCCGAGCACGTGTCCTACCTGCCAGAAGTCAATTTCCTCCTCGCCGGCGCCGCCGCTGCCGCTGTTCTCTCTGTCTTCTCCGAGCGCCGAGGAAACCCTTGCTCGAGTTTCTCGGCCACGCGCCGCTGGCCTCCTATAATGCACTGCAGGCCACGGCGATCGCGCCGCCGCGGACACAAAAACTCTGTACGGCTTCTTGCGCCCTTTTAAGCTGCACGCGACTATGAGTGTCTGCGTGTGCGCGTGCGAGTCGACGTGTGAGGTTAAAGGTTTTCGAGTTTTGGGATCTGGCGTTGGGAAAAGATAATGCTGAGTTTTTCAGTTTAACTGGGAAATTCTCGTCTTTAAATTTCTGAGTGAAATTTGATTTTTGTTGAAACAATTTTAATTCTACCGAAGAAACGAACATCAAGTCGTCGAGATCAAGTCAATGAACATCAAAATGAACGTTTAGACAACTTGATTTGAGCCGTATAGTTAACTTTAGGAATATAATATAGTGATTATTTTAAAAGAACAAAAAATTTACCGTAATATATGAAATTCCATATGTGATCGTCAAGCCTGGAAGTCGAATTATAATACATGCTGCAGAAAAATCAATAAAACCATTATGAATTAGAGTAATTGGGTATTTGCATGAAAAAATCTATTAGGTCCGTCAGGTAGAGGTATTTTTTCTTTTTCCATAGAAGTCAAAATTGTACAAGTTACAGTTGTTTGAAGTTTACGGATTTTCGATCTAAATAGATATAACCCAATGCGAATGGCGTCACAGGCGCTTCAACCTCCTGTATGTGCTTTAATTTTAAATTAATTAAAAAAGGAAAAAATACGTGTTCATTATTGTTTTGTTCTCTACCTGACGGCGAATGGTTATAATACTGATTCATTAGAATTTACCATGTCATTACTTCGTTATTAATTATATCATAATTAAGTAATTAATTAATATAATAATCCATCAAACAGGGCATTCGAACTATATATAATAAACAATAAAGCACGTAGCAAAGTAATCACGCGCTTTTCGCAGAAATGCTTTTATTTCTGCGAAAAGAACATTATATTAATGTTTCAATTATTTTAATGTTATTTATTATTTGATCTGACATAAATCACGAATAAAGCTACAATATATAAAATATTATGCAATGAAATCATCAAATGTAATTCTATTTACACGCAAATTTAACCAACAAATGGAACTAATACGTAAAGTTAATACCAACAATGTATTATTTTACAGTCCTATTTGTAACTTTAGCAATATTATTCGGCCAAACTTTCGACCGGCCGCAAAAAAATTCATACGGAAAAAAGGCAGGGGGCAAAAGGCTTGTGCGTTGCGCTCGGACGAATAAAAAGCCACGAGGGCGGAAAAGTATCGAAAACTTCCCGCTGCTCCTCTGAAAATAACATCTTTATCGTATTACCCGAGGGATGACTGCTGCTGCTGCTGCTGCTGCTGCCGCCTGCAGCGGTATATAGTATATACAGTATAAAAAGGCAGATGTGTGTGCACGGAAATCACCGGCGAGGGAGAGAGGCAGAAGAGGCAGAGAAAAAGTGGCGTATATCGATGACGGTCAAGTTTTCCGCGCGCAGCTACCTCCCATCGCCGTGGAAATTTTCGTCCGTGCGTGAAAAGCAGCGTGGCCGGAATCGCGCATTCGTTGGGTACACAGACGCGAGATGCGCTCGTGCGCGAATATTTCTAATCTAAATTTCCCTGCGGTATCTCCCGTAGCAGCTCGAGAGCGACGAATGCCAACTGTCCGTCGTCCGACGAAAGTCGCGCCGACCGCCCGATCGTTTTTCGTTCTACTTTTATCGCGAAATTCGTAAATAAGGTTGGTGTGAAAATTGATGAAATGTTTTACGCCCCGTCACGCTGCGGAAAATTCGAATCAGGGCTCACGCGTCGGAGTATTGCAGCGTATTTTCTAATAATTTCGGTGTGCTGTAGTGTTGAACACCATAAATTGTTCAAAGATTGAAAAATAATTGAATTTTAAATAATTTTGTATTAATGTTTGATTTAAGGTGGATATAGATTCTATAACGCATTCAAAAGTTTATTATAACATAGGTGCAGATGATATATTTAGGTAGAGACTTTTTGACTCGTTGCGAAATACGTAATCAATCGACTTTGAATTACAAAGCAATTAGTTCAGTGTAAGCCATTCGTTTATTTATTATTGCTTCTTCAAATGAGAATTTTATAGCTCGTTCGACAATCGTTTTCTATGAACGTACAATTTAATTAAAGTACAGTTGATAATCTTTTGATATACCGCTAATGACTCTTCAACGTCTTGAACGATTTTCGATTGATTTCCAATAATACAACATATGTACACCTTCATTATTTTACAAAAGCCATCTAAAACATAAATAAATAAAGTAAATATTGATAATTTTAGCAAATTAATTAACTATTTTTATACTATTTTAGTTTCATCTATATTTTCAGACGATTGTCGAAGAATATAGATGTTTAAAACCACAGCTCCACTAACATCTAGATCAGCGATAAAAACAAGAAAACATTCCCTAACTTTCTAACGTTCAAAGACTTTCAATTACCCGCGATCATATTGATAGCGTATTTCACCAGATTCACTCCTTGATACATCAAAGAAACCGGCAAATCTTCATCCCATCAACATCATTCGCCTATTCTGACCATATACTTACCCTATAGACGCTACAAACTCCATGCGCTCAGCAGTCCAACTAAATTCCTCACTTCCCTTACCCTTGCACGGCCCCTGGGCGACGCGGCATCTAGGTATACGTGTATCCCTTAATGCAAGGCAGCGTACACCAAGATCCGCGGCGCGCGGCCAATTTCACGCCTTTCCGAGCGCACAGAGCCACACTCGCGTCTTAAAGGGCCTCGCGACTATGTACACGCTTATATCCTGGCCCTCCCGACACACGATGCGCACGTGTGTACGTGCGGTGTTCAGTGCTATACGTATATATACGTGGCGCTTGCGCTCAGCCACAGCGTTATCCTCCCGGCGGGCAAACAATACGAAGTCGAGACACGCGCCAGACACCCGAGAGCGCGCGCGATTCTATTCTCCGCCGCGTGCAGCTATACTCGCGCTTTTTCCTTCATTTCTTTTCTCTATCTCGCTATATATATGTATGTATATACCTATCGCCCCCCGCCCCCCCCCCCTTTTATTCATTTTATCCCGTCGTCGTCATCCTACTCCTCTACTCGTCCCTCTGCAGCTTTTCGCTAGCTACACGGCTTTTTCTCGAGTTCGTACGCCCCCGCCGCGCGAAATTCGATCTCGTGAAAACTGTACGTGTGTGTCTTTTTTTCTCTTTCTCTCTCTGTCTCTCTCCCTCGCTTCGTCCTTCTTCTTCTTCTTCGGAAATCCAAGTGCTATGGAAAATTCATGGTGCATTCTCTTAAGGAAGGTCGTGCGCACGTTGCCAAGTTTTAGTTTTTTTTTCTGACTCTCTTTTTTGCGCCCGTGGTAGGGGGAAGCTATTTTTGGGATTCGCGTGTTATAGCTATATGTAGATTTGCGATATCATTTAATGGTTTTAGTTTATTTTACTGTATTATAAAAATATATACTTGTATAGAGTAAAGTCACTTGTCGACCACCGAATGTATCTTATTTTAATTGGTCACTGAACTTCGATATTAAATTGTAACGAAACCGCAGACAATCCACTGCATTCAAAAATGTTTAACATTTAATACAATTTATTGCATCAGAAATTAAATGTAACTTTATAATTCTGATTGTTTTATTGGGAATTAATAACTGTAAGATATTTACAAGGTCTATAATCGGATTATAAACATTCCAGTTTACATTCATATAATTTAAATGCACAATATATTATCAATTTTCCAAGTTATTATGCGACCGACTACCAGCGCTCTATCCCTATAATACGATTAATTAATAACCCTTGCACAACGCATTGTCCATTCTACAAAAACAAATGCAAAATTCAAACCCTTTATTATCCTTCATCGCACAAGGAATTTTTCCTCGCTCTCGCAATGAGCGATCGAGCTAATTAGTAGCCGGACATTTATGCAATTTGCACGCGTGCACGAGTCACCAAGCGCAAACGCGCATAGAACCGCCGCGCCGCTGTTACCAAGTATACGATAAATCGATCGATCCCCGGCCCTCGACCTCTTTATATACAATATACACATACACATGCGCGTCCTTTTTTCCCGTCTGTATCGCCGGGCTACGCCGCTAGCGGCGAGGTCCTTTTCCGTTTCGAGTAGCCAGGCCGCGAGGCTCGCACCCTGTGTATAGGCCGAAATTGCGGGGGAAGGGAGGTTATAGGCGAACGTCTCGAAAGTCAATTTGGAGCCATTTCTCTCGTCGATTTTTGACTCTCGACTCCGGTGCTTTTTTGAGTGGCTCTCGCTCGATCGGTGCTAAAATTGAAACGCGCCGCTGCTCTAGCTGATTCTCTTTGCGGTCCTTTGGAAACATAGAAATAAGGATGTATTGTGGTAGTTTTCATTTTAACTTTACTCCCGAGACGAAATAAGTTTATTGGCTTCTTGTTCAAGCGTTTTTCGAGCAGCGACTTTCCGTATCATTTTCGTCCATAAAAAGCAAATCTCACTTCCAGCGTTAAATTTGATAAATACGTGGCTCGTAAAGCCGCAATCTAGTGAAATCCTTCATACATACGCCGCAACAGCTGTGTCACCCCCTCGGAATCGCGCGCGCCAACACAATGCGCCCGTAAGAAGGAAAAGAGAAAGAGAGAGAGAGAGAGAGAGCAAAAAAAGATCGAACGTTCCATCTGAGGCGCGTAAAAGAAAGGCGGAGAGGATCATTTCCCTCGCGCGCATATACACACACATACGCGGGGCAACAAAGCTGCGGGGCTCGGGAGGAAGGGAATGTTTACGAGCGACTTCCGCGTCTCGTGTATAGCCGATGAAATATCAAAGCTCCGTCGGCCCATAAAACGGCGGCAGCGGCGGCAACGTTCGCGAGCGAGCGCGGGATATTTAAGCGTCGCACGCAGAGAGAGAGAGAGAGAGAGAGAGAGAGAGAGAGAGAGAGAGAGAGAGAGAGAGAGAGAGAGAGAGAGAGAGAAAGCCAAAGTTTAGCTTCCCCTTCTCTGTCCTTCTGTTTTTTCGCGCATTATGTAGTCCCCTCCTTATGCCTCGTCTTCGCTAGCATTTTAATAGAGTATCGCTTTAACTTTTAATACTAAATAACATGACAGTGATAATTGTTAGTAAATTTTAAAGAGGTTTTTTATCTAGAGAATTGTTTGTTCTATTTTTTCATACTAAAATAGTTCTGCTTTACTAAATAACATAGATGTTATTCAATATTGAAAGATAAAGCGAGACTCTATTAAACTGCCACGGAAGACAAGGCATTATGGCGAGCTGGCGTCGTTATTAAAAGAAAAGAATGCAGACTCGGGGTTAGTGACCGAAGTGTACTAACAAAGGTTTGCGTTATGATTTATGATGAAATATAAATACCTTTTTCCGTATACAGAATTGTATCTATTTAATGAAATTGTTAAATATCTAAAGTATTTGTTATTACTGTTTTCTTCCTAGATATGACAACAATATAAAATGTTATTAAATTGTACACGTTTTCCGTATTCTAAATAAATAAATAAATAAATAAATAAATAAATGAATAAAAAGGTCTAACTAAAGGTCTATGCTGTGGCAATAATCACTAATATTTTGGATATTTATCACTACGTCAAGGGGATCGTATCTGTCTTGACGCGTAATAATTGCAAAGAAATATTGAGCCATAACTCAACCGACATCCATAATACGACAAGAAAGTTTATATGGCTGGGATACGGCTTCTGTTTAAGCTTCGTTGGCACGAAAACGCGAGCATAAAGGTCTGCATGGGCTAGTAGATTTTTTCTGCGTTTGATATACACACGCGGTCATTAAGATGGATTAGAACACGGGATAAAAAAGTAGAGGTCTGTTTTTGCCACGATGAACTAGAGTGGAAGAGTAACTTGATTCTAAGCCATTTGCCAAAAATTCATCAAATTTGATCATTATTCGCTACTGGGTGCGTTACACAATATTACGATAATGTGAACGTAGCAAACTTCATTAATCGATCATTGGAATAAACTTGGGTGTACACATGAAAATGCTCAACTAAGCAAATATTTTTTTTAACAGTAAATAGTTAATAAATTGATTTCGTCTTTTAATAATATCCAATGAAGAATATCTTTCTAAAGATATTATTTTTTATTAATTAATAATATATTAATAATGAAATCATTTGATTAATTGAATGAATATTGAACAAATGATATATATTCTTCGTAATTACAGAAAAGCAATATTCTCAATAGCAATAAAATACAATAAAACATACCCCTTTATAAAATTTCAAGCGTACGTATTCGATAAAAATGAAATATCGTGCAGTCAAAATTTCCAGTGAACAATGCAAAAAATCAGATTTAATTCATGCAAATACAAAAGTTAATATAAAAGTTACGAATTTCATAGCATCACGATTCGTTATTGTTAACGCGAGTAAAAGCCCGTTCGATGCGTTTTAATTAATACAGCTTATGAATAAAATAAAATACAAAGAAGGCATTAACTCTTGTTACGCGAGCTCGCAAAATGACGCAACAATTCACGTGCCGCGCACGCGCATACACAACTGAAATGAAAAAAAAATTGTCAACTTTGGTTGGACTGGCGCAACTTTTGCAGTGCTCGGCCGCTTCTAATTATTCGTAATTTTATTTGAACTTCGCGCTCCGTCGAAAAGCCGCAAAGAGAGCGAAGAAGAAGTGAGAGCACGACATCAAAAGCCCGCGCGTTAATAAATTTCATCTTATAAGCCCGCGGCCACGCAGCAGAAGGAGCTTTTCGTCCCTTCTTTTTTTTTCTTCTCCCGGCTCGCCTGAAGTGGAGCAGCAAGTAATAGAGCCGCGAGAGGTACAAACTCGTGTTCGCGGCCTTTGCCTAGCGCGCGGCGTGAAGTCGTTCCGAAATTACGGAAATGAAGTGGGATAGTCCGGAATGCAATTTTCTTTCGCGAAGAGTGCAGACTTCTTTTTGCTTTCGCGTGTATTGTGTACTGCGGCACCGAGGAAGCGAAATTTCTTTAATGACTTTCTTAAAGCTGGCGCCACGATTTGTATATTTGTAGACTGACGAGCATGTGCGCCCCAGCGGTTTTGAGTAATCGCGTTTCTGGAGGTGGAGGGATGGTATTAATTATATTTGAATTCATCGAGGAAATTATAGTTGGCGAATTACGCTTGGCTTATTTTCACTTGGCTAATGCATCACAATTATTGAGCGTTTTGGATAGGATATATTGCGAATTGAAACTTGATAAATTAGTGTGGAAATCATTAATTGAATAATAGAATTGAAATGAAGTTCAATAGGTAATTTTAATGAACCACATTAGATTTTCAATCATTCACTTAAAATTATTACGTATTTTTTTGAAGAATTATTGAAAATATACTTGTCAAAACCACTTAATTAAAATATATCATCCTTGTCTCGACTTGTATTTTTTTTGAAAAATTATTCTAAGATGCTAGATATAAGAAATTATGATATAAATATAATTATGATATAAATTACTTACCATATTTAATATACAATATTGTTATATATTATACTATTTGAAATCGTTGAATAAACAAATTGACGTTTCATGGGATGATCGATTCAATATAATAACGCACGTACGTGCTCTGTTGTGCTTTCAGGATGGTCCGCATGATCGGCGACGAGTTCCTGACGGAGGAGCGCGATCGGAAGTACTACGCCGACCACTACACCTGCTGTCCGCCGCCCCTTTTCATCATCCTCATTACTCTCGTCGAGGTGAGTGCTCGCGTCACGCGCCACATATAACGCTCACATGTGCCGTGCTCTGTTATAACAGCGTCTTGTCCGCGACTCGAGGTCCTGCGTCCGCCCACCGCCGGCGTATATGCCTGCATTATGTAATAATGTATGTTTGTGCTCGTGCGGCCGGGCGACGTATACATGTCATGCCTCTTTAGAGTAACTGGACACTGTTTACTGTGTGCCGCAGACGCGTTCTTTACTTTGTGGCTGTAACGCTGATTTACTTAAACTTTCATGTGCTCTTTATAACTTTTGTTTACCATAATCATTTTAGTGTATAAATGCAATGTGAACGTTTAGATACACGACTTACTTGAAAGTAGTTTCGACCTGATATTTCAACCATATATATATTTGAAAATAATTGAAACGAAATTTCTCCGATTGATGACGAGATTTTGTTCCGAATATTTTTAAAAGTGTCGTTTACATTTTGCTTAAATATAACACTTATAATTACTGATTTTTCGGTCGGTCAAAATTTAAGGCGAGAAATTTTAATTTTTAAATGTTTTTCCTACCGGGACATTCCAAAGCACCGAACCCCTTAAAGAAATGCTTTCTCTACCCTCAGTCCCCTAGAACCCGTCTATATCGAACATCCCCGTCGATTCTCCCCGACTACCTGGTATAAGCGGCCACAGGACTCGAGCTGCGCTCGCTAAAGCCAAGCAAACGCCAGCGCTTGCCTCTTTAGCGCTGTATGCTAGAGCTGCTGCTGCCGCTGCGGTTACACGGACTGCAAACGAGCTGCTCGCCCCCGTCGAAGTATAGTATAGCCCAGGCGCGTTAGCTTTCATTGATTAAATTCCGCGTGCTAGCTGCTGCAGCTCCGAGACTCTCGAGAGCTGCCGCAAGAGTGCTGAACACTGTGCATAGAGCTCTCCCTCTCTCTCTCCCCTCTCCCTCATCTGATGACGCGAGGAGACATACCGGGCCAAGGGGTTGGATGTTAATGGGGAGATGCGCGCGAGTATAGTGCAGAGATGAAGAGACGATGGAGTACAAGGAAGTGGGTTGCAAGTTTGTAAACAAGCGTTATCTATCTTGAATATAGTTTTAGAAAGACGTGGAGAATTCTGACTCGTGAGTGAATTGATATTGTGAAGCGACATGGGTCAAAATCGCTTATAGGTACGAATCTAAAGGCGTCATTTAGTTTTTATATATTAATCTTATTATCGCTACTGAATATGATTTGTCAGAACTCAGCATAATTCGTGATAAGTATTGTCACAAAATGCTTTTCAAACATGTTTAAAAAATTTTTCCTGTATTTGATCGATTCTTTCAGAATCGTCATCATTCAGAATTATATATACCACAATTTGTTAACAAACTCTGGAGAATTCTGACAAATCATGTTGCCCAGATCTAATGCACAAACGCAAACAAAATAAATATTATTAATCAACTACACCCGCGACTCACAAATGCCTAAAACTTAGCAACAAACAGACCTTCCCTCAACTAAATGTATGCATAACATTAATCCTTGAAAAAGCTCGCCGTGTACCCGCTAGAAAGCTCATTACGCTGCTGCTCGCGGCGCATCTAGTGGCGCCAGTTGCAAAGGAAGGCCCCCCCGCACCGCAGCGCCCCGCGCGAAATAATCCTCGACCCTGGGCGCCTGCAGTCATACAGCCCGTATAATACGCGTGCTCGCGTTAATAGAAGAGCGAGGCACAGAGATGACGAATACCGCACGGCCACGGCGCTCGGCGTAAACAGATCCCGCCACACGAGGCGACGAGAGCTGGGCCTGTAATTTTAAGCGTCGCCCTCTCCCTCTCGCGCGCGGTTATTACCCATTAACGAGGGGGTCACGAGCGCGCGATTTCACGGCGCGCGACGCATGCATACATCGCGCCTGTATCGGCTTTTCGCTCTCTCCGCGCGTATCTCATCTTCGTGTGACGCCGCGCGCGCACCCGCCGCAACTCGATTTTCGTCGTTAAGCCATTTGCATTCGAGGGAGAAAATTCTCCGTTAATGGGTGTACTAATAGTGAATACCTATCTCTCTCTCACACACACGCATACTCTTGTAGGTGAAACTAGCTGCGAATGAGCTATTATCTCGCGCGGTACTTATTGTTTTAGAGCTGTATAAGAGAGATGCTGGTGAGACAGTAAGTAAAGCTATATAAAAAGCAGTGCAGCTATACTTACACGGAGAAAGAAGATAGTAATTGCCGCTAAACGTGGTTATGGTTGAGTACAACGGGATGGGTAAATTGGAAACGATAAGAATATTACTTGAACTGAGTCCTAAGTGAAAGTATTAAAAAGATGGATAAAGCTCAGTTATAAGCTGCAATATTAGTCTAAGTAGTGTTGGCCGTGCTCATGTACGACGGTTAGAATCTTAAATCGTTATTATAATAAAAAACTGAAAATATTAATAATAAAAAAAATTGTTAATTTTCTATACTTTTATAGATACATTAATCGTCTACCTACTTCAATTTCGATATTTCAAGAGAATATTTTACGGCACTACTCGGCACTGAGTTAAGTGAAAAACGAATGGAGCGACATGATGAAAATGTGCTTTTTTATTATCACGCTCGCGCGATGCTTCAATCGTTTAGAAACGTTTTCTCGCCGATAGAAAATAAAACGGACATTCGTCAGGCCGTAAAACCCAACCTCAAGAACAGCTCTCGGGGATCTCGAAAATTTATCGAAACACCGAGTTACTCGTCCATAGAATTCCCATAAAACCGGCCAAGAAGGCTAAACTATATATCCGTTCTTCAAAATCAACGAATTTCGATTGATCTTCATCAACGACGGACACGAAAATGAAAAACACTCGATCTACGTATATACACCGAGCGATCCGCAGCCTCTCAAAAGTGTCGCGGGCGCTATAAATCACGCGTGTTCTCGCGGCCGTGTCGTGTAGTTTATAGTCCCTCATCTCGGCAATTGGCGCGATCGCGCGCACGGAATCGCAAAAAGTCGCGCGCGACAAAAACAACGCAACACATAGCTCGTCGATGTAGGATATATATCGACTCGGAATCGTTCCCAACGGCCATTCATCAAGCAGCCGGCGTGCATTCTTTCTATGTATAGGTAGTGTGCGTGTGAGAGAGAGATGAGAAGAGCGAGCTGCTGCATCCATATTAACTGCGGAGCCATTCGGCGCGTACGCACGCGTGTCGGTAAGACTCGATTATTGCCAATTACCGGGGTGGCGGCGGTGATTCACAACTCGCAGATTGTCACGTTGCCGCCGCTTCGATTCTAATAGCAATTTATTGCATTGCCGTTGTCCTTTTAGCTCTTTATACCTTGTCGCTTGCCGCGGCAATTCGCCGCTTTGTCGTCTCTGTATTTTATCGTTATTGTGGATGTTTTTTTAATTGCACGGGCATTGCGTTTTGTCAAAGTGGTCGAATAAACGAATTTTCGGCGAAAAAAAATGCGGGCCGCACTCGACCGCGCTGTCACTATTTAAACACTGGCTGCGCTCGACGACGACAACTTTTCAAATTTTAAATACACTTATGAAAGTTTCATTAAATTTATTGGTGTACATGAAAGGACTTTCTGAAAAAGTGTATACACTCAGAAAAATGGGTCGAGTATGTTTCAGTTGTATATTAGTTTGATGCGGATGAGCGTTCAAATTTCGGTGATGAAATTGATAAGAGTTTGAAAAAAAAATCCTCTACATTTTCAGTAATGCAATCAAATTAATTAAAATGAACTGTAAATATTTCTTAACGTTTTCTTTATTCAATTAACATTCTACGAACTTAGCTCTGAAATAATAAATACTCCTAAACTGCGTATAAGATTACAACGATTTAATTACAAAACCCATAGCATCCAAAGCCGTACAAGCAATAAACTTAGATTAAAACACCGGGGCAAAAGAATTCCACTACACAAGCCCATTAAAATTAACAATTATCCAGTATGCGAGGAGAGCATTAACGGAAAGCCGGAAGGAAAAATTGAGAGAAAGCGGCAGTAACGGTCAACTGAATTCTTTTAATAAAAATAATCCCCGCACCCTCCCTCTCAAGCACCACCGCGCGTGCTCTCCGTTTATTTTTATTCCCATCCCCGTGGCCGTAGAGCCAGTACCTTAAATGCCCGACTGCATACGCCCGAATACCCTCCCGGCGCACCAAATGATAATGCTCGCGCCTGTAATTTCGGCCGCCGCCGCCGCCGCCGCCGCGACTTTAAACGGCCGGCGCAATTTACATAAAAGTTTGTCGCCGTACCGCCGCAGAGACTCGCAAATTCGCGCCCGCGCGTACACCGAAATAAAAAGAGAGAGAGAGGGACAGCGAAGCGAGTGAGATCGTATCGTCGGGGCAGGACCGGACGTTGCTCCGGTGCGCTACGAAAATATTATCACCGTCCCGTGGCTGGAAAATGCCGGGATTTCGCGAGAGCGTGCACCGGCGAACGAGCGAAAAAACGAGAGCGGAAGGCCGAACGAGAGATAGGGGGGAGGGCGAAAAGTGTATACACGCGGACAATTAATTCTGGTATTTACCTCCCCCACGATAAAAGACTTTACGAGCGACGCGCGGAAATGTTTATTTCGCGAGTTTATAGTACACAGAGCGAGAGCGAGGTAAAGTGAATTATGGTGTATTTTATGCACGCCCCCCCCCCTTTTTTTAAAATTTTGCCATCGATTTTGCCATGCTCCACTATTCCGAAAATGAAAGGTTTATTTTACCCTCGGTGAAGTGCGCGCACGTGCGCGGTACTTCATCCCCGCAATGTTTCTAACGACAAAGAATAACAGTTTGTCGAGGGTTCGCGAAATAAACACGATGAAATATCGTTGTTTATCAATTGCATTCCTTTCGCTGTGCATCGAATTTTTCGGAAAGTCAAAAACACTCGAGGAAACTTTGCGCATAATCTTCCGACGGGAAACATCCCCCGCCGAAGAAACAAGGAAGAACCTCGACTGGCAGCAGGAAGGGGGTTGTTCTGCAGCTTCTTACCGCGGCGCAACTCCTTGCCCGCAGCTTTCTCCTTCTCCCTGTTATACACCAACACAACATTATTCGCACCCGCTCGCGCGCGAGAGATACAAGTTTTATCTCTCCTCGGCTTTTCTATATACTCTCCGCCCGTATACGTACGTATATACAGGTGCATGCACTGTGCAGGGACGCGAAGGGGGAAGAGTTCGCTGCACAGGACGCGAAGGTTTTTCGGTATTATAAAGCAACGCGCGCCCGGTGGGTCGAAGGGTTTAGGGGGCCAAGTAGAGCGAGGGAAAAGGGAGATATATAGACTAATGCCCAAGCGGTGCTCCGTATATGTACGTGTACAAGCCCGCGACGCGGGAATCCGGTAATCTTTCGCGCGGAACACGGCTTTATTTCTGTACGCCGTATATTTCGCCCGCCCCCGTCGTTCGCTTACTTACCACTTGCTCGCACTCGCAGTCGACGCGGATACTTACGACGAGGGCTGGATACTTTGTAAGAGATCATTTTTTTTTGCTCTTGGCAGCTCTTTATGAGGGCGTGGTGCTTATTTGTTTGTTTACAAAAGTTGTACTGATGTAATCCGCGTGAAGCGTTAGGTTTTCACTTAAAATTTATCAGTAAAAAGTGCTTTTTGTTTTTTTAATCTTATCTACTACCAATTGAATTTAACCTTTTTATATATATTAATCTGTGTTATATTATTCATTTGACTAGTTTCTATCTGTGCACTAATCCCAAAATAAAAATCAACTTTGTACAATTAACTATTATCGATTTAAGGAGAAAAACTGATTTTTTAAATGAATTATATAACAACTAGAACTTTTAAGTTAATTTGTTGTAATATAATTTAATCTAGTAAAATTTATATCTTTGTAAAACAGAAAAAAAGCAGAAATAAAAATATTAGAAAAAGAGCAGCAAAAAAACACGATGTTAATACTCTAAAATAATAACGCGATCATTTTCTTTTAATGAGGAATAACGCGAGCCTTAAACAATGTATTTTAGAGAAAATATAGGCTTTATTTATGCGATGAATTTCGAAGGAAAATTAATTAGTAACAATTTATTTAATTACTTACATATTTACGCGGTTTTTATTCAAATGAGCAAAGCGGCTCGGCATGCAAGCTTGCATGTAGTCGATTATTGGATAAACATGTAAGCTTTTTACACGTTGCTCGACTACGTGCTTTTAACACTGAATCCACGTTCATATACACAGTTACACACGTGTGCGGGATAAACATAGCTCTCACCGTATTTATAAACGAAATACCGTTTTGCCAGTTTTAACGATTTTCTGTCTTTATTTTTGTTTTTTTACGCAAAAAAAAACAAATATATAATGGAAAAATAGAAAAATCGGTTGGTCGAAGTAAAATCCGTATATTTCTTTAGAAAGTAAAATATGTAATCTGAATACGATAACTTTAAGCCGTGTACAAAAGATTAAAAATTAAATTTGCATTTAAAACAAGTTTAAACGCTCTCCATCATACCTTTATACTTCGTTATACATTTTAATTTATAAAATTAAACTCGAAATTCATCATACGCAAAGCGCAAGCAAAAAGCAATTTTTCCGTAAGCCAAAATCTACACAACGAATTTTTTAATGTCACAAGTGCATAAAAAGTAAATTCCATCGATTGAAGCATTGCGAAGCTTGCGTCCTACCTCCTCCTCTTCTTTTCTTCTTCTTTCTCTCTCTCTCTCGGCCGCGATCTCGCGTCGTCTCGTCCTCTTCTTCGCCCCTATTTTTGCGAATCGATAATCCCGATCCTCCTCGGCCTCGCTTTTTTCCCGCAGTGCCTTATCCCGTTCTCTCTCCCTCTCTTTTCTTTTCTTCTTTTGAGAGAAGAGAGAAAGCAGAGCGGAGCTAAGCATTGGCGCGAGGCGAGGAATAACTCACTGCCGAGACGATACCCCAGGCGTGAGTTATCGCTCGCCGAGGTGCGGAGAAAACTTTTTTCGAGACTCTCGGCTTGCCGTCGCTGCCGTTTTCAGGCTTATAAATAAAACCATTCGCCGGAATTAACGATTAGAAGGGAATTGCGAATTTCGAAAAACGCACTACTTGCGATGCGAGAGGGTGTTGTTGATGCAATGTATGCATCGAATAAGATTTCTACAGAATTTGAGGAATTATCGGTTTAATTGCATGTGATATTAGTTTTTCTTGTGATTTCCGTGTCAGCTTCGTTTGCTGTTAAGCGTGATTTATTTTATATAGGAACAATGAACGCAAACATTAATAATTTTTTGGAGGTTTTAATTGCGGAACATGGTATGGACAACTTGACTTTGATTATAGATACTAAAATGATGTTAAAATGCCATAATGTAAATTTAATATACATTTTCGTATTTCAGTTTTAACTTTATTAAATATTAATTTAAGAAAATCCGAGGAAAATTAACGTAAAAATGTATGTATTTTTGAAGCTTAACTTGACGTTTAATACTGCAGAATAATGTTAAAATGACATAAATTCTCATTCAGTATTGATGAAGTTCGAAATTGAAATAATAAAAAATTAATATTGATCTTTACATGATGCCATTTTAACATCATTTTACGAGAAGCTATTTTTAATTAAATGTCAAGTTGTCCACGTCATGCTCCATGAAAGCTACAAATATAAATATTAAGTTTTTGTTAATATTTCTTGTATTAATTACTTTCAAACATCTCTTATCTGACACAGCATTGTTTCCGTCCATTCGCACTAAGGTATACTCTCACACAGCTAGAAGGAAGAAACCAGAATTGAACAAATGAAAGTTCACGAGCATCAAGCCCCTTAAAATTAGTCCTCGCAACACTACAGTCCCGCAGCAACAACGGCGGTGGCATCCCTTACGCTTTATCTCCGGGCAGCGACTCGGCATTCTTCCCATCGGTGGCCCCGAGAAGCGGCACAAAATTTCCCAACTATTTCGGCAATTGGCCGGGTTTCGCATTTCGCGAGATAAGTCGTGTCTTCCCCCCCTTCCGCAGTGTTGGAAGATCTGCTCTCGATACCCCGACTACACACGTACAACGCGAGCAGAGGGGTCGAGAGATCGGAGCAACCAAAGGTCGTGCACTGCGGCATCTCGAGAGCGGAGGGTGCGAGGCGACGAGCAGCAGCGGCAGCAGCAGCGAGAGAGATAAGGCGGGCGAACTCGGTTGCCCGCCGGATATTACTAGATGCCGCTGCTCTGCCTTCTTTGGGTTAGCCGAATCTCGCTTGCTCTCGGGTATAGCTCTCCGCGCGCTGATCGCCCTTATCTCCATCTTTTTCCCTTCTCGCAGCCTCGCTTCTCCTCTTCCTTCGTATACTTTTTCTTCCATTTCCTCGGCTCCTTTTCCCACCAAGCTTCCCTTACAGCTCGAGCTCGTAACGGCCATTGTTCCTCGTTCTTGCGCGGTATTATGTGTTTCCTTATCCACGGCTCATTGCATTTTTCTCCTCATTTCTTTTCTATTTCCCGCGCGCGCCCCCCTTCATTCTCCGCGGGAGTGTCCGGGGCCGTTGTCGAGAGGGGGTGGCTCGGCTCCTTCTTCCGCACGGGCCATTCCTTGTCTTCCTGCCGCGCCATTGAACAAATAGAGATGCGTCCCCGCGTGAATTATTCCTTTCGCGTTGGACGATGTTCGGGCCTGCTTTTATGGCTTGTATCGTTTCCTGGTGATTTCGGATATTTAGGCGGTTCGAGGCAGTTGCTGCCTAAGCGAATTTTCTTGCGTGTATCTCACGTGTTGGAACGTATCGTGTAATTAAATGTAACCTTATACATGCGGTAAAAGTTTTATAAGAAGTTCAAAATGTAGGGCTTCTAAGTTGAGGCTTTTAACACGTAGTTCGTATTCTGAGCTCGCTCAAAAAAGACGTTTTACTTAATTTCGGAAAGACTGTCCATATATACTATTTTTTCTAAAAACAAATCTTTGACGTTCTAACACATTTATGCGTAAAAAAAATATAAAATACTTAATATCCCGTTTCTAATATCGTTAAAGCTATAATATTGTACGGTACAGTTTATTCAAAAGTTAACAAAAAAATACTCTTCACAGAGATTTTCAAGTTGATCATAAATACTTCAACTTCACTTGTCGTAGAGTAAAAAATAAGTTATATAAATAACATAAAATAGTAATGAATAGGAAGAAATGTAACTTTTGAAACCGATTTTAGTACACGAAGTACCTTAATTCATCATTCCTCCAAGCGAATCAATCAAAACAATCGCCTACTCGTCAAGGCGACGCGAGCTCCGCGCCTCCCGTCTCGGCTTACCACGGCACTAAAGCCCCGCAGCCACGCGTATACAGCGCTTTAAACACGCTCGCACACATATACAGCCGATCTTACAAGTTGGGCCGCTCGCTCGCTGCACCTGACCTCCTCCCAAGCTCCTACTCTCCTACACCTAAACTACTCGCTGACTAAACTAACTTCGTTGTGCGCAAGAAACGATATTAAGCGAGGGCGGGAGAGAGAGAGAGAGTAAGGGCGACAGAGAGAGTTCTCTCGTAGCCGAGGGCTATACACATTTAAGAAGGCTGCTCTCCGGTGCAGCGCCACCGGCGCCTCGGTCTTATACGAGTATTATCTGTAATCCGCGAACTCGAGCCGGTGTTATACGTGGATATATATGCGCGCGAGCCGGCGTCGCGGGCCGAAGTGGATATATATATATATATATATATATATACGTCTGCGAGCGAGAGTGCAGCTGCCGGTGTCTCGGGGGGGTGGTGCGAGGGAGACTGAGAGAGAGAGAGAACCGATAGCAATCGTTTTAAGGAGCCTCTTCGCGCACCACTTGATTTGTCTGCTTTTTTTGCTTCGTTTCTTCCTTCGGTTTGTAGAGACAGATGTCTTCTTCCTTTTTCTTTCGTTCGCTTGATTTAAGCGAGTGTTTTTTCTTGCTGACAGATTCGATTGAGCTGATGTGTTTGCAAAGTTTCTTTACTATTTTTGCTGAACGTTCTTTTACGAATGTTAAACGTATGCACGAATACCGGCAAGTAGTATGAAGTTGAAGTTTGCACTGTTGCATTGCAACAAAATTCGTAAATTCGTAAGTCGTTCCAAAGTCCAATCAAAACGCCTTTAATGTATTAAATATCGTTGGAAAACATGTTTGCAACATGAATACATAAATTTAGAACCCTTAAACTACCCCTAACTAGGGGTTGAAAATATTCAGAAATTGCACGTGCCTTCCTCGATTTTTTACGCGTACGCTTATGCGAGTCACGAACTTTTCTCTGCGGATTATTGTTAAACAACCCAAAATGCACTCCCATGAATTTTTTTGGAAAGTTCGGAGGAAAGGAACACTTTCAAAATGGCCGCCGTAAGTTTGTTGCACCTATCATTTATACTTTCTTGATTTTTTAGGAGTGTGCTTATGAGAGTCACGAACTTTTCTCTGCGGATTATTGTTAATCAACCCAAAATACAATCCCATGAATTTTTTTGGAAAGTTCGGAGGAAAGGAACACTTTCAAAATGGCCGCCGAAATTTCGTTGCACGTGTCATTTATTCTTTCTTGATTTTTTAGGCGTGTGCTTATGAGAGTCACGAACTTTTCTCTGCGGATTATTGTTAATCAACCCAAAATACAATCCCATGAATTTTTTTGTAAAGTTCGGAGGAAAGGAACACTTTCAAAATGGCGATTGTGACTTTGTTGCACGTGTTCTATAGCCTTCCTCGATTTTTTACGCGAATGCTTATGCGAGTCACGAACTTTTCTCTGCGGATTATGGTTAATCAACCCAAAATACAATCCCATGAATTTTTTTGGAAAGTTCGGAGGAAAGGAACACTTTCAAAATGGCCGCCGTAAGTTTGTTGCACGTATCATTTATACTTTCTTGATTTTTTAGGAGTGTGCTTATGAGAGTCACGAACTTTTCTCTACGGATTATTGTTAATCAACCCAAAATACAATCCCATGAATTTTTTTGGAAAGTTCGGAGGAAAGGAACACTTTCAAAATGGCGGTTGTGAGTTTGTTGCACGTGTCATTTATTCTTTCTTGATTTTTTAGGCGTGTGCTTATGAGAGTCACGAACTTTTCTCTGCGGATTATGGTTAATCAACCCAAAATACAAACCCATGAATTTTTTTGGAAAGTTCGGAGGAAAGGAACACTTTCAAAATGGCCGCCGTAAGTTTGTTGCACCTATCATTTATACTTTCTTGATTTTTTAGGAGTGTGCTTATGAGAGTCACGAACTTTTCTCTACGGATTATTGTTAAACAACCCAAAATGCACTCCCATGAATTTTTTTGGAAAGTTCGAAGGAAAGGAACACTTTCAAAATGGCCGCCGTAAGTTTGTTGCACCTATCATTTATACTTTCTTGATTTTTTAGGAGTGTGCTTATGAGAGTCACGAACTTTTCTCTACGGATTATTGTTAAACAACCCAAAATGCACTCCCATGAATTTTTTTGTAAAGATTGGAGGAGAGGAACACTTTCAAAATGGCGGTTGTGAGTTTGTTGCACGTGTTCTATAGCCTTCCTCGATTTTTTACGCGTATGCTTATGCGAGTCACGAACTTTTCTCTGCGGATTATGGTTAATCAACCCAAAATACAATCCCATGAATTTTTTTGGAAAGTTCGGAGGAAAGGAACACTTTCAAAATGGCCGCCGTAAGTTTGTTGCACCTATCATTTAAACTTTCTTGATTTTTTAGGAGTGTGCTTATGAGAGTCACGAACTTTTCTCTACGGATTATTGTTAATCAACCCAAAATACAATCCCATGAATTTTTTTGGAAAGATCGGAGGAAAGGAACACTTTCAAAATGGCGGTTGTGCGTTTGTTGCACGTGTTCTATAGCCTTCCTCGATTTTTTAGGCGTGTGCTTATGAGAGTCACGAACTTTTCTCTGCGGATTATGGTTAATCAACCCAAAATACAAACCCATGAATTTTTTTGGAAAGTTCGGAGGAAAGGAACACTTTCAAAATGGCCGCCGTAAGTTTGTTGCACCTATCATTTATACTTTCTTGATTTTTTAGGAGTGTGCTTATGAGAGTCACGAACTTTTCTCTACGGATTATTGTTAAACAACCCAAAATGCACTCCCATGAATTTTTTTGGAAAGTTCGAAGGAAAGGAACACTTTCAAAATGGCCGCCGTAAGTTTGTTGCACCTATCATTTATACTTTCTTGATTTTTTAGGAGTGTGCTTATGAGAGTCACGAACTTTTCTCTACGGATTATTGTTAAACAACCCAAAATGCACTCCCATGAATTTTTTTGTAAAGATTGGAGGAGAGGAACACTTTCAAAATGGCGGTTGTGAGTTTGTTGCACGTGTTCTATAGCCTTCCTCGATTTTTTACGCGTATGCTTATGCGAGTCACGAACTTTTCTCTGCGGATTATGGTTAATCAACCCAAAATACAATCCCATGAATTTTTTTGGAAAGTTCGGAGGAAAGGAACACTTTCAAAATGGCCGCCGTAAGTTTGTTGCACCTATCATTTAAACTTTCTTGATTTTTTAGGAGTGTGCTTATGAGAGTCACGAACTTTTCTCTACGGATTATTGTTAATCAACCCAAAATACAATCCCATGAATTTTTTTGGAAAGATCGGAGGAAAGGAACACTTTCAAAATGGCGGTTGTGCGTTTGTTGCACGTGTTCTATAGCCTTCCTCGATTTTTTAGGTGTGTGCTTATGAGAGTCACGAACTTTTCTCTGCGGATTATGGTTAATCAACCCAAAATGCACTCCCATGAATTTTTTTGGAAAGTTCGGAGGAAAGGAACACTTTCAAAATGGCCGCCGTAAGTTTGTTGCACCTATCATTTATACTTTCTTGATTTTTTAGGAGTGTGCTTATGAGAGTCACGAACTTTTCTCTGCGGATTATTGTTAATCAACCCAAAATACAATCCCATGAATTTTTTTGGAAAGTTCGGAGTAAAGGAACACTTTCAAAATGGCCGCCGAAATTTCGTTGCACGTGTCATTTATTCTTTCTTGATTTTTTAGGCGTGTGCTTATGAGAGTCACGAACTTTTCTCTGCGGATTATTGTTAATCAACCCAAAATACAATCCCATGAATTTTTTTGTAAAGTTCGGAGGAAAGGAACACTTTCAAAATGGCGATTGTGACTTTGTTGCACGTGTTCTATAGCCTTCCTCGATTTTTTACGCGTATGCTTATGCGAGTCACGAACTTTTCTCTGCGGATTATGGTTAATCAACCCAAAATACAATCCCATGAATTTTTTTGGAAAGTTCGGAGGAAAGGAACACTTTCAAAATGGCCGCCGTAAGTTTGTTGCACGTATCATTTATACTTTCTTGATTTTTTAGGAGTGTGCTTATGAGAGTCACGAACTTTTCTCTACGGATTATTGTTAATCAACCCAAAATACAATCCCATGAATTTTTTTGGAAAGTTCGGAGGAAAGGAACACTTTCAAAATGGCGGTTGTGAGTTTGTTGCACGTGTCATTTATTCTTTCTTGATTTTTTAGGCGTGTGCTTATGAGAGTCACGAACTTTTCTCTGCGGATTATGGTTAATCAACCCAAAATACAAACCCATGAATTTTTTTGGAAAGTTCGGAGGAAAGGAACACTTTCAAAATGGCCGCCGTAAGTTTGTTGCACCTATCATTTATACTTTCTTGATTTTTTAGGAGTGTGCTTATGAGAGTCACGAACTTTTCTCTACGGATTATTGTTAAACAACCCAAAATGCACTCCCATGAATTTTTTTGGAAAGTTCGAAGGAAAGGAACACTTTCAAAATGGCCGCCGTAAGTTTGTTGCACCTATCATTTATACTTTCTTGATTTTTTAGGAGTGTGCTTATGAGAGTCACGAACTTTTCTCTACGGATTATTGTTAAACAACCCAAAATGCACTCCCATGAATTTTTTTGTAAAGATTGGAGGAGAGGAACACTTTCAAAATGGCGGTTGTGAGTTTGTTGCACGTGTTCTATAGCCTTCCTCGATTTTTTACGCGTATGCTTATGCGAGTCACGAACTTTTCTCTGCGGATTATGGTTAATCAACCCAAAATACAATCCCATGAATTTTTTTGGAAAGTTCGGAGGAAAGGAACACTTTCAAAATGGCCGCCGTAAGTTTGTTGCACCTATCATTTATACTTTCTTGATTTTTTAGGAGTGTGCTTATGAGAGTCACGAACTTTTCTCTACGGATTATTGTTAATCAACCCAAAATACAATCCCATGAATTTTTTTGGAAAGTTCGGAGGAAAGGAACACTTTCAAAATGGCGGTTGTGAGTTTGTTGCACGTGTCATTTATTCTTTCTTGATTTTTTAGGCGTGTGCTTATGAGAGTCACGAACTTTTCTCTGCGGATTATGGTTAATCAACCCAAAATACAAACCCATGAATTTTTTTGGAAAGTTCGGAGGAAACGAACACTTTCAAAATGGCCGCCGTAAGTTTGTTGCACCTATCATTTATACTTTCTTGATTTTTTAGGAGTGTGCTTATGAGAGTCACGAACTTTTCTCTACGGATTATTGTTAAACAACCCAAAATGCACTCCCATGAATTTTTTTGTAAAGATTGGAGGAGAGGAACACTTTCAAAATGGCGGTTGTGAGTTTGTTGCACGTGTTCTATAGCCTTCCTCGATTTTTTACGCGTATGCTTATGCGAGTCACGAACTTTTCTCTGCGGATTATGGTTAATCAACCCAAAATACAATCCCATGAATTTTTTTGGAAAGTTCGGAGGAAAGGAACACTTTCAAAATGGCCGCCGTAAGTTTGTTGCACCTATCATTTATACTTTCTTGATTTTTTAGGAGTGTGCTTATGAGAGTCACGAACTTTTCTCTACGGATTATTGTTAATCAACCCAAAATACAATGCCATGAATTTTTTTGTAAAGTTCGGAGGAAAGGAACACTTTCAAAATGGCGTTTGTGAGTTTGTTGCACGTGTTCTATAGCCTTCCTCGATTTTTTACGCGTATGCTTATGCGAGTCACGAACTTTTCTCTGCGGATTATGGTTAATCAACCCAAAATACAAACCCATGAATTTTTTTGGAAAGTTCGGAGGAAAGGAACACTTTCAAAATGGCCGCCGTAAGTTTGTTGCACCTATCATTTATACTTTCTTGATTTTTTAGGAGTGTGCTTATGAGAGTCACGAACTTTTCTCTACGGATTATTGTTAAACAACCCAAAATGCACTCCCATGAATTTTTTTGGAAAGTTCGAAGGAAAGGAACACTTTCAAAATGGCCGCCGTAAGTTTGTTGCACCTATCATTTATACTTTCTTGATTTTTTAGGAGTGTGCTTATGAGAGTCACGAACTTTTCTCTACGGATTATTGTTAAACAACCCAAAATGCACTCCCATGAATTTTTTTGTAAAGATTGGAGGAGAGGAACACTTTCAAAATGGCGGTTGTGAGTTTGTTGCACGTGTTCTATAGCCTTCCTCGATTTTTTACGCGTATGCTTATGCGAGTCACGAACTTTTCTCTGCGGATTATGGTTAATCAACCCAAAATACAATCCCATGAATTTTTTTGGAAAGTTCGGAGGAAAGGAACACTTTCAAAATGGCCGCCGTAAGTTTGTTGCACGTGTCATTTATTCTTTCTTGATTTTTTAGGAGTGTGCTTATGAGAGTCACGAACTTTTCTCTACGGATTATTGTTAATCAACCCAAAATACAATCCCATGAATTTTTTTGGAAAGATCGGAGGAAAGGAACACTTTCAAAATGGCGGTTGTGCGTTTGTTGCACGTGTTCTATAGCCTTCCTCGATTTTTTAGGCGTGTGCTTATGAGAGTCACGAACTTTTCTCTGCGGATTATGGTTAATCAACCCAAAATACAAACCCATGAATTTTTTTGGAAAGTTCGGAGGAAAGGAACACTTTCAAAATGGCCGCCGTAAGTTTGTTGCACCTATCATTTATACTTTCTTGATTTTTTAGGAGTGTGCTTATGAGAGTCACGAACTTTTCTCTACGGATTATTGTTAAACAACCCAAAATGCACTCCCATGAATTTTTTTGGAAAGTTCGAAGGAAAGGAACACTTTCAAAATGGCCGCCGTAAGTTTGTTGCACCTATCATTTATACTTTCTTGATTTTTTAGGAGTGTGCTTATGAGAGTCACGAACTTTTCTCTACGGATTATTGTTAAACAACCCAAAATGCACTCCCATGAATTTTTTTGTAAAGATTGGAGGAGAGGAACACTTTCAAAATGGCGGTTGTGAGTTTGTTGCACGTGTTCTATAGCCTTCCTCGATTTTTTACGCGTATGCTTATGCGAGTCACGAACTTTTCTCTGCGGATTATGGTTAATCAACCCAAAATACAATCCCATGAATTTTTTTGGAAAGTTCGGAGGAAAGGAACACTTTCAAAATGGCCGCCGTAAGTTTGTTGCACCTATCATTTAAACTTTCTTGATTTTTTAGGAGTGTGCTTATGAGAGTCACGAACTTTTCTCTACGGATTATTGTTAATCAACCCAAAATACAATCCCATGAATTTTTTTGGAAAGATCGGAGGAAAGGAACACTTTCAAAATGGCGGTTGTGCGTTTGTTGCACGTGTTCTATAGCCTTCCTCGATTTTTTAGGTGTGTGCTTATGAGAGTCACGAACTTTTCTCTGCGGATTATGGTTAATCAACCCAAAATGCACTCCCATGAATTTTTTTGGAAAGTTCGGAGGAAAGGAACACTTTCAAAATGGCCGCCGTAAGTTTGTTGCACCTATCATTTATACTTTCTTGATTTTTTAGGAGTGTGCTTATGAGAGTCACGAACTTTTCTCTGCGGATTATTGTTAATCAACCCAAAATACAATCCCATGAATTTTTTTGGAAAGTTCGGAGTAAAGGAACACTTTCAAAATGGCCGCCGAAATTTCGTTGCACGTGTCATTTATTCTTTCTTGATTTTTTAGGCGTGTGCTTATGAGAGTCACGAACTTTTCTCTGCGGATTATTGTTAATCAACCCAAAATACAATCCCATGAATTTTTTTGTAAAGTTCGGAGGAAAGGAACACTTTCAAAATGGCGATTGTGACTTTGTTGCACGTGTTCTATAGCCTTCCTCGATTTTTTACGCGTATGCTTATGCGAGTCACGAACTTTTCTCTGCGGATTATGGTTAATCAACCCAAAATACAATCCCATGAATTTTTTTGGAAAGTTCGGAGGAAAGGAACACTTTCAAAATGGCCGCCGTAAGTTTGTTGCACGTATCATTTATACTTTCTTGATTTTTTAGGAGTGTGCTTATGAGAGTCACGAACTTTTCTCTACGGATTATTGTTAATCAACCCAAAATACAATCCCATGAATTTTTTTGGAAAGTTCGGAGGAAAGGAACACTTTCAAAATGGCGGTTGTGAGTTTGTTGCACGTGTCATTTATTCTTTCTTGATTTTTTAGGCGTGTGCTTATGAGAGTCACGAACTTTTCTCTGCGGATTATGGTTAATCAACCCAAAATACAAACCCATGAATTTTTTTGGAAAGTTCGGAGGAAAGGAACACTTTCAAAATGGCCGCCGTAAGTTTGTTGCACCTATCATTTATACTTTCTTGATTTTTTAGGAGTGTGCTTATGAGAGTCACGAACTTTTCTCTACGGATTATTGTTAAACAACCCAAAATGCACTCCCATGAATTTTTTTGGAAAGTTCGAAGGAAAGGAACACTTTCAAAATGGCCGCCGTAAGTTTGTTGCACCTATCATTTATACTTTCTTGATTTTTTAGGAGTGTGCTTATGAGAGTCACGAACTTTTCTCTACGGATTATTGTTAAACAACCCAAAATGCACTCCCATGAATTTTTTTGTAAAGATTGGAGGAGAGGAACACTTTCAAAATGGCGGTTGTGAGTTTGTTGCACGTGTTCTATAGCCTTCCTCGATTTTTTACGCGTATGCTTATGCGAGTCACGAACTTTTCTCTGCGGATTATGGTTAATCAACCCAAAATACAATCCCATGAATTTTTTTGGAAAGTTCGGAGGAAAGGAACACTTTCAAAATGGCCGCCGTAAGTTTGTTGCACCTATCATTTATACTTTCTTGATTTTTTAGGAGTGTGCTTATGAGAGTCACGAACTTTTCTCTACGGATTATTGTTAATCAACCCAAAATACAATCCCATGAATTTTTTTGGAAAGTTCGGAGGAAAGGAACACTTTCAAAATGGCGGTTGTGAGTTTGTTGCACGTGTCATTTATTCTTTCTTGATTTTTTAGGCGTGTGCTTATGAGAGTCACGAACTTTTCTCTGCGGATTATGGTTAATCAACCCAAAATACAAACCCATGAATTTTTTTGGAAAGTTCGGAGGAAACGAACACTTTCAAAATGGCCGCCGTAAGTTTGTTGCACCTATCATTTATACTTTCTTGATTTTTTAGGAGTGTGCTTATGAGAGTCACGAACTTTTCTCTACGGATTATTGTTAAACAACCCAAAATGCACTCCCATGAATTTTTTTGTAAAGATTGGAGGAGAGGAACACTTTCAAAATGGCGTTTGTGAGTTTGTTGCACGTGTTCAATAGCCTTCCTCGATTTTTTACGCGTATGCTTATGCGAGTCACGAACTTTTCTCTGCGGATTATGGTTAATCAACCCAAAATACAATCCCATGAATTTTAAACGATAGGTGCAACAAACTTACGGCGGCCATTTTGAAAGTGTTCCTTTCCTCCGAACTTTCCAAAAAAATTCATGGGATTGTATTTTGGGTTGATTAACCATAATCCGCAGAGAAAAGTTCGTGACTCGCATAAGCACACGCGTAAAAAATCGAGGAAGGCTATAGAACACGTGCAACAAACTCACAAACGCCATTTTGAAAGTGTTCCTTTCCTCCGAACTTTACAAAAAAATTAATGGGATTGTATTTTGGGTTGATAAACAATAATCCGTAGAGAAAAGTTCGTGACTCTCATAAGCACACTCCTAAAAAATCAAGAAAGTATAAATGATAGGTGCAACAAACTTACGGCGGCCATTTTGAAAGTGTTCCTTTCCTCCGAACTTTCCAAAAAAATTCATGGGAGTGCATTTTGGGTTGATTAACCATAATCCGCAGAGAAAAGTTCGTGACTCTCATAAGCACACACATAAAAAATCGAGGAAGTATAAATGATAGGTGCAACAAACTTACGGCGGCCATTTTGAAAGTGTTCCTTTCCTCCGAACTTTCCAAAAAAATTCATGGGATTGTATTTTGGGTTGATTAACAATAATCCGCAGAGAAAAGTTCGTGACTCTCATAAGCACACTCCTAAAAAATCAAGAAAGTTTAAATGATAGGTGCAACAAACTTACGGCGGCCATTTTGAAAGTGTTCCTTTCCTCCGAACTTTCCAAAAAAATTCATGGGATTGTATTTTGGGTTGATTAACCATAATCCGCAGAGAAAAGTTCGTGACTCGCATAAGCATACGCGTAAAAAATCGAGGAAGGCTATAGAATACGTGCAACAAACGCACAACCGCCATTTTGAAAGTGTTCCTCTCCTCCAATCTTTACAAAAAAATTCATGGGAGTGCATTTTGGGTTGTTTAACAATAATCCGCAGAGAAAAGTTCGTGACTCTCATAAGCACACGCCTAAAAAATCAAGAAAGAATAAATGACACGTGCAACGAAATTTCGGCGGCCATTTTGAAAGTGTTCCTTTCCTCCGAACTTTCCAAAAAAATTCATGGGATTGTATTTTGGGTTGATTAACAATAATCCGCAGAGAAAAGTTCGTGACTCTCATAAGCACACTCCTAAAAAATCAAGAAAGTTTAAATGATAGGTGCAACAAACTTACGGCGGCCATTTTGAAAGTGTTCCTTTCCTCCGAACTTTCCAAAAAAATTCATGGGATTGTATTTTGGGTTGATTAACCATAATCCGCAGAGAAAAGTTCGTGACTCGCATAAGCATACGCGTAAAAAATCGAGGAAGGCTATAGAACACGTGCAACAAAGTCACAATCGCCATTTTGAAAGTGTTCCTTTCCTCCGAACTTTCCAAAAAAATTCATGGGATTGTATTTTGGGTTGATTAACAATAATCCGCAGAGAAAAGTTCGTGACTCTCATAAGCACACGCGTAAAAAATCGAGGAATGCTATAGAATACGTGCAACAAACGCACAACCGCCATTTTGAAAGTGTTCCTCTCCTCCAATCTTTACAAAAAAATTCATGGGAGTGCATTTTGGGTTGTTTAACAATAATCCGCAGAGAAAAGTTCGTGACTCGCATAAGCGTACGCGTAAAAAATCGAGGAAGGCACGTGCAATTTCTGAATATTTTCAACCCCTAGTTAGGGGTAGTTTAAGGGTTCTAAATTTATGTATTCATGTTGCAAACATGTTTTCCAACGATATTTAATACATTAAAGGCGTTTTGATTGGACTTTGGAACGACTTACGAATTTACGAATTTTGTTGCAATGCAACAGTGCAAACTTCAACTTCATCAAGTAGTTAAGCTCGTGCTCGAGTTAGACGATCGAGATAGAGTACGGGTACATGACTCTTGTATTTTAACACATTAATATTGAAAATATTACTACTGAGAGAAATCATATCGCATAGCAATAATACATATAAATAAATTATATCTCCTTGCATACAGTGTGTACGCAACATTAAAAGTAAAAGTTGTCACCCGACTATTAAATTTTACTGCAATAAGCGTGCAAATAGTTATCCATACGTGACAAATACCACACCTGAAGCTAACATTTAAATCAGCCAAATTACAACTACTCCTCGCCACCAAATCCTCGTTCTCGCTTTTCCCAACGATCATCCCCGTCGATAAAACAATTTCACCTCCGCACACTACGCGGGACACAACGCGTCACGACCCTGCTTTTCCTGTGGGGGGCAGTGGGCCGGCTGTACGATAGTCCATGGACTGTGCTGCGCGCGACGCGTCGGGTTGTTTACGAGCGCTTTAGGGGCACGCGATGCGGGTGCGGCGGTTGCAGGCTGTAACCTGTACAGTTCACCTCAGAAGTATTTTAGAGAGAGGGAGATAGAGGGTGGAAGCTTTTGAATTAGCTCGCGGAGTTTTGCAATTATACAGCGGTGAATGCTGTTTGACGGTCGATCGTTGTCAGTCGTTCGGGCTGCGAGAGCGTTTACTGGGAGCAGCGTTCAGCTTGTGGGGTTTTCACGGCGAAGTACTAATTTTTATGGGACTGGCATGGATTTTTCTATAGTTAAATGAAAATATATTGCTCTGTTAAACAATGTTATGAATTCTAATGTAGTGTCATTAATATCAATACAAAGTATATTAGTTTCAATTTAAGGTGATTGAATTAGAATTTAATATGCATGTATATTTTAATGATATTTTATACATATTTGAATTCATTGATACACGTGTGTTAAATTTAATGTACGGCCCTTAGCAAGATAATTCTAAACATTTATTAAATATAATATGGAATTTTTTTACAGTATGGGTTAATCGTAAATGCGAAATGGAAGCTTACATCTCGATGAACAGAAATTAATATTCTATGTATAAGCAATTGCTTTGATGCTTTGATACTTTGATGATTGAAATTATGATAAAACAGCTTAACGGATCTAGATCCGAAATTCAAAGAGATAATTAGTTATACCAATGTGAACCCTTTTAGTGTACAAGCCTTTTGACCACTGGTGTAGAAATTTTCAACATGTTACACTGCTTTGTATGATTTTATCAAAACATTTTATTTGACAGTTTTTATAATAAAAAAACAATAACAAACCAAAAAAGTCATATATTTATAAACGATTCCATCTGTCGTGTGCGATATCAACATTTATTTACTCGCAATTAAAATTACTAATCCAGCAAAAACACGAGCTCCCTCATCTTAAATACTCCAGCGAATAGCGCTTTGCCATCATCCCAGCGATATACTCGACTCATCCGCTAATTTCGTCAGTACCTCAAAGCCTCGGCCCATCAAATACGCTACAACGGAGACACCAAAAGCTATAATAATACAGCAACGTCCAAAATTTCAACAACGTCGCTATCATCCAATTCCAGCGAAATAGCTCATTATGCAGCGACAGCTCATAACTCGCGTTCGCCTCCTGCACTTTGCGAATTCTCGCGCAAATATACTTGCTCGCTCCGCTGTGCCCTCCTCTCTCTCTCTCTCTTGCCACTGCCAGCGTGCACAGCAGTGCAGGCTACATATATAGTATGTACATGCAAAGTGCATAGATGAGCACCCCCCGCGGGGCGCGATCCGGTGGAATCTCCGCGCGACGGCCGCGTTGGCGATAAAAGTCGAGAGAGGCGCCGCGCAGCTATCTGCTCGCTCAATCGATGGGTAGTTATATAGCGCGGAGGCCCACCGCAGCGATGGGGGGGAGGTGCGCTACCGTGGCTCGCTTGGAAAAGCGTTAACTGCGCCCCATATCTTTATGGACGCGCCGGGGCTCTTGCCTTAATTATGTGGCTGCAGCGCTCTTCTGTAGAAGGAGGAGGTGGAGGAGGAGCGGGGGTTCTTGCGGCTGTGAGCTGAGGCGAACTACGTTTTATAATTTTGCTGCGGGGTGGTTTCTTTTTTTAACAGTGGTTTCAGCGTTTGAAGATTATAGGTTTGCTGACGATACGTTGTTATTTATTTTTATTAGTTTGGTTTACTTTGGCTTACGTTAATAGAGTCATTTATGGCGTCATTGGTTTGTATTTAAATTCTAAGCAATACTGAGAATTTGACGTTGTTTTAAGTTTACTTCGTATATTTATTCAATATATGTATTTTTTTGGTTAATAAACGGAAAAAAATTCGAAATAAAAGAAACATCACCAAAATAATCTTGGTGTATGGTATACCGTGCGGTTTCTCAAAACCCCACAAATTTCATACTTACATATGCACCGAAAATATGTCGAATCAATAATTTTGCTTTCGCACGTATAAGAATTCAGGCGCGCAGACACGTTATATAATACTCGCGCACGCACACAGACCCGGGCCGCATCGCGTTCGATAAAATTCGATAAATTTGCCGTCGCGTGAAGATGACTCGATTCGTAACGCGCGCGGGCGCTCGTCCCGCTGCTCGTGTCGTCAATCAGGGAAATCATGAATTTAGGACAGCACGACGCCGTCGTCGCCGCCTTGCACACGCCATTCGGCATTCGATGCGCGACTGCTGCTAGCTACTGCTCTCCTCTCGGTTGTATGCATTACATTGTCATCCGGCGATGTTGTACGCCAGGCGAAGCTGCGCTTCCAGACCTTGTTCCTAAATAATAAAGTAGAATCTGGATCTACTGAAACGCACGTTGCTTCTCGTAAAATGAGAACTTTTCGTAAGATACTTCTTGACCAGGAATTGGCGTTTTTGGAAAAAGAAAGCTTAATTTCTGGCAAATGAATATGGACTTCTCTACTAGTGCAGCTTTGAAAAAGAGCTAATACCCGTTGTGTAGAGTTTTAAATACCACTTTGAGGTTATATCCAAGCCTTGCCCCAAGTAAATTTTTATTTTTTGATAAGCCATTTTAATGTGTCTAAAATAACGATTATAACAATTTATTTTTCCTTTTGTTTTCCTTACACGCTCGCGCGATGCAATATTCTCATATTGAATTAAAATGACGTATAATGCTTTACGGCTATTTTTGAGAATTTCGTTTCGCCCGGTTGCCTTTGAAATAACAAAAAGAAACAAATTCAGACAGCTTTATAATTGTTACTTCTTTCTCGACGAGCGTGGACACGACTATGACCGAAAACGCAATTTCGCGCTTAAATATTTCCATTTACCATGCACGCCCCTGCTCCCAAAAGTTCCGAGATAACGATACAATATACTCCGACAATCTGGAATGGAAAATTGAAAACACCATTTGCAAAGGTCTCTTCGTTAAAACAAATAGCGCCGAGGAGGCGCGAACTCTTTTGTCGATATTGCGTGCACGCATGCACGAATAGAACTTCAATTGCCATCCACGATTCGGTCCGACCGCCCGCCTCCCGCGAACGAGCTTGTGCGCCCGCTGGCGATGCGTTCCCAAACACGGGAGAAAATGCATTTTTGTCAACACGCTGCTATATTGGTTGTGTCTATAACCGTGCACTTAGGTGCGCATTTGAGGGCGCATCTATGCGATGAGAATGAAAACTTACCTTAAATATAGTCACTATAG
Organism: Gastracanthus pulcherrimus; assembly: GCA_949152435.1. Classification (NCBI taxonomy): domain Eukaryota; kingdom Metazoa; phylum Arthropoda; class Insecta; order Hymenoptera; family Pteromalidae; genus Gastracanthus; species Gastracanthus pulcherrimus. The sequence continues at coordinate 29,865,930 of OX424573.1, read as the reverse complement.
TGTCTGACTGCCTGCACCCAGCTAAATATTCTTATGTTTATTTTGACGAGTTTTTTTAAATCTATCAAATAACCTCAATCTTAAATTGTACTCAAAATAAGTTATTACGTTCGAAATTTAATTGAAATTAAAATTGGTAATCATTTTATTTATTATTATATTTGTATATCAGCAAGTAATTTGCAACGTATGTTTGTTTAGGAATTAATCATTAATTTTTATGTAGGTATATATTGGTAGATATTTAAGTATAGTGCGGTGGATTTTACGATTGCAAATTATTTACAAATCAGCTGGTTAAGTTTATATTAGATTACTGTTAAATTATTGAAATAAAATGTTAAAATATATCAGTTTTTAAAGAATAAAGTAATAAACCTTGTACAATGATATTTTTTATTTACTAATTTACCCACTTCTGTGCAACAAAGTTAACGATATTTAAATTTGAATTATCTTTAATCATTGTGTATTATTCTTAATTTGCTACTTTATAAATATCAGCCGCGATTTAGTTAAGGATTGAGGTTACGTTTGATCGTTTCAAAACTAGCAAATAAATAAGAATATTTCGCTGCAGGGTGGTACTATAGTGACGATTTATGGTAAATCTTCATTGACATCATAGGTGCGAACTCAAATGCGCACCCAAGTGCGTGGTTGTAGACACAGCCATGGCGGGGCAGCAAGTGGACGCACAAGCTCGCTCAGGCATATATGCATAGCGTCCAGGCGGACCGATTGAACGGTGGCGCTACACTCTTTGTTATAGTAAAGCGGCTAACCTAAATTTCTTTCTGTGCAGTATGAAGGACGAAATCCCTCCCGGTGACCACTCGATGACGCAGTGCAGGCTCGATTTTCCGCAGCGCGAGCGCGCTTACATCCCGCAATTGTTTTATATAATACATTCGCTCGGAGCGCGTAAAATCACTGCCTGGGAATGGCATGTTCGATGGGGCATGTTTTAATGGGAAACAAAGATTTCGAGAGTAGGCTGTCGCGCCTTTTTTGGTGGCAGCGGCGCTTTGATTAATTAATTCGTCCGCTTTTTCCTCATTTTCTCTATATGGGTATCTAATATTCTGTATCCTCTCTCGCTCTTTTTTTTTAATTGGTCGTGTACACTGAAAGCTTCATTTCGACAGCATGAAATGCCACTTGAGCACCATTAAAATGTAAATCGCGGACAGCAGGAATGAGCGCGTCCAAAAGCGAATGCGCAAAATCGCTATTATGTGTACATTCAAATTTTGATTTGTCTGGTACTTTGTATTTTAGTGTTCTTTATTATTGCCAGTGCAATTATCAATGATTACACTGATTTAACTGATAACTGATAGAATTATAATTAAAATATTCTTTAAAACTGTAACATCTCATAATTGCGCCTGTTATACATCTAACATCATTAAGACAATATTGACGAGAAGCAATTAAAAGCATCAACGAACGGAGAGAATCTAACGGTCACCCCAAATCGTTACTCGCTCTCGCGTCCCTTCCTTTCTTCCACCATTACGCATGCAGCCTCGTGAGAAAATTATTTCCTAATAAAAGTGCACGCGGCAACTGCCTCGTAAAGAAATGGGGGAGGAAAAAAAAAAGGAGGAAACAAGCCTCCGAGACAGAAACCCCCGCGACTTTCAGCCCCCCCGAGCGACAGTTGCGCACCGGCTCGCTGCGTATACACACACACACATGCACGCGTCCTCGCATATATACGCTTTTCGGTCTGCTACGTGCGCGTACATAACACGAGCAACACGGGGGCGTCGGCCCGCCGAGTCACTCGCTTATCTATGCGCGCGCGCTCGCGGTGCGTGACGAGCACGGAAATCGTTCGCGTGTCTCTCTCCCCTTCTCTCGTTCTTTTTTATTTCGTCGTTCCACCTACCTGCGCGCCTTTTTCTTCTCTCTTTTTCTCTTCTTTCGCCCCACGCGAACTACGCTGCTGCTGTTGCTGCTTTTTTAAGGGGGACAGAGGATATATAGTTAACGTGAAATTGCAGCAAAGGGGGGCTGCTTGTGTGCTTGAATTTTTTATAAGCTGGATCGGGGGCTCATTTTTTATAACACGTGCACCGTGGATTGGTCATTATTATTTCTTTTTATTTCTGAGCTAGGTGAATTAGAGGATTAGTGTTGAAGGGCGATTGTGATTTTGTGGATACAATGGGGAGTAGGATAATTTATTCTGTTTAGCATATTTTTGTGTGCAGTATGCGGTGCTTCGAACTACACTTTCTCCTTGAAGAATGAAAGTTTTTTAACGAATCTTATAAGTGTCTGCGCTGCTTTAAGGATGCGGCTTTATCCTCTTATCGCTTCTTTATTATCATATAAGAATAAAGCGAGAATCGATGGAAAGCTGGTTGCATCTCGCTTTCTTCCACCTCAACCGGGCTCTCTATTTTCTTTCTCTCTCTCCCTCTTCTCTTTCTTCTTTTGAAAGCACCGCGAGACAGCGTTTATTGCCGATATTTCAGCCTTATAACCGTAAAGTTGTTTTGTACTTTGACAGAAATGAGCGCGTTACGTGACTTCGGGACTCGCGGTGTAAATCACGGGGATTTTACTAAAAACCATATTTCGCGACTCCATATCGGAAGTCGATTCTGCATGAAACAGACGAGATAAAAATTGATATAGAATTCCGGCTTTTGTGAAAATTTAATCAAGCTTCAGACGGTAATATTAGATTATAATTTTAAATTAATTAATATTTCAGTATTAATTTAGGAATACTTATTACTTTGTCTTTTATAAAAATAAAAAATCAAAATTCGTTTAAAAATGCAATTTAGTGTAACATATTAACTTACATCACAGAATATTTACAGCTCAACATCGAAGTCTAAGCATTTCAAGTCAGAGACATTTTTCCACAAGAAAAGTTTATAACATCATCGCACTGTATGAAAAGTACACGATGCTCGACCGCCTTTGTCGCACACCATCGCAATCCGTTTGTTGACTTTTTGGGCGGACGCCCCCGTGGAATTCGTTATTATATGTACTTTCTTGCCGTTGCCAAAGCAAGCGCTGGGCCGCCTTTCACGATCAGCTCTACTTCTATAAAGGCACATATACCTCGCGCGGATATTATAAAGTCTGTTAAAGCGCTCTCGAGATACCGATTGTTTCGAAATTTCACTTTTACGCTGTTTGCGTTTGGAAATACCACTTCGTCAGGAATTTCTTTGATGCGCCTTGCATTTGTTCAAATACTCTACTACCGATTAATTAAATCGTACAAACTCCGCGCGTCTGAAGCTTAAAACATACCTCGAGCTTATCTAAAGAATTCTTCCCAAATACTCGCTATCTCTCGCTCAACTCTTTCACATACCTTAAAGCTCATATTCTATTATCTCCCATCTTCTACGATCAAAAAGGCGCACACAACCGTACGAAAATATCAGTTTAGAAAAATAATAGAAGCTCCAGGTCAGAAGAAAGACCACGGCTATATACCAGGAAAAATCGAATCCACGCAGCGTCGATCAGGGCGCCACCTCCCTCCCCTCCTTGTATGCAAATCCAAACTCGATCGGCGCGCGAGGCTGCTTTTGTTTACGGACGCGCGCACCTGTGCAGCATAACGGAGGCGCATGCATAAGCCGAGGTTCGTTCGACGATGCATCCTACGTCGAGGCGAAAAAGACGAGATACTCGGAGCGGGGCATTACATTATACGATACATACATACATAGCCGGTATAAGACACGGGGTCTCGAGCTCTGGCTGCGGTGCAGCCGCCGTTGATCCCGCAGGATATGTCGGGGGAGTGTATAGAGGCGAATGCAGCGGACGTTCCGGCTTGCCGTCGCGGAAGAATTTTCTCAGAGGGCGGAAGGAAGCCGCGGGATAAAGAGTTTGGCCCGGCGGAAGTTAAGGAGTTATCCCTCGGTGCTCGGCGGCGCTTCGCGCAGCTCGTCGTAAATATTTTCGATGCGTGCGGCGGTCCGCGCGCTTAAGGGCTGCCGCGCTCCTCCATTACCGAACTTTCGTGCTTTATGTGTAGTTCTCTCGGCGGACCAAGGATATATAAGTTACCGAGCGCTTGCAATTCTTTTTTGCGGTGAAGCGCTTTTAGATTTTTCGAAGGTAATGTAATATATTGAATTCGAGGGAGGATAAGAGTTTACGCTGAAAATTAAAACGAGGTTATCGCAAATGCATTACTGAATATGCGTATATTTTAAACAAATACGTATTTTTAAGGTAGCTGCAGCATAAAACATTAAGCTCACATATTGTGCACAAAATATAGCTAAAAATAAAATATAGAACGTTTTATATATACACGGAAAGAAATGCTTTGTTGATTTAACAAAGTCACTTGGTAAAATACGCACTAACTATTTTCTTTATTACACTTACCAAGTAATTTATTAATTTAACAAATGGGTTAGTAAAATTAACTTATCACTTTATAGAAACAACAAATTACTTGGTAAGTACAATAAAAAAAATAGTCAGTGCGTATTTTACCAAGTGACTGTTAAATTAACAACGAATTTTTTTCCATCTACCTGTGCAAAATAAACTTTAGATATAAACGTATACATTGTATCCACTATTTTGACGTAAATTATTTAATAACTATCCAATGAGTTTTATAAATTAATTATTAATAATCTTGTTTCTTTTTCTGTTACAGGTAAGTCATCTACCTAAAGTAATTTTATGCACCAAACTAGTCGTTGAAGTGTAAGTATATCATATTAATTAAGAACTTCTCGGAGTTTTCTTTTAACGAATATCTTCTCTTAATATTTATAATACACAGACTTGAAAATTCTATATAAGACAAATCAAATCTTTAATTGATTGTTACACCGCTTTTAAATGATTAATAAACAATCATTTGTCAGTAAATTACGCTGATTCATCCATGATAATTAACGATGCCTTTAAAAAACGTTCATTGCAGAAATATTGAACAATTTGGGTACAATCACGATTTCCCGGTGCTAGTTTCAGGCTAACAGATTTTGTAGTCTGTGTTTCAGCCAAAAATTTCGCCAAGCTTGTTAATTATAACTACTTTATTAAATTTACCAAACGAATGCCTGAATCTATCGACATACATACGTCTCTGTCTCACCGACCTATTCTTTCTACGCGCAACAGCCACACGCACGGACTACACCCTAAAAGCCAGCCCGTTCCCAGCGCACGCCCCTACCACCCGCGGCGCTCGTCACAGGTGCAACATCAGCCCACGAGACCCAACACCAGCAGCGGGTTCGGCTTCGATCGTCGAGGACGGTCTGCGGGGCCAATAATTAGCATGCTTCTAATTGCAGAGAGCGAGTCGACCCCCGCGCGGCGGCGCCAGCAGCGCGTTTCCACGTTACACACACACACACACACCGGCTTGTTTGTCGGCTTCTCTCTCATATGTACTGTCCTCTCCCTGCAGCGCGCACACACCTGACGGCGCGTGTGTGCTGCTGCTGCTGCTGTTGTCCCTTTGGCGCTGCTCGCGGCCCCCTCGAGGCGTATACATACACGCATGCGGCGCGGTGGCGAGGGTGTCGTCGGCCTCGAAACGTTGCCGCGTATAACACCCCCGCTGATACACCGAGTGAAGTATTGTGCGTAGTGAAAAATGAATTGGGGAGAGTCGGGTTGTATAGTAGAAGTCAAGTCTTTGGAGCACGTCGAATTTTTTGATAGGGTACGCTGGAATCTAGATCTATATGGGGAAACTTTTATCGTGGATAGTTTTAGATTTTTTGTCACCTGTCGTCGATATCGAAGTGATCTTTCGTTGTATAAAGTTTTAGTTGCTTATTTCAACGGCATCTATATACGAATTCGGAACGAAACTATTTTTAATGGTGCTGTTGAAGTATTTACGTACTGGAAACTTTGTGATAGATTATTCGAATATCGAGGGTAAATGAATTTGATCGAAAATATAACTGCTTTAAGTTATAGTCGAATATTCATTATTCGGTTAATAAAAGATTGCGGTTGTTAAAGTTTCTACATTGATTGCCTATTTTTATAAAATTTTACGATAAATCTTTTAATTTCTTTACTCGTTATACCGCTGACAATTACTGATTAAAACAGCTAGCTCTCTGTACACCTGAAATCGTGTTCCCGCGTCTGTGTGTTGGAACTTGTTGATGCGACAGTAACGGCAGGAGAGTGGGAGACAGAGGGAATTGACTGAATTGGCTGCGGCACGAGGTTGAGTGAGCGTACAAAGCGTTAGATCTGCATTAGGAATGTGTTCGCGACTCTGGCTGCGCGTCGATTCTCGGAGTTCGATTGAGAGATATACAGGACACAGAGAATAGAGACAACGACGGGAAGAACAGGATACTGATCAAGTCGAAACAATCGTTTAGCTTTGACTGTATCCTTCACTGGTCTCCAATTCGAATGATTGAGCTAATGAGATATTGTGGAAAAAGACCATTTATTAGGATATTTCTTTATTTTCTTTCCTTAATTTTAGTTATTTAACAAGTTTTTAAACGAGTTAAAGTATCACGAAATGAAAGTTTCGTTATGACTTCAAATTGTTTTGTACAAACATGTTTGTTCAAAGGATGAAAGGAACTTCATCCGGCAAAAGCAAACATTCTTTTCTTCTATAAAACGTTAGAAATTCAATAGCATGTTAACATTAAGCATAATTTAAATTTGTTCTATTTCTAAGTATACTTAACCTCTCAAGAAGACCAGCAACTCCACCGTCCATTAGCACGTACCTACTACAAAAAAAGAAAATAACGGCTGAGCCCTAAGTTCACAGCCCCGCAGCGAGTCAGTAACCTTCGTAAACGATACGATAGCCCAGCGAGTCCAAGCGCATGTATACTTAGCGCGCGCAGCAGGTTACATACATACATATACAGGTCGTCGGCAAGCTACACATAATGCGTCATTAATATCGTGTGCGCGGCGCACACGTACATAACGTGGAGATCTTCGTAGCACCTGCGCGCGCAAGCAGGCCATTGTAACGATGAGTCGCGCCGCACAATGAGACTAATAGGCAACATGTGGTAAAGCTACCCCCTTCTCCATCTCTCGCTCTCTCGCTCTCTCGCACTCTCTCACCGTTATATACAGCACTTGAGTAAACATCAATTTGATACCGCACCGGATTCGTTCTCTTTTTTATATTATATATATGACTCTGTCCCTTGCTTATTCTCTCTCTCTCTCTCTCTCTCTCTCTCTCTCTCTCGCTGACTCTCTGTCTCTCTCTCTTGCATCGGTACAAAAGAGAACAGTCGAGGGAATGAGAGGAAAAAGTGACTTACCGCAATTTGAAAAACTCTTTTCCGGGACAGTGCGACAGTGGCCCGAATCGTTTGTTCTCGGAATTCCTGACGACGGTTTTGTCATTCCCTTTTTATTTCCTTGATAATGCGTCTTTTTTGTTCGTCTGCTTGTATAACGTGCATGAGATAGAAATAGCTTTCGTATAATCTGAATTCTTGATGTATTGTACAAAGACAAACATTTGTTTTATATCAAGAACTTGTGTGTTTGCTCAAGTTGCGTTGAGAATTTCGTATTACGTTGACACATGCTTGTTTTATTGAAATTTTTCGTATTACGTTGACACATGCTTGTTTTATTGAAATTTTTCGAATTGAATGTAGTACCTTTGATTTTTTATTTTGTAAATAATATTAAAGTAAGAAAAGAGTAAAAAAATATATTTACTGTTTTATTAAAGGGAAAAGGTTTGTAACTTGTATTCTTTGAAGTATGGCATATAACATTATGGTACAGGTTTTGCACAGGTGTTTGTAACATAAAAACATAGTTTTAGAGCAAATTTCAGGCCATGTGAGCCACTCGTATAACTATAATGAAGCAAGATGTATAAAAAAATTCTTATGCGCTATTAGTAATTTTTTTGAGCTTCGAGCTTGAACATTTATAATATGCTGAGACCATTAAGTACATTATCACGTATTTTTTTCATTCACTACTAAACTTCAATTTTGTCACAAACCTACATACACGGAGAGGAAAAGTTTAGTGATGATTACTATACTAGGTTAGGAATTCGGAGACGAAGAGTAAAATGGGTTGACAGTACTGCGCAGGTTAGGACTCAGAACTAACCTGTATAGGAATGAATAAAATTTCATGTAACCTCCAATCCTCCCGCGTATCATGTTTTTATATAAACAAAATGCGTATATACATAGAATTCATGATAATTATTTAAATACTAAGACAGTTTTCTTCGATAATACATGTAGTATAAAATAAGACAAATATTAAATAGTTATTCAATTATTCAAGGATTGATTACTATACTATATTAGGAATCAGTCCAAATGGGTTTTATCGGTTCCGATTTACCCACCTTGCACTGTACTCAGTCTTAACCCCATTTAGTAAGAATTACTATATTTTTCTCTCCGTGAATTAATTAATTTTGCAAAAACTATTAAAATTTCCGCACTCCTCCCCATAAACTTATAAACCACAAACTGTCTACATTCTTGAACGATGTAAAAAGTTACCAAAACTTCCCTAAAAGACTGAATATTCCAACAAGGTATAAACTCCCAACGATCCACGAAAAGCAGCCTCCTTTCACCTCTAAACGCCCCCATAGCTCTCGAAACGACGCGAGCAATGCACTTCTCGCTGTAACGGCGGCAAATACGGTTGAAAATGGAGTGGCTCCGAAGTGCTCCGCTGCACACAAGACGCTTCGCGCGCGAACAAGGTGTTACGGTCACGCTCGATTGGCGCGCGCTAAGTGCCGAAACAAGGAGCGAACGAGATAGAGAGAGAGAGAGGTGGAATTGGAAGGGGCGAAAGGTGGCCTCGCGAAAGCTCCTGGCTCCGCTCCAATTTCGATAATCTCGCGCCCGCGCGCGCGATCATTATTATGCCCATTATTGGCCCCGTTATTTACTGCGCGCGCCTCTCGGCTTAAATCCTCGGGAAAGCCGGCGCCTCTCGCGGCCGTGTGTATACTGCAAATTGACAGGGAAGACGTACTTTACAGGCCTTTAATGAGTGCGGGTTTGCTATTTTCGGCTGCTTTCTTTGTTTATTGTACATTTTTTGCTTTATTTGGGATTTTTATGGATATTGGGTACATACTGGAGTTAATGAGCATTTTAAAATAAGTATGTGAAGTAGCTGAATTGTAACGATGGGCTTAAATTATAAGGTGAAATATGTATCAAATAAATAGAAATTATCAATGTTAAGTTGAAAATCAAAGTTTTTAATAAACAAGATAGCATGGGGTTTAAAAATGTACTTGACTTGATTTAAAAAGAAAGAAAAATTCCCTTGAACATACTATTGTTAGCTGTTTTTGATGCTTTTAAAGACTTTTGTCGTTTTATAAATGTTAATTTTTTGTACCTAGCAAAATGTTGTATTATTCATTTTTTATTGACATTACTTTATCATTACTTATAAATCTAACGTAAAAAAATGTTTATTACTTCTGGTACCAAGTGTGCAATAAAAAGTTAAGTAGGTCAATCATATTCTATTTATGGTCTTATCTCGATTGTTATTTATTTCGCCCTTTTCTTACGACGACGCATCAGCGGCATCAGGCGTCCATCTGCTAAAAAGACTAAAGATAAAGAAAATAACTCCAGTACAAGAAACGATAAAAATGAAATTCATTCAAAATTTAACTAGCAGCGTGGCAGGGAACAAAGGAAGGAGACCGAGCGTGCAGCTATAATACGTACAGGGAGGCGGAAAAGGCCGCCGCGCCGAGGAAACAGTAAGAACAGGGAAATCGCAGAAGTTTATTGCCGAGGGGTGTGCAGGCAGTTTTATATGTACGCGGGGGGAGAGTGCGCGCGTCCCGCGAGAGCGAGCCGAGCAGCGTCGGTTATATATGCCGCGTACGCGGGGCATTAGCTATATATGTACCAACGCTGCCTGCTTCGCGCGTAATAGGGAGCGAAACGAGGGACTTTTGCGGGGCGCCGTGGAATTTATATTCCGTATTGAAATCACGAGGCGCCGCCGCCGTCGTCGTCGTTAATGTTTCGGGGGGGATGAGAGCGCGGGCGTCGAAAACCGATAATTGAACGCGGTGCTTGTTAAAGTTGCCGTTGATAGGTATTTTAAAGACGAACATTTGCGACGGTGTAGAATATTAGTGCTTTCTTTCTTGAAGGTTTAGTTTTAAATTGCTAACGCGTTGCTTATACTGTTATTATATTTTATTTTTGACATTATTCTCTGTCAAATGTGAATAAAATAAGACTGCCAATATTAATCTGAATTCGATTATCAAATTTCAATAGGCGTGGAGAAACGTTTTCCTTTTTAGAAAATTTTTATAAAACAAATATATTTTTAAAAAGTAGAGACGTAGCACACGCCAAGGAAAAGTCCCGAAATTTCTCTTTTTGATTTTGAAAAAGAAAACCTACTTTAGTTTCTTCAAAATATGTCATAAGTAATTTAAACCAGTTACAGTCGCATTTGGCGAAGAAAAGTATGTCTCAAAGGCACCACTTCGAATCCCCTCAATTTCTTTTTTCCACTCAAAGTCACCATACAAAAGTAAGTGTATACACTCCAAGTCCTTCAGCAAAGCAATATACGCTCCTTTCCAACCTTGAGACACTCACCCCGCAGCTCTCGTCTGAAAAACTTCGAAATGCCAGTGCACCGCATCGATTGTAATCCCTCTCGCGCGCGAATCGACCTCGAAACCGCGGCGAATAGCGCACTCTCCCTCTCTCTCTCTCTCTCGCAACCCCTTAAACATGTCCGCGGGGTGCACAAAGGCTTTCCGGGGGGTAGACGCGGCAGGCCGCCGCCAGCGGCGCTTCCGGGATATTTCAATTAAACCGTCCGCGCTCACGCTCTCATTAGAGAGACGCTCGAGAGTAGCAGCAGTAGCAGTTGGCTTCATCGCGCACTATACGCTATGTATATCTATATATACACGCTCGACGCGCCGAACTTTCTGCCTCGCTACTTTCGCGCGCGCGATTCGCGTTCGAACGCAATAACGTTTAAATGCAGAGAGCCCGACGCGCAGGTGGATGTGCGTGTGTGTGTGTATACGCGTTCTTGGGAAGGAGGGGGGAGGCGATTGGCACACGAAAGCTTTCGTATATGTATATATATATATATACACATCGCACATGGAGCTATGCAGCTGCACGCGAGCGAGCTCTTTAAAATAATTGCAATTGCCTCTCTCGCTTTTCCCTAGTACTACTAGCGGGGTGTTTTTCTTTTAGTTGTGTGTGTATATATATACGCGCTCGCGGGACCGAGAATTACAAAGGGGAGTTCTGCGGGGGTGTCGTGTCGTGCGTTTGTCTTTTTTTGCTTTCACGCCGACTGCGGGCTGCTTTTGCGGTTTAGCGTTATAATACTGCGGTATTGCGGCGAGTTTGAGAAAAGTTCTTTATTAATTGAAGGTTTGCACCGCTATAGCAACTTTACCTACATTTCCCGAGGTTCATTCGGCCGATCGCTTAATATTGCCTTATTCATGCCCGCAAGATAAAAGTTACGAGAAATTTTAAAAGCTAATTTGCAGCTATTGTCGATTAATTTCACGAGTATAATGTATAATTGCTTTTGTTCAATTAGCAGTCGCGCTCGGAGTATATCGCAAGCGTATGTATACGAGCGATACGCTAAAGCACTCAATCCTCGCTCCAAAAAAGAAGACAAGAAGAAAAAACATTCAAGGTTCGCATTGATTGCCGCGTTCCATTAATATCGCCACACACAGACAGAGAGAGATAGAGAGAGAGACACAAGCACACGCACGACTGTACACATATCGCGTATTAAGCATCTTACCTACCGCACGCACTCTCTGCTACCTCTCTCTATAATTGCGACTCATTAGCCGGGAGCGGGAGCGGGAGCCGCAGCGACCGAAGCAATTTCTCCCCGGTCACGTCGCGCGCGCGCTTCGGCGTTTATATTGTCGCTCGCGAGGAGCAGCAGCGTATGTATATGGAGATCGAGCATCAGCGAGAAGTCGTATAGTAATTTTCGCGAGTGAGAGGGGAAGGTCTGCGATTTTGCCGTGTCATTAGGCGCCCCTCCGTGCGCAGCGCGAGGCTTCCTTGCGATCGAATTGGGTATATAGGTATGTGCGCGGAGGGCGGATTTATGCGCCATGGCTCGGAGGCAATTTGGTATGAAATCGAAATGTTCGCGGGAGTTGTTGCTGTTTGTCTTTGTTTTCAGAGCGCTTTGCTTGCTTGTGGCGGATTTTCACGGGGTCTCGAAGCCACTTGAAGAATCAAATTTCCCGCCTCAAATCTTATTGATTGTGAAATAAAAAGAAAATAAACACAGCATGAATTTTAGATCGAGTTATACTAAGCCAGGACATCATTATTGTCCTTTCTTGTGTATTAACCTACCATTAGTTTTAAGCAAATGTTTCAATATTCTGAGGAAAGCGATTAGCGAAAAACTGAAATTTATAGACGAAGTAAACGCAGCTTATGAAAATATGCTAATCGTTTTTTATAATATTAGTTTCAAGAATTCAGTCTACCCTGGTAGAAAATTAATCTAAAACTATGTAGATCTATCTAGTTTGCCAAGGAAATAATCGAGGGCCTCGATAAAACTAGATAATTTTCTACCAGGGTAGAATAGCTTTTTTTTTAAATGTCATTCATGGAAGCGTTAAAATATATTTGCTCGACACTGTGTGTATAACGCTTAATTATTATATGAAGAAGGGCAATGATATCTTGGCTTTACATAAATAATTTTCTGTATATTTAATTACAACTAATTATTAATTTCGCGGTCGGTAAGATTCGTAGCAGGAAATTTGAATTTTTAATAAAGTATCTGAAACCCTGTCGGGTTAATATATTGAATCTACCTTTTAGTACCTATAAAAATATAAAATGAATGCTGTTGGCGATAATTAAAAACTTATTAATTAGAGTTATTAAGAATGATGAAGTGTACATAATGAATATACGAATGCTACTCCTTACAAGTCACATTTTACTCTCCTCCACATTTCCATCTCATTCTCGTTTATTTGCAAATAATGCAAGAGTGCCTCGCATCTCCTACCCCACAATACTTAATCGCGTCTACCGTACGTCGCTCGTAATTCATTGCAATTAGCGATCGATTCATTAAGAATGCCGATGGCGCACGGTCGCTTAAATTTTGATTACGAGCCTCAACGTCGATCTCCCCTGCAAACACGCGCGCGCGTGCGCGCATTGTTCCCGCGCGCACTCGCCCGTCCGTCCGTCCAAAGTTCACAATACCCGCGCCTCATCTCGCGAAATCTCCATTATGCGTTATTCCATAAGCCGATCGGCGGAAAACGCCAAACTATCGTACGCGAACGCGCCACGCACTCGCGGCGTTATGCGCGCACGTCAGTTAATTATCCGCGAGTGACGTTTGACAGCAGCTGTCGGATTTCAACGGCAAAGCCGCTTTATATGTACTTTTCGCGTTTGCCCGGTGTACGTAGCGCTGCAGCTTGTAACTACACATACGTGCTTTAATTGTCGTCACGGAATATTGCGACTGCGGGCCACTTTTGTGTATTGCAGTGTTTGCGCGCAACACACGGCGCAGCGCGACGAATTTGTCGCGTTAACTGCCTGGCAAAGCGGTCCGTGCGTTTGTAGAAGTGACGAAATTCGGACATTGTTGGGGATACGAGGCGTCAGTGTGTTAGGTTGGAATGTAACGTTACATGAATATAAGTACAGTGTATGTGTACTAAATAATCCTTATAATAAATAAATTTACTATTAAAATAATATTAAATAAATAAAATTTTATACATAAATGCTTTATTTTTATTTACATCTGCTAAATTTGATTATCTTATACAATATCAAGAAAATATTCTATTCAACGATTACTCAGTTTCAATTCTTTTTAATACAGGAATAAGTAAAAAAAAAGTATCAAGCATCCATAAAAATCGACGCTCCTCTCAATAGCATTGAGGCGTATCTACCCCAAAGTATCAACGGCAGCATTATCGACACTTTTAAAAATCACCGCGATTGAGAATCGCGTATACATCTCGGATCCTTTCATATCTCGTCATTCGCATCAACGATTCGTGAGAAAGCTCGACGTTTGCTGCTTTTTTCTCCCTTTCTTTTCTTGTATCCAGCCCTAAAGCGGTGGTGGTTCATCGTCACCAACTGATAAGTTATACTCGAGGGTGTCTCGACGCCAATGAATTCGTGCATATCGTGCTGTGCATAATTTCGCCTCTGCTCGCTAATGGGAAAAAAGCGCCTCCTTCTGTATTATTATTGTATCCTACTGCGTGTTGGAGAAATGTAGACTTTAACAAGTTTGATAAAAATTCGTATTTTTATGTATATAATTACATTTTATTGTAGTAACAATTTTCGTTGTATTTATTGATTCTATTAGTTTCAATTAGATTTGATTTATAAGCAGCCGTACAATTTGAACGAAAATGAAAAATATAACAATATTCCCTTCAATTAAGTTAACTAGAGTAAATTGCAGCACACTTTTATTGATTACATACAAATTCCATTCGTGGAATTTCATATACAAAAATATCAATTGATTAATTAGAAACTTCATGCACTTGTGTAAACTGCATAAAATTGCAATTCGCAGAATTCTACGTATTAAAATATCAATCAGTTGATTAAAAATTTCAGACGCGAATATTGAATTTGTTTATTTCCATAAAGAATTACTTTGCTCTTAAAATATTAATACTCTCATCCGCAATTGCAAACGTATAAACGCTTAAATAAGAAAAAAAATTATCTCGTTAAATTCCGTCATATCCCATTTAAAATCCAGCATTTTAAAATAAGCTTCTGAAAGAGCCAACGCACTCACTCAAGCTGTCAATGCAGAAGACATCAGCTTCTGTCTCGCGCCGGCTGCTGTATGCGCACTCTCTCTCTCTCTCTCTCTTTCTCCCTCGGTTCGGGCGCATCGGAGCGTCGCGTGCACACGCGCCTCTGGCGCCGGCGGATCCCCCGAGCGAGCGAGTACCCACGGGGGAGAGCAAAGAAAAAAAAAACACTTTCAGATTATTCGAGTGTTTTTCCCCGGCTCTTTTCACGCGTCTTTTTCACGGCTGTCCCCCCGTTCTTTTTCCTTATACCCTTCGGGCGAGCGCCTCTTTTTTGCCTCGCAGGACCTACGGTAATCTTCGGAGTCGAAGAGTCGCGAAGGAAAGAGGGAATGCACGGTGAATGAGTATTGTCTCTGAAAGGTGTGTTGATGCGTTGGTAAGATTTTTTTTTTTAGAGAGACGGTTGTTTTTTTTTATTGTTCGCTGTAATGAATTTTTATAAGGGCTTGCTTGTAAGGTGTAAAGTGCGATGATTTGAATTTTGATCCCATTGTGTATACATAAACTGTGTCAGTATACATCTTTTAGGATCGTCACCTTCATTTTCATTTGGGCAAATCAAGCAGTTCTTCGTAGTACTTATGAGTTTAACGCTAATACTGACACTTGATATTCTTCTTTTACATTGAATTCCTTTTAATAACGCGTGTATCTACGCAAGGTCTTCAAGTAATGAAGATAGCAATGTATTCAATCACATTGTTTACGATACTCGATACCCACTCTCTCAGTTCGCGTACGGGAGGTAATCGAAGTGCCTCGTGGCGCCATCGTCACGAGTGTCGGTCTCGCAGCAGCGGTGGCCCCTGCAGCAAAAGAAAAACATCGGAGACCCTTTACAAACATACTTTTTCGTCGGATCGAATGACCGAGTGTCTCGTTAAGAAGCTGAGATAATACGTATTCATACATTTACGATTCGTCAGACTGTACGCTAATGCGCCTTTCCGCCGCACTCGCGCACTCGGGAAACATTATCCGATCCTTCTTTTTTAACAATAATATTATCTTAATCCGCGAAAATTAAAAAATCTGAAATTATTTGAGTGCGTTAAATGCATTCTTAAATAGTATGTAATAATAGTTATTATAATATTTGTATTAAAAATGTTCTAAGTATTAGTATACATTTATGTATTATTATGTGTAATAAAGAAAACTTACCAAATTTGATATAAAAGAATCTATACTGACTTGGAATACGAGATATTAAAAGCCATCGCAACCCTCTTCCGAAAACGAAGTCCACGACAATACGACTGCGTCCACACGCCCAACGAACTTCTATATCCTCTCGAGGCATCAAACTTTTTCAATAAAACACTCAAAAAAGCCGAAGAAGAAACGTCTATCATCCCAAACTATAGGCACGTAATACACTTCGGACCGCGTCGCTGCATTATTGTCGTCGGCGCATGGCCTTTGTGTACCGCACACACACACGCGCGCGCGCGCCTTCTTTGTACATATTAAAAGGCACGGCTGCGCGCGCGATAGCGCGTTGTTTGTCTAATACAGCCGCGTGCGACAGGTAGGTACGGGCGCGTGCGCTGCAGTTCCGCGTCCGGAGCAGCAGCTGCGCTTTCGGCGGTCTCTGGTGTGTTTGCCGCTGCAGGAGGACACGCTGGGGCCACTGTCGCTCCTTGCACTCTGCTCGCTGTTGGCTTTTTATCGCTGCTCTGCGGATGGGGGGGGAGTTTGCGTTTGTTTGCTCGTTCGAGGTTGAGCGAAATTTCGGTGCTTTGAAAAAGCAGTTTCTATGGGGCGTTGTGTGTAGCTCGTGCGAGGCTATCTTATTGAGACTTCCGTTTAATGTTTGATTTCGTTGCGGTAGAAATGGAGTCTTTCTTGTCTGTAGTAATTCTTGCTGAGAATTTTCTATGAAAAGTTGCTGTAGAAAACACCGGGATGGTGGGCCAGCTTGCATTCGCAGAAAAGATTTTTCTAATACACGGCAAAACTACCCTGATACACATAATGAAAATTAACGTTTCACCGCGTGATTTAAGATACTTTTACTCCGTACTGAGGTATTTTCTTCATAAAATCAGAATAGCCCACGTTAATCATGTTTTCCACATTAAACATAAAACCAAATAATCACTCGGAAAATAATAATAATAATAAAACAATCTTTTTGTTTCGCTGTAATTATAACTCACGAATCCGGCCATTATAAATATTGTTAATTTTAAAATTTACATCCCATAATTGTGAACAACATAAATAAAGCACACATGTTAAGTAAAATATTACATAATTCAATGCATCATACGCAACGCAATTAAACCGAATTTCCGTGAACGAGCGTTACGATTTCCTAAAAATGAAAATTTAAACAACTGCGCGCGCGGCGGCCGTTCATTACCCATTAATTTTTAACGCGAGAGCTCGATAGCATTCAAAATTTGGGCCGTAGTGCTTTGAGTGCCAATTAGCGGCATTGTTTATTTAATAAATCAAACATTTATCGGGCGGGAAAGCGATTCGCCGGACCACCGATTCCCCGTGCGCTTGCGCGCCAACAATACTTGTGTAAAATCCCTGCGTTATTGTTACAACGGTCGCCGGCGGCGCTCTGTTAGCTCGTATACACACTCGCGGCGCTATCTCGTAAATTTTGTATACCCAAAATTCTCGCCATAGCCTGGCAGAGCTCGGACGTGACGTGTGCGCGATACGCGTGTGTCTCTTCGCGTCCCACTGAGATGCTCTCTTGGCGCGCATCAATTTTTATCGCCTGCAATCAGCTTGGCTGCACTGCTGCTGCTGCGCGCCTCCGCGTAAAAATCAATGGCGAATCGTAAAGACGCGGAAAACTTATGCAGGCGCGCGAGCTACTGCAGCTCGTCGTCGACGACGACATCGGCTTTACGTATATATATATGTACTTTCGTTATCTCTTTTACTTACACCTCGGTATACGACGAGGTCGCAAATATTTTACGAGATTCATCAGAATTCGATATTCAACGTTTTTATCAAGATTGCATTGAAGTAAAATGCTTTTTTTCGTTTTTTTTGTAATTTTTAGATGTAGTAATTGAAAAGTTGGATACTACTGCAATCAACAATTTCTTTTAGATTTAACGAAATATTCGTTAGAGTCCGGTCTGAAAAATTCGCCGAACCAGAATTTTTGCTCTGCCTTTATTAAAAAAATGTATGCTCACTCGTTGAACATATAAATATTGTATTTTGCCGTATATTTAGTTTCAAATGAAAAAGTATTTATACAAACAGTAAACATTAAGTAACGTGATAGATTCGTCGAATTGACTGTTTGTATAAATGCTTTTCCATTTAAAACTTCCAATTTTAAACTAACTTCCAATATCAATCCACGTAAAATATCGCTCTAACGTTTCCACGATTTCTCTTTCTGTTCCAGGTAAGCGCAAAATTTCTGCTCAAAACTACACGCACGTACGTACATCCACACCTTCTACTGAAAAAAAAGACAAAGAAGCACAGATATATATAGCCCTGCACTCCGTAGATAATTAAACATTCCCAATTAGCGTCTCCATTAAGCTCAGAAGGCTCTCTGCAGATTTTATACGCGTATACGCCCCAGGAGTTCCGACAAAGCAGCTTCTCTCTCTCTCTCTCTCTCTCTCTTAGTCTCTAGTAGCTCGCCAGATCAGAGGAGAAGTTAGTTGCCCTCTCTCGGCGTTTCCAACTAAATGGACGAATCAGATTTTGCACCTTTCTTCGCCCTCGCTCGTGCACAGCCCTGCAAAGTGAATCCCGAAGTGGAGTGCTGGGCGAGCTCGAAAAAGAACAGCCACACGTATCGAAGTGGTACGCAGCTCTCGTTCGCTCCGTAATACTTCTTTTGTGCAGAAAATTCTCGCTCGCTCTTCCAAAGTAATTAAGACTACCGTCCACGGGCAGGACCCTAACGATACCTTCGACCCGCTCAATTATACATGGAGCTGCCAAGTTAATTTCGCCGCCTTTTCTTATACTCCGGCCCTCTGCACTTTCTTTCTTTGCCCTCCCTCCTATACCTTTCTTTCTCCTTTTTTCGCGCTCGACAGACTTTCCTCCTTAACTTTCCTAACCTTATACGCGATTTTGTTTCTTCCCTTTTCTCTCTCTCGTCCCGCTACCCTTCTTTTCCTTTAGACTCCAGCTATATATGTATATGTGTATCGACGGAAATCGTAATCGGATATCGGCTACTCTCTTTCTCTCTCTCTCTCTCTCTCTCTCTCTCTCTCATGGCGACATACTCAGACGAGCGGAAATCTCGGAACACTTTGCCTTTTTTTCGAGTACTCGAACTTTCGGACTTGAGAAAGAGAGAAAGAAACGCGCTGTTCTTTCGACGATTTTTTGCGCCGAGCACAGAGGAGCTTATACATATATATACATATATATGTACAGAGTAAGAGAGTTTAGAACTTTGATTCCAGTTTGCGGACCCGATGACGGTCGACGATCCCTATCGGCTGCGCTGCGCCAAACTGATTCTTTCCGTGGTATATATAGCCAAGTTTTTGCGCGTGTATATGCCAGTGCAGCGGCTCTCTTTTCCGTCGGCGGTCTTCAATTAAGGAGCCGCGTCAATTATGAACTCGGCGTCGAACTGACGCTGCAAGGCCTTACAGTGTTTTAAATAACAATTAACCGCGCGCTCGCGTGAAAAGTTGAAAGATCGCCCGCGCCGCCACGTTTTATGCGCGATCCGCGAAAGTTTCGTGGTTCATTAGGCTCTCTCTGTGCAAAAGTTCGCTGCTCCGGTTGAGTTCCTACTGCAGGCGTTTTGGGAGCTTTTATGGTTGTAGTTCTGTTTACCACTGTTTCGTTAAAATTATTAATTAGATTAAAATTGATATAAATAGTAAAATTATAAAATTGTCGTAAAAATTAACATAATTAATCTTTTTAACCACGATGTTTCTGATTATGAAGGACGTTGATTAGTTGACTCATCGAATCAGATTTAAATCTGATTATCAAATCTAGAATGTGACTAAAGTGGTTTGCTGAAAGAATCTTGAATAAGTAATTTACACTTTCATATGCTGTGTCAGCTTACTATATATAGAAAGTTACAGCAATGAATATGTAATCAAATTTTAAACGAATTTCAAACTCGCCATTCGATAAAAATAAATCATGGATTTGATAACGCTTTTTTCGAAATTTATTTTCGTTTAATATTCATAAAGCAATTACTACACTCTAAAAATTAATTTAGTGACAGGGAATCCTTTTCACCGTTTATTTTATTTAAGAGTACGTGCATATGATATGAAAAAGCGCATTATACGCGTGTTTAAGAATTCATTGCATGTGTGGTTTGTCTCGTACAACATAAATGATCATTTTCTTGAACTCGTTATAGTTACTTCTATCGCATCAAATATCAATATCCTACTCTTCACAAGATAAAGTCGTGACTAGGAGAAACGTTAATAAATTAATTGAACCGTGTTTAAAAATTATTGTCTGCAGCATTTAACAATGCATTAACATCTACTAAATTACTCTTCATCAATTAAGCTCGCATTTATCGTCTCAGTTTTATAGATCGCATAAATTGCAAACTCGATGGCTTGCAGTGCGCGAGTCCCGGGCACACAGACCCTCGCTCCTTGCAGCAGGACACCCGCGTATTATAAGCTCGACGCAGCAGCAGCAGCAGCAGCAAGAATAGCAGTTAGTTTGCGCTGTCCTGTATGCACACATATATACACGTCGACTATACACATACTCTCCTTGAATAAACGCTTACACACATATACGGTATTATACATACACGTACTTCGCTATCGGTCTCTCGTGTTTAACCTGCTTTCTTGCTTGCTTGCGCGCTTGCCTTATCAAACACTTTGGAGCGCGCGCCTTTTCTCTTCAACACCTGCTGCAGCACAGGGCCGGAGGTGCACACACGGAGCACCGGGAAAAGGTAAAGCCGCGTCGTTGTTGTCGCTTTACTGAAATTTACCGTGCAATTTTGTAGAATTAAGCCTCGCGACGACGAGAGCTTCAGAGGTCTTTTTTTTTATATTCGCCTTGGCGTTGGAGAAAAATGCTCGAAAATTGCGTAAAGCGCGCGAGAGGCTGCTGCTGCACACCTAATTTACCGTTGCTTTGATCTTGGGAAGGATTTTTTTGCTTTCGCGACGCGATAATGAATTTTTTCGGTTAGGTTTGCATTCTTGTGAGAAGAGAGTTATATTTGTTAGGCACGGTTAAGGTAGT
The DNA here is from genome assembly GCA_949152435.1 of Gastracanthus pulcherrimus. NCBI lineage: Eukaryota > Metazoa > Arthropoda > Insecta > Hymenoptera > Pteromalidae > Gastracanthus > Gastracanthus pulcherrimus. The sequence goes on along the minus strand of OX424573.1, from coordinate 29,844,836 downwards.
CCAAAGGAATAGCCGTTTACAAGATTAAAGAAATTCTACTTCAAAGTTTATGTTTTTAGCCGTGGAAAAATTGCACTTGTCGTTTTTTAAATATAAAACGTATGTAGTATACGTCATAAGTAGTACTATCTAAATATTTTTTTAATAACATATATGCAATAAAAGTACTAAAAATTGTAATATCCAAAGCAATGAACTATATTTAACAAATAAGATAAAAATTACCCTTTTGTTTTTTACGAATTGTATTAGTTGATTAGATTATGCAAAACTGTAGATAAATTATAATAACAAGATTGACAATACACATTTATCTATTTGTAAAAACAACAATCTTCAAATGTATGTAAAATCAGATTTGGGCCTTAGGTCTCCCCTTGCATTTCTTACATGCAAAAAATCAAGAAAAACCTTTCCTCGCAAACCATCAACGCATATCTCGTTTCTTAAAATAACAAACAATCTTACGCTCTCCACCTCTACAACGTACAAAACGCGCTCACTTTTTCCCCCCATCAACCGTTTTTCACAACTATACTTCTCCCTTTTAATCACCTCTTTACCTCAGCTACGCAAAAAACAACCCACCAGCCATACAAATACTGGCCGATCCATCGTTTTCTTCCTTAGGTGGAGCGATCGCGCGCGTCTCACCGCAGGCGCAAGAAAAAGCACGGTCTCGGGCGCGCGAGCACACTCGAGACTCATGGTATTATATAGCGGGGGTGGGAGCAATCGCATCGTTAAGCTCGCGGGGGCGCGCGCACCTCGCTGTAGCCGCGGAACCGGCACGTAATCCTTTAGCGGCTGCGGCGCGACGCCAGGAACGGCCCCCACCGGGAGTATATAACCGTTTGGTCGCGCCCTCGCTGCTTCTCGGTTGACCTGCACAGAAGCGCGCGCGCACACATACACTGCACGTACACAGTCTTATCTTATACCGCCGCACTTCATCCCTTGAGCTCGCTGAATTTACGGCGCGCCGCGTTTTCCGCGTGAAACCCAAGAACATACATACCGCCGAGAGAGAGAGAAGGAGAGTAGGAGAGCCTTGGCAGCTGGAGACGCTGCTGCTGCTGCTTCTGCTTCTGCTTCTGCTGCTCTTGAGATGCTGAGTTGTAGAAGTTTTTAGAGTGAAGTTTTATGCTGTCGATTTATTTAATGTAGTAAAATTAGTGAAGCATATTGCTCGGTTATAGGGTGGGATGCAAGAATATCAATTCAATGTGTATTCATTCCGTTAACAAAGGTTTACAAATTGTGTTATTAACTGAATTTTACAATTTTTGGTCATAATACAATTTAAAACGTTTTTGGTAGCTTCGTGAAACTTTAAATTTAATAACTTTTGAAAATATTGGCTTTGGACACCACTTGAAAAAACAAATAAATTACTTTAAAAATATCTATAAGGAATCGACTTTTCACAAGAGTCTATAGTAAAATATTTAATTTTACGAAGTTTGTCCTCGTTTTTTCATTTGGTTATCAACCTATTGAGATTTATTAACAGAATTATTTATCTTTATATCCTACTTCCTGTAAAAATTTAAAACCTTTGTATTATTATATATAAACATTGTAGTCTATATATACTTTTATGTATTTATGCTCAAGTACCTTTATAACTTTTACCAAGTAACGATTCCATTAATTAGAGCAAAGGACCGACAGGAAAGAAAGCCGCATAAACTATTTTATAAAAAGCTCGGATTTCAGTCTCGCTTTCTAGCCCTCTCTATTCCCTCGAGAGTTTATTTAAAAGCGAAAGCTACTCGCGGGGATTCGAGCAATCTAAGGGATAAACGCGGAAAGTAAAGCCGCGAGAGAAAAGGGCGGCACTCGCCTATTGGACGTTCCTTCTTTTATTCCATCTTACCTCCTCGTAGCAACCTCTCTTCTCTCTCTCTCTCTCTCTTTTACGTATAAGAAACGGATCTGTAGCCCTGGAATAAGAACTTATGTATACGAGCCTGCTCGCCTTGCACCGGACACCGCAAATCTCGTTACTGCCTGATGTACCCTTCTCCTCTCGATCCTTTTAGGCCGATTCACCCCTTTCTTTCTTTCTTTCTTTCACCTGTCGTATTCGCTCTCTCCGGGAGCTCTGCTTATATATTTCCGTCTTTCCCTCAAATTTCCCAAGACGCGCGCGAGTCTCTCTACTCCGGTTACCCTGTGGATCGCGTTGCGCGACGGTGGCGGTAGTCTCAAAAGAAGCCGGGCAAATCAAATTTCACGCGGTCGCGCGGTGGGTAAGGCGATCCGTTTTTGGGGCTCGTGCGTACTTACCTATTGCGAGGAGTCGCGGGGGTTGGAATTCTACGTTCGTTCGCGCGGAAAGCTGTAGGATCTTTCAATGGAATTTTTACGCGATGTTCGTTAAAATTACGTAGGATTTTGAGCAATCTTCGAGGACTTTTTTATGTTTAAATACGTAATATAACCGCGTGGATATATTTATATTTATATATCTCGTTTATAACTAATAACTATTAAAAATAAATATATTTATTTTTTATTTGTTTTTAATATCAAACAATGTAATTCTGGCCCTACAATAGCTAATAAGTTGTACAGGAACCTTGATAAATTTCGACCTACAAATTAATGGCGAAATTCTTTGTATACTGCTATACCGCAGACGTTTACACTATATATATTTATTGTAACAACTAAATACTTTTGAAAAATATTAACAAGTAAATAAGAAACACATTTTTTTTAATCGAACTGACCAGAAAATAGCCCCTTCCCCAAATAAAAATCTTATTAACGGACTGTTTATCGATCTTCAAAATTAGTATCACTAGCAAGTGCCAACCGCACACTCATGCACAAGCCGTTCATTGCTCTATATACTCCAGTGTACACATTACACATCACACTATCACAAGCTCGACAAAAGCCCGTCCCACGGTTGCTCAGCTCTCGGTCTCCATCCCGAATACAGACTTGAATCCTGCAGTTTACCGCGGCAGCGAGCTCTCGATCCGAAACACGCTCGGCAATCGCGGAAATGCGTCCTCCGTCGCTCCCTGCGCGGCATTCAATTAGGATGACGCGCGCTCTCGCGCCTGCTGCCCTCGCGCGCAATTTAATCCGCTCCACCGCTCGCGCGCGCGCCAGTCCGTCTGTTCCTGGGCAAGTTTCGAAGTTTCGGCATTGATCAATTATAGGCGCTTCGTTATAAGGGGCTTTGCGCAGCTTTTTTTCTCGTATACGTCGCGTTTAGTGGCGAGCTTTGCGTAGTGGACTGGATGAAGTGGGACGGGATTGCGCGGGTTGTACATTTGTACTCAGCGCGTTTGTGGAGATACATTGTTTGTAAATATAATTGTTCGAGAATTGGCAAATCATTTATCACATTGTTTAAATGTGTAAGCGCTATTCCGAAACTTTTTACGAACGTAAAACTTTTTAATGGCAGAGCACGCGCCATTAACGTGAAAACAACGAAAATGAAAATTACGCGATGAAGTATGCTTTTGAATCTCGAAAATATGCTATGCGTTTTAAACTTTTAACGATCGTTACTTTCACAAGCACAGTTTCGCATCAAAGCTGAAAAAGAAAACGTGCCTAAACAGCATGGCTCTGTAAACGTACTATTTTGCGCTCGCGGAATTACAGCTTTGTAAAAGCGCTGTAACAACGATCCTCTCGATGTTGTTACAAAAAGAAAGGACAAATTGAATTAAACCAATGCGTACGCTCGTCAATGCAGAACTTCCCTATAAAAAATGTAAAAAAAATATATCGCATTGTTCTCAAGCAAACACTCTAGTAAATATCAGACCATTAAAAAAGAGCAAGCAAAAGAAACTAGAAGTAAACTATTTTTTACAAAAATTGGTACGAAACGGTTATAGTTATTTATTAATCTATAACAGTCGCTGCATCTACCCCCAATATTGCTTTTTCTACCTGGCAAAGCGCCCTTGAAAATTCCTCCTAAACGCGATGTATAATATTTACGCGCAATCGAACGAATGCACAAAGATCGAAAAAGGGAAAATCAGACTCCTGCGATTTAATGAGCTCCGGCGAGAGGAAATAAGTGGGGGAAACTGCACACCGACGAAAGAGCAATTTCACCGTTTGCATTTTGCCGGTGCGGCGCCCGCTATCGGAATGAAGCGGCTCTTTTGCAGCGCCGTAATTGCGGAGATCAAAGAGTGTTTCCAATTGAGGGTAAAGTGAATTTCTCGATTATTCCGCGCTCGCACGCGGACATTTTCGCTCTTTGCGCTAGCGCTAAGTTCTGTAGGTGCCAAGGAGAGCGAAAGAGAGCTTATGAAATTTTAATGGCATTCGCACGAGCTCGGAAAAAAACGCAGTTATACAGTCTGTTGTCGCGATGATGCTTTTACGAGCACAAGGTGTTTTTGTTCGCGGATCGATCTGTCCTGCAATTCTTATGATCGATTTATTTTCGACGCGCGACTGCTGCTACAGATGGATGTACTTGTTCTACGAAGGCAAATCGTTGAATTCAGCGTATTTTTATGTTTAATACAAAAACAACGTTTTGAATGTCACGCGTTGCGTTCGATTTGAATGTCACGGAGTTATATTTAGTAAGTTATTTTTTGTAAAAAGGCAGACAATTGAATTTTAAATTTTTAACACAAGAATATTTATTAACTGTTTCAGTTTATTTGTTGACAGCCGATTATAGAATGGTCTCTCGTACACTTAAATAATTGATATATTTTTTACCGCAATAATCGCACGTGCGCTAAATATCTCTTTAAATATTAAACGATTATTGAATAGACCGCACGTGGCAATCAACTCCAGTATAGAAATATACACATTCATAAAAATACAGCAGACTGATACCTTATACTTATCGTCTTTTATTCAATCATATTCCTTTCAATCACATCTCGTTAATAAACTCAAGATTTTATACGTAAGTACATCAAAGCTCCCTTTTACAAACGAAGCTTGTAATATAAATAGATTGCTCTCCTCCACTTACATATTTACGCTCTGTCAAAGTAAGCAATAAATTAAACCCTTAAACAGCTCTATAAATGACGGCACGCGACATCGCGCAGGGTCACCGACACGTACCGTATTTCTTTTTTCGTTAACCCTCGGAATCCGGCCGACTCTCCTCTCTATAACTCACTCTCAATAACGAAAATTCCCTGCTGGCCCTCTCGTAAGCAACGTTGCGCTCGTTTCCGCGTTCCTGCGGAGACTATATAATATAATAAGGGAGACCGGGGCAAAGTGGGCCTGGAATTGAAGTAAGCTTTATAATTTATTTTTACAAAAATAAAAAAGAATTTTTAGAGAATACAAGTATACAATAATTTAATGAAGTATCAATTGTTTCGTGCAGGTAGCTACAATCTGACATTTAATACAAAATTTAACCATGCATTTTAAATTTTTAACCTTCCAATGATACATTTTTAAATATATATTTCTATTTATTACTTTTAAATTAATTGTAAGTTTTATATCGAGTACAGTTTTTTTTCATATGTTAATACTAATGGATGTAAGATTATTATTTATTATCTTAATAATAATTTATTTAGCATCAAACAGAACCTACAAAAAACTGAAAACAAATACAGTGTTTCTAATCGTTACACATTAAGGTACATTTTTGTCCGACTTCGAAAAAGCAGGAGGTTCTCAATTCAACCTATATATATATATATATAATATATATATATATATATATATTATTCCAATCATCGAACATGATAAATATTCTCTTTTAAAACCCATCCATAATTACACTTTTGAAATATTTGTATTAAATTAACAACAAGTATTTATACAACAGTTAAAGCAAATTTCGACATAGAATCACTCACCAAAATTTCCCCGACGCACTTTGCCCCATGCTCTCACCCACACCCCCTCCTCCGTCAAGTAAAAACCATAAAAGAAAAAAAAAACACTCAATTGAGCGGCTCTCGAGCGAAGGAGCTCGGCGGCTGTGTGTGTGCACGCGCGCGCGCCCCATAAATCGCTGCGCGCCGTAAGGAGTCGAGCAACGGCAGTAGCAGCAGCAGCAGCAGCTTCCTGCGGCCCCCCTGGGGCCAGGGGATGCCGCTATACTACGCGACGCGCGTCGCCGATATTCTCGAATTAGCTCTATACTTTGGAACGGAGTGCGCTGAACTCTCCAAGTCCCTCTTCCTGGCTTCCGGGTATCTGTAGCTTTTATACGAGTCGAATTTCGGGATTAATTTTATAAGTGCATTGAGCTTGCGGCGTTTCGTTTTAGAAAAAAGGTGCTGTAGGTAAACGAAGAAAGAAGTCACTGGTTTTATGCAGTGATTTGGTTACATAAATTAGAATTTTCAAACGTGCTAATCGCAGTACTTTGTATTTTTGATGTGCACAGTGGCATTTTGTAAAAATATAATAAAAATAAGTTGAGTGGATAGTGTGTTTTTAGATTTTTAAATCTCATTTTATTAATTATTAATATCGGCGTCGAAAGCCGAATTAAAATACACGGTTTTCATCGGTAATTGAGAGGAGAATGAATTTAAAAAGAGCTCTGACTTTTTAACCATTTTATATAAATTATGAAATTAATGATAGTATTATTTTACTCTTCATTTTATAAATCCGTTCATTATTCTCTTATCATTACCGTGCGATATTTCATTTTCATTTTAAAATGCCAAGTCTGACACTCGCCATCCGTAAAACGAAGTCCCCATATCTCGCCGTTCACGCCTGAGAGTACAATAAGAACCCTTCCACCCGAATTATTATCTGCGCAGCGGCAGGCGGCGGCACAACCTCAGTCCGCTCGGTTAAATATCGCGTGTACGCTCGCTTATAATTGACAGAAACGTCGAAAGAAATCCTCTCCCACGATGAAAGGCCAGGAGACAGATAAAAAGCGCGACGGAGTCATGGGAAAATTACGAATGCGCTCACAAAAGAATCGAGCTCTCGCGACTGTTTCGCTATTGAGGCGCCCAGTTCATTTTCTGCCTGCTTCGGCGCTCTTTCATCCCTTTCATTCGCGCTGCAGCTTCTGCCGCTGTGTATATCGTCGCGATAAAACCGCCGCGTCGACCTGGCGATTTCTGCGCGAGCTTATTTGCATATTCTTCAATCCATTTTTCACCGCTTTTTGCCGCTGTCGGTGCTCTCTTTCCTTGCGCGTTTTATGTGCTTTTATGCTGTTTCTCTTTTTTACCTTTTCTTTAGGTCTTGCTTCTTATCTATCTCGAGTTGCATTTCATTAGGTCGCTCGGGGAGAAAAATGATATGTAAATTTTTTTCGAATTCTAGAGAGCGCGGAGTGATTCGTCTGCACCTGTAATGCGCGTGGACGGGCATGGCGCTATTTTAAATTGTTTCGGTGGTTGAAGGATGGAAATAAAATTCATTTTGCGACGAGAGTATTTAAAATAGTTTCTATCGATTTAAGGTTTATTATAAATAATTGGAGCGGCAAACAATAATCTCGATAAATTCACGTTAGCATCTTCACATTGTCGAAAATGCGGTATTTTCGATTCTCAATAAAAACTTCGTTCCCTCTAAAAAACATTGAAAAAAATGCTACATGCATATATATATATATATATATATATATATATATATATATATATATATATATATATATATATATATATATATATATATATATATATATATATATATATATACATAAACCTATATTACACCCTTGTCGCGATTATAGAGTAACACAGGCCTCGAAGATACTTCTCTTTCCCCAACCTAGAAAAGAAAAAAAAAAGGAGAGATTACTTTCGGAAAGGAGAGCAGCGCTTTATAAAAGAAATGTCAGATGCGCGCTCGGATGAATTTCGGGGTTGTTGGCCAAGTCGTATATATATCCGAGAGAGTTACGTACTGTGCGCAAGTAGCTGATCCACTGCTCGAAATTGCGCCATATGGCGGCGGCGTCGGCTGTCTAAACGCGTGTAATTGACGCCCGTGTATATACGGAAAATTGGAAAAGAGAGCTATAGCCGGCTTAAAAATAGACGGCAAAAAGTAGGGGGGGATCGGAGTGTGTAGATGGTGCAGAGCGCGACGTGTACAACTCGAGGCTCGATCCCGTCCCTTCCAGACAACCCCCGCGCGCGGTAAGTACTTTCATCTTCGATTGGAATTAAACTCACTCATCGGAGAGGAGCTTTGCAATTTATAAAAGTTACGTGAATTCATGGAATTCTTCTCTGCGTTTCTTCGGTAATAGGATTTTCCTGGAAATAATATTTTTGTGCGCGTAATTACAGAAGAATTCGTTCTCGTTACACTTTATTGTTAATTAACGCGAATGATAAAAAAACATCGTTTTCTATGTATTTTTTACTTTATAAAAATAACGCAATGCCTGCAGTATAATATTATACGGAACAATTTATTACGTATTTATTTTAACCATTGCAAATACTTCGAAAGTAATTGAAATCATTTGTTCGCAGTTATTTTTCAATCACAATTCTATACAGCTCAAAATCAATCAATTACTTTTGAACGAAATGTTCATAGATTGCGTGACTATTTTACTGCAATATTCAATTTAATTTACCGATAGTTTTACAGAAAATAACATTTAAAGCACGCGTACAAACAGCGTCGAAAGTTTTCTTTCATTCGCATTTGTAATAAAAAGTTCAACGTGGTTGTAAACAAATCTTTATCGACGAGAACATCGATGTGCGTCATCTATTACTTACCGAGACAAAATGAATGCCCACCTGCCGCAGCGTTTCCTCCCGGTGGTAATAGCGTAACTCTCAGCTGCAGCAGCGGCCGGCAGAAAAAACAGCAGCAGCAACACGAAGGCCAAACGAGGAGTATAAGTCGCGCGCGCGAGATTGACGGAAGACGGAAGCGCCCATTGCTCTGTCGTTCGGCGAGATTAGGCGGAAATACGAGTGTCATTTGTCGTTCTTTCTCTTTCTCTCTCTCTCCCTCTCACTCTCGTCCCTTTGTTTAGGCGCACCCACGCTGCAGCACCGACACACACACAGCGAGAATAAATATAAATTTGATGCTACGTTTAGATACCCGGACGAGTATACGGCGTTCATGTGTGCGCGCGTGCGAGTAGACGTCGCTGCTTTTTTTGCATGCGGCTCGTTCTTTTGGCACGCTCGCGAATCGCTGGCTTAAATCAGCTCCTCCTCCCTCCCTGCAGAGCATAGGGTAAAAGAGAGAGAGGGAGTAACGCGTACACACAAGAAAAAGGAAGAGAATGAGGGGGAAAGGCCGTGCGCGATAAATTCGCGGGGCGCGCATCGGGAAAGCCTCGCACACGGCTGCGGCGCGTCGAAAGCGAAGGAGAGACGGAAAAAAACGCAGAGATGGAAGATATATAAATAAAAGGGAGAGAGAGAGAGAGAGAGACTGCCTACAGCGCGCACGGAGAGAAAAGCCGACGCGCGATAAAGACGGCGAAAAGTCAAAGATATGGGATTGGGCGTGGAGAGGGAGAAGAATAAAAAACAAGAGAGCGAAGTGAGCAATCGCGCGATGAAAGCCTCACCCGCACACTCGCGAAAACCCGCTACCCCGGAATTCCAGGGGCTGGCGCGCGCGCGCGCGAGCATGGAGATAAAGGCAGCGAGTGAGAGAGCTGCGAAAAGAGCGGAGAGATAGATATATAGAAAGTGAAGAAGTAGGAGTGAAAAAAGAAACAGAAGAGAGGGGAGAGAGAATCGTTTCGGCACCCGGGAAAACGACGATTATCGGCTGCTCGCTGCAGCGCGCTCAAGCTCGTCCGAAGGGAAAACTGGCGCGTGACTTTAATTCTTCGTTTTCCTCCCGTATAGGTAGCTGGGTTTTCGGCGACGGGGTTGCTTTTTTTCCCTTTGCTCTTCGTTGTTTTCTTTCGACTGCGGCTCGCCTTTCTCGCCGGCGGATCCAGAGAAAACATTACCCCGGGGAGCTGCGATCGCGAGAAATCCGTTGTATGTATATAGACGTTGGCTCGCGAGTTCGATTCCCGGATTTTCTCGTCCTTTCGCTTGCTCTCGATGGTATTCTTGTTTTTTTTTTATTCAATTTTGTTTTAATTAAACTAATGCAGTCGACGCGCGCGCTGAGCAGCGGGCTTGTCCCGCGGTATATGTACTCTCGCAGAGTTGCAGCGCTGGAAGTTTAGCTTTGTATCAGGAATCCATTGAAAAACGTACGCTATTGATTAAAATGTCCTAAGAGCCGTGTTAATGTATTTGACTAATGAATGTATATTTAAATTGAAAGTTTTTTAGAATTCGTAAATACAAAGGTACAGTCATTTATTTAATAATAATTCAATATATCGTTTTATTTATAAATAAAATGATATTTTTAAAAAGAGATTTATATCAATGCACTTGTATTCTTTTTCATACGTTAAAACTCGAATATGATGGATATTTAAAAAATGCAAACATTTTTATATTTTAATAATACTTCAATAAATTAGTTTTCAGATTGTTAATGAATTTATATATGTACCGTTAATTTACAATGTTGGTATTTATTACAATTGATTTATAAATAAGTCAAAAACCAAGAAATTAAAACAGCGCGCAGAACCTAGCTATATATTTTCAAAAAAGGAATAAATATACACACGTGAAGTCGATACACAATGACAAAGTACCGGTACCGCGTAATAAAGCCAAAAGCAGCCAGTGCCGTCGCATTATTCCGCACATAACAGGTATTCTCATACACGCTCGACTGCATATTTTCATACGACGCCCCAAATGTAATAACTCGGCGGCGGCTCACGCGTAACCTTCGCTCCCTCGCGCAGCCGCGCAGTACCCCCTTTGGCACGCGCGTCGATTTATTCCGGTGCTCCGGGCCTCTCGAGGATCATCGAAGGATCTCTCCTCCGGAGGGCCGCCCAGGATAAAAGATGCGCGGCTGCGGATTATGCAAAGTCAAGCTACACGCGGGGCTCGCGCATGCACGGAGGCGGAATATTTTGTTCCGGGCTTGTCTTTTGCTTCTTCTACTTTCTTTCTTGCTTTTTTGTTGTTTCTCTTTTGTTTACCGGCTCTTGGGTTACAGGTTGCCGTAGGTTCGGAGCTAGCGCGGCTGCACATAGCCCTTTGGCGCACCCAGAGCCCTTCTCTTATGTGGAGTTGTGCGCTTCCGCTGGTTGTTTTTGAGCTGTTGAGAGGCTAGCGCAAAATGAAAATGCTCCCCTTGCGAACACGATACTTGAAGAATTTTCTTTGTTTACGGGAATTTTGTTTTTGAGGAGGATTTTGTTATTAGCTCTTGCGTAGATGAAACGCGGCTTGTAAAGAAAATTCAACGAAATAAGATGTTTATAAGACGAAAGTAAAAGTTTGCAATAGTTTACTAATTACACTTCATTGTTGGTTATTTAAAAATTGTACACTACATAATTCGGAGCTATATCAACTATTCCTCCTCTATTTTCACAATTTCCTTTGCCGCAAACTCGAAAATTATAAAAGTTCTTTTATCTCCAGCCAGCGAAGTCGACCACCCACTCGCCCTGACGAAAGTTAAGAAAACTATACGTTTAAGAAGCATCGCGTCGCTGTCTGTTTTTTTTTCTCTTCTCTCCCTCTCGCAAAATAAGAAAGCAACACGGCGCAGCGTGGTTAGGGACGAGCCAGGCAACTTTGTCTCTTCTTTTACATGTATAACCGCGAGTCAGAAGAGTTTTTTCCGGGGGCTATACGCGCAGCAAAAAAAAAGACAAAATAAACAGGGAAGAAAACTGCAGCGATAAAGCGTGCGGCGACGGGCTGCTGATTATGGCTGAGCTGCGGGCACGATTCGTTCGACTATAGTATAAGTGAACAAGTTTATGTACCTTTAAACAGACTCGTAAAAGCCAACTACTGTTCTTTCTTTTTAATTAAGTGCATGCGATATACCGATTCGATTTCCTACCTTGCTGACTTTTCAATTTTGATAGTTTCTATGCAACAATTGTAAAAAGTGCTGGTTCAACTTTTTCATCGAAAAGTCTTCGTTACATCGTTTGTTTTTGAACCAACAATCTTGAGTTAAACTTTTACCAAAGCAAAACTGCGTGATCCGCTTTATTGAAAATCTTCATAATTTTCGCGAATAGCAGAGGGTTACAGGTCGAACGCGCTGTGCGCTGAAAATTATTAATCAAAGAGTAAGATTGCAGTAGTGCATATAATATGCAGTCCTCGCTCTATGCCGTTGCTTCATCGCGCGCGCGGGGGGAAGATAATTTATTAAAAATTAGACCCTCGCGCTTCACGGGGACGAACTGCAGAAGAGAAAATCTTGCAGTGGCTTTGCTACTGCAGCGCGTAAGATATGGTTTATACCTACGAAGGACGTGCAAGTTTCATGCCGCGCGTTGCGACTGTTTCGAGCGGTAATTTGCACGTTTCAAAGTAATTAGAAAATTATGAGGAGCCTGTATTTCGTATGAATGGAAATATGAATATTGCATTCATAGAAACGATGGACACCTTCTGCAACAATTTTCAATAGAGTTTTCAATCTTATAGCATTATATTGAAAGAAAGAATCGGTGCTATATTAGTTACTAAACTCTTAATAAGTAAAACATATTTTATTTTAGATTCCAGATGTTTTAATAAAAATAAATAGCAACTTAAAAGTTTATATGGCGGAAAAACTTTAAAGGAAATTTAATGTTTAAATCTTAATTTTTAATGTTTAGTTAAAACTTAAAGATTAACTTAAAACTTAAACAATTATTGAATAATGAATGATATAACTATATGATTACATACTTTAATTTCTGAAAATAATAATACATCAGTAGGGATTACATCAAGCATAATACATATCCACGCGTATTCTCATTGCGGAGTAGCAGAAACGGGCAAGCCGCGAATGCAAATAAAAAATTTATCGCGCCACGAATAGAAAGCCACCCTCGGGTGGAGAATACGCGCACGGTCGTGCGCGAGTGAGAAAAGGGAGGATAAGAGCATAACAATTACCCGGCCATAATCGTAATTTCGTCGAATATTTAGGCAGCTGCACCTCGGCCGCGACCCGGCCCACGTATACACTGTATAGAGGTGCTTTCGCGTGCTCGCGGCGGCGGCGGTGCCAGAGATAAAGGCCGAAATCCTGCAAAGGTCGCACGCGCACTCTCTCTCTCTCTCTCTCTCTTTCGTGTTGTACAAGTGCTGCTGCATGCACAGTTTCGCGCGCGCACACCGGCCCGAAATAAACGCCGCGAATATATAAGATAGTCATCGCTCGTTTTAGGACTCGCTTTCTCCCTCTCGCTCTGCTTTCTCGCTTATTCTCGGGCTAATTCCTCCGATAAGGCGAATATTCGGTAACGTCGCACACACATACAACTGCTCAGTCTTATACTTCCTTCTGTGTATACGAGCGCGCTTTTACAGCTGTTGTTGTTGTTCGCGTTCGCGTTTTATACGGGGATGATGCGACGTTTCAGGACCATTCGCTAATTAGGTTATGCGCATGTATAGCCGGTGTTTAAGGTGTGGCTGCTTTTAAAGGCCTCGATTAGCAGTAAATTCACGTGAATAAGGATAGTAGGGTCGGAAGAAGAAAACAAAGCAAATTTTTTTTTTATTACATCTACCTGTATTTTATAGACGTCAATTACAACAGAACATCGAGTAGGGAAACATCGCTCATCCTAATGCAATTTCTCCCAGCAATCATAGGAAAACCCTTATTTAAGTTTTCGCAGTTTTCTCGAAAGTATTCGAGAAAAAAAAATTGCAAATAGAACATCTAACCTCGAGCGAATCGAAGAAAAAAGAACGAAATCTTGAAAAATCTATGCATTCAATCTATAGCCGCATTCGTCGGGGCGAAAAAGAGAAGCTGAAAAAAGCTAAGCGGAACACGGCATTAAAATAAAGCGATCGGAACGAGGCGATCGCATCTCGATCTAAATACATATATACGCTCTGGCGCGCGCCCGCGTATATAAGCCCCCTCCGTAAAATTACATCAGAGAATCCGTATCCGCTCTATATCTTCGCCTTTACACATACAGGCTACAGGCAGACACCCACCCACACGGCGCATACACTGTATATATATTCGCAAAGTCGAAATCGAACGAATGCAATTTCCTATACTCCCTTTTTCTCCGTCCAGCTCTTCGAGCGCGCGCGCGGAAGCGTCCCTCGGCGACTAATTCCAGGATTTTCAGAAGTGAAGGGGGCAGGAGAGGGAGGGAAGGATAAGCAAATCCCCATCCCGGGGATGCAGTATGTATATGTATATATCGCTGCTGCACCCCTTTTGCCGCTCGCACGCGCCTCTCGAAATATCGGTAATGGCATCTGGGCCAAGGACTCGCGCGCACATCATGCTTGCATTCGCGTGTGTAAGTGTGTGTGTGTGTGTGCTTCAATTTGCTGTCGCGCCCGATTTCGCGTTATCTGTCCCCGTTACTTTTCCATTTAGACGATTCCCTCAGCGGCCTCGCCTTTTCTTCCGGCGCCGTCTTCGTTTTATTCTTCTTTGTGTGTGTGGGAGTGAGCTGGACTGTTGTATACACCGTGTATAATAGGCTGAGCCGTAGAGAGCGAGCGATGCACTTATCTTCTTCGAGGAGGCTAGGTGAGATTAGCGCCGGATAGGGCTTATGTAGGTTGCTGAACTTAATGTATGGTAGGAAGATAAAGATGCTTTTTTAGAGGGTACAAGAACGTTTTGTAATTTTGCCGGCGGATTTGCGTTTGCGTTGGGTTGGGGTTAATTATTGTAGAAAATTGGCTAATTTTATGTAGATACTGCGGTTTGCTAAGATCGTGATGTGGATAATATAAGCTAGATATTTTGATTACTTTTAAAAATATTGTTATGATACATTTTACAGAGTTTATTTAAAAAAATAAATAACGAAGTGTTTTCAATTTTTAGTTAATGTTCTCTTAGTGGAAATTCTTTAAAATTTTATGAATATAGCATAATTATAGATGAAGTTTTATTAACGAGTTAACCTGCGAGTAGCTTTTGCAGTCATGCAAATCGAATATTTATGACTGGAAGTCAAGTTTTTAAAGTTTCGTATTTGGCTAATGGTTTTATCAAGAAACGTAAAATCTTCGTAACTTTATACCTATCTGAATTATTTTCCAACTTTTAATAGATTTTTTTTCAACACACTTCTCGAGTTCAATTCAACATTTCTAAATTTCTAATTAACAATTAAAAATTAAGAAATTCCTAAGATCTTTCTTAAATAATTAATTGAAAATGAGTTTAATTACCGATTATTAGTATGGTACAAAAAATCGTTAAATTCTTTTTTCATAAGTTTTGCACAATGAATTATATCATTCATAACCATTTAAAAATTATTATTTAATTTAATATCAAAATGTTCTTTTTTCATAATGTGTTCACAATAAATTATATCATTCGTAATCATTTAAAAATTATTATTTATTTCAATATCAAAATGTTTATTAGTACAATACAGCATGATCATATCAAGTATTACAGGAATGCCAACGAACTGCATTATTCATAAAAATGTTATTTTTACCACTGGAACCTCCTGAATGAGCAACCCCCGCACTCCAGGCGCAAGATAAAAATCAATCAGTCCATATTTATACTCCGCAATCCCCAGGAATCCAAGTCAACGCACCTGCAATCAGCCGCGACGAGCCCCAAAAGCATAGCGCGTAGACGTCGTTGCATTCGCGGCGCGCTCGGGGGTCTGCTCGTGCCTTCTCCTAGCGTGTCCGAGTGCCATTTCGACGACGTCGTCGGGGGGTGCGCGTGCGCTCGCATACACATTTTTAGATTGTGCTCTCGCGAAGACATAAGAAAGAGAAAGAAAGGGAAGCCGCTGCTCACCGTGCGTGCACCGGGTCGTTACACCCTCTCTCTATACAATATGTATATACACGCACACACGCGCTCGCATATACGCAATGCGCGATTTTCGTCGCGATAGCCGCGCGTATAAATCCACTTAGCCGTTTCCAGTCTTCTGCGAATTCCACCTGCGCCTTAATTACGCGCCTCGCGAGTCGTCGAGCTATAACGCGCAAATTACATATACGCGAGTGCCACAGTGCGTGCGCCGCAGTGTATAAGGTAGGCAGGGGGGGAATTCACTTTTCCGAGCGGCGTATATGTAAGCTTTGCATCACTTGCCGTGCTGCGTTCGCGTGGGTAAGCGAAGATTACCGGGCCGTTTGCGCCTGGAAGGGGGTAAATTGTGTACGTGCGAGAGCGCAATGCTCTCCTCCTTCTTCTTTTTTTTATCGCTCTTGCTCTTTTCGAGCGTGAATTGATATTTCGAAGTGATTAATGGAGCGGATGATTGTTTTTATTGCGATTCGACGATAGCAGCTTCGTGTAAGTGATTAACTAATTACTTTAGCGGGTTTAGTGCGAGTCTTCGATTTACAGATATTTAACCGAGATAAAATGTTTCTATAGGTGTGTTAATTACGCAACAGGTTTGTTCGTACGCATTCATGGAAACCGAATGCAATAAACTTTTAAAGCATCTAATCATTTAAAAACCTGTATTTTCATGATTATAGAAGTACTGCTATTTCTCTAGGTGATTTATAATACAATATATATGTTCTTAATACTATTTTTAAGTCTTATTGTGTACTGAAAAAAAAATTTGTTAAATCTAAGTAAACGTTTCCTTGAATCGTACTAAGAAAATATTTATTTGATAATAGTAAATTTTATTTGATAATAGTAAATATTTAATTATGTTTCGACTGGTATTCATCAATTCAATAAATATTTAATAAATTTAAGAAATATTTACTTTATTTAAGTAAATCTTTTCTTAGTACGATTCAAGGAAACGTTTACTTAGATTCAACAAATTATTTTTTCAGTGTGGTCATTCACTAATCAATTTGCTTTACATTGTCATTATTTGATATTATTTAATTATTTTCTTTTATTTATGTATATATTTCAGTAAAAAGAATAATTATTTCAGAAGCGCAGCTAACAAATACCCCGGGTAGAATCCAGGTTAACTTGAAAAGCGCAGGCAGCAAATCGAAGTTGTCTCCCAGCGGTGTTTGCCGCTAAATCGGCGACTCTAATAAGATATAAGAGAGCATTAAAGTTCTTATATACGTTCTCGGATGCGGCTCTCCTCCGCTGCACTTTTTGCCCGGAGTGCACCATCGAGACGGAGCGCGCTCGCGCGAAGTCGAGAGAAAAGAAAGCAGCCACATATTTGGCATTCTCGAATCGGCGTTATAGCGCAAGTGCAGCAACGCGACAGCGGAGGAAGAATCCTTCTACTCCCTCTACTCCGCGAACCCCGGAAAATTCCGAAAAAGCACGGGGGAAGGGGGACAGGCGCCGCGCTGGCTCCTCTTTACGACTCGCGGCGGCACGTATAGAAACGGCAATAAATGGCGCGACCGTAAAAAAATAGAGGAGCACGGATGCTCTCTTGGCGGTACAACGACACGCGTCCGGATTATCTCCCGCTGTTTCGCCTTTGCAGTTTTCTAAAACCTTGGCTGCTGCTGCTGCTGCTGCTGCTTCTTTCCGAGTTTGGATGCGTCTTGAATAGCGTATTCATGGCTCGTGGAAGAAGTTATGGGTTACGTTTATAAAGTTGCTGGTGATTTTGTAGCTGACAGTTCGAATGGTAGATCAGTAATTCGCAATAAATATGTATGTAATTTTCATTAATTGTAAAAAGTTGGTATGTAAAATCGATAGAAAAATATGTAAATATTTAAACATTTATTCTACATTTGCGAATTTTTATGATTATAATATGAAATATACGATATTGAATGCATCTCGTAAAAGTAAGGTTCAAGTGTTACAATAGTGGGACCATCTTAATCCTGTCTCTGAATGTGCAGTACTTTCAGCACTCAAAATATTTCATAAAAATATTTCCCGCATATAAGAAAAAGCTTGAAAAGCTCTTGCTTTATCTTTTCTCACTCTCATTTCATTCAATGCACCATTTCATCTCTTCTACCGCAATACTTTTTCACAAAAATTATTCTTTTGTTTACACATGTATAAAAGATGCTGCACAGCAATTTTTATCAACGAAAGTACATCCCATCTAAATGTTATCCTGTATGCAGGCATTTTTTAATAAATTAATATTTTATTCTAGCTTTATCTGCATTACTTTTTTAAATAATATAAATAAAACACTGTACCTATTTTCGACAGTTATTAAACATTCTAATAAACACAATTTATTTCCGATTAAAGTCACTGAACCAGTAAATGTTCACTTATACTTATTAGTAAAATATAAATCTTGTGTGTTTTATCGATTTTAAACTATAAAATTATTAAACATTTTTTCGTAATTTTGCGTTCAACCTAGAAAATTATGTATTAGAATATAAATGTGGGGGTGGGTTTTTACTGGTGGTTCGGCAAAATTTTTCACTTTTTGTCACTGGTGCAGACCAAGTTTTCCAGTAAAATTTATCATTTTATTGTAATATTAAATAAATTCTCAAATATAAATAACAATTTCTTACAATTTAAATTTTCATATTTACAGTTACAAAAATAATAAAAGGAAAACCTTTTTTAAATATACATGCGATACTCAAATTTTCTTAGCTACTGGAAACATTCTCTTTTCTTGTACCGATTATGTACTCGAAATCTATGATACTTTTTACCTTACTTTTTGCTTTTCACCTCCCGCAGCACAATAAAACACCACCCCGCCGCTCATCAGCCACTGTGCATCGCTTATTCGCGCAAGTAGCGGCAGTATACTGTACGCCACGGTCGATCGAGCCGCTCCCGCTTCCACTGTCGACGTCGACGTCGTCGTCGTTGTCGCTGTCGTCTTTCGCTAAAGCCGCCCCGTATATGACTGTGCAATTTTGACTCGACTTGGCGAATTAGCGCGAGCGCGCGCCCGGAATTTCGCTGACGCAGCTCCGAGTTGGCTGACTCCTGCTTGCCGTATATATATACACATACGTATATGCTATACACAGCCCCTGAATTTTCATCGGCGGCATTGTACATTGTGTAACGGGGATCGTTTCGTCGCGTGTGCGCGAGTATATACGTATTATAGGGTGTCGCTATCGGCGCTGTTCGTTGTTTTTTTTTTCTCTACGACGAGTGGAATAGGTGCAAAGGGGGGAAAGTGTAGATAGGAGGGAGATAGGGTGTCTACACGAGGGTTCGTTTGTTTTATATTTTACAGGGGGAGGTTTCGGGAAATTGAGAGGCTTTCTGTCGGGGTGAGCGATGGGGTTTTTTGTGTTTTAGTGTCCGATTGCAAACTTTTTGTTCTCTGCGAAAAATGTTTCAAATTTGTTTTCAGTTGGAAGAGCAACTTGATGTTTTATATGTTATTTACTTCGCGCACTGTTATGATACAGATATATAAAATAAAAGAACTTTTAAATGCTTTACGATTTTCATAGCTATACGTTATTTCTGGAACAAAAATGTTACACGCGGCGGTACTCTACGTAAAATTTCTGAAGTGAAAATCTCGCTCCATTGTCTGTGTTTTCACATTTTTTGGGTGGAATTCCACTCCAAAATTGTTAAAGCGCACAGTCACTAGAGTGAATTTTTACTTCAAGAGTATATCCAATGAAAAAAATCAATTTTCGAAACAGAGCCAGTTTTACACTTTACGTCTTTCCAATCCGGCGAAAAACACCGCGGGTATGCGGGGACAGATAGAGAACACTATAGAGAGAGAAAGAGAGATAGAGAGAGCGAAGGCGTCGAATGGAATCGGTTAACTAAACTCGTCCGGCGATTCCATTCGCTCTCTCTCTCTCTCTCTCTCTGTCTCTCTCTCTCTGTCTCTCTCTCTTTCTCTCTCTTTCTCTCTCTTTCTCTCTCTCGGCAGCAGCAGCCAACGGGCGAAAAGCACTGCCGCGCGCGGCTTCAGCGTCTCCCAATCTTGGCCGAGTCCTCGGGCGTAGTAAATTTTCGCAGACCCACACACACACACCCCTTTCCTCATTCGGCGCCACCGCGTATACGTGCTGCGGTGGCATTGTATATATATAAAAAGAGCTCGTGCCTCCGCGTGCGCAGCTTTCCGAAAAATTCGTCCAAAGTGAAAACGCGCGCGCGCGCGCTCTTATATTGTTTCGTATAAATCGCACCGCCGATATTAACTTTTGCTTCCTGTCCGCCTCGTTCTTTTCCGCAGTCTTTCTCTGTCACCAACTTTGGGTCAAATGAGAATTTCGTATACTCTAAATAACACACGGGCGGAAGGGGCTTTAGAGAGCGCGTATACTGTAAAAAATCAGAAGTACAGCTACGTTCTCGTTTAGTCGAGTACATAGAAGTACATCGATTCGAAGGAGCAAGATGACGATTGTAAAATTACGTTATAAATTGTAATCTCATTTTGAGGGGGTATGATTTACAAAAATGGTGTGAATTCGTAGACGTTTAACTTGGATCGGATAATAAACTATATTGAATAATGTAACTAATTTACTAGTCGTATATTAGTATAATATTCTTATTTAAAATTTACTAAAGTGGTAGTAAAAGTAAATTTTTCATGTCAATTTTAAAATAACAATGCAATACACTCTGAACCGAAATTTTTTTAAATTAGACTTTAACTTGTCCACTTAGATATATTTTTAGTATAAAAAACAATTCTTCTTTAAATTAATACATAAAGTAGTATATTATCTGATGCAAGTATCCATCCAAACTCAATTTCTCAGATTATTTTCTTTCCCTATTTTTTTATCCTAACCTTATTTTTCGGCGCCCTATGCCTACTTCACGATTCTTTTTCGTTTAATTTCGTATCTTGTTAACGCGTTCTCCATCTCTTTTTCCCTCTTCCATATTTCCGCTTTTGTTCCGAGGGTTGAGTCGCGCCGCACGACGCTAGACACCACGGAACCATTCGCCGGGGGGGAGCGATGTATAAGGCGGTTCGTGCTCACCACGGCGGCAGCAGCGCCGCGTTCTCGCGTATAAATCAAAACGAAATTACTGCCGCGGTATATCCGACATTTTTCTTGTTATCGCGGGCGCGGCATCTGAACGCCGTCCAAAACGTCGAGGCGCGCGTCCGAGTCGCGCAGGTTGTATAATGCGCGACTCGGGGGCGGGTTGTCTCGCGCTCGCGCGCGCGCCCCAGGAATATCGCGACAGTTGTAATTGATTGTAACCTTGCAATTTGTCGATTAAATTTACATTTAATTCGTTGTGTTTAGCGGTCGCGTGGATTGCGGAAGGAAGGCGCAAAATATACGGCTTCGCGTGCGCAATTTGTCTTTCCCGCTGAAAATAGAAAGTCTAATTTGGCTGATCCGCATTGTATTGTGATGGTAATTTGGCTTAAATTAGTTACATTTAAATAATTTAATAGAAAGAATGTACATTATAAGGATAATGAACTATAAAAAATGTATAATTAAAATGTATATAATAAAAATATAATTATATGTAAATAATGCATAAATAATGTATATTAAAAAACGAATTAAATTTTAATCGTGTAAAATAAAAATATAAATGTAAATAATGTACATTAAGCATACAATTAAATATAAATTATGCTCAATAAAAATATAATTGAACAATATAAATGATGAAAAAATGATAGTAAAAGTACACATTACATTCTCTAGAATTAATAACTCCATTAATTTTCAAGTTCCTCTTAAACATACATACTTAAATTTATCTCTCTAACCATGGTGCAATATCGCTCTTGAAAAAAGCTCTTGAACTCGGCAAGGTAACTTACGACGGTGTACAGCGTATACATCGGGCTGCACATAGCCGTTGAACATCCGTAAGCGTCCAAAGTTTGCTACCGCAGTCGGTGAGGGAAAGATGGGGGAGGGGGCGAGCGATGTAACTCGCACCACCCGAGAGCAATAATCGCGGAGAATTCGCGCGAGACCGCACTAGATCAACGCGCGCGGTGGCGAGCTCAGGTGCGTGCTCTGGCGCTTTAGCGGTCGGACTTGCTCCGCTCGTCTCCCGCTCGTTCTAACGGACGCTGTACGTCTTGCGCGAATATAGCCTTTCGGTTGTTTAAACTGCTCGAAATCAGAAGAAATATTGCCTGATAGGAAAGTGACTATTTTTAAGTTATAGAAGAAAGAATTTGGAGACTATAGTGGCAAGACAATTTTTAATGATTTTTGTCAATATTGCTGGTTTGCTAATCTGAAAATAGTTTCTTAAATGTTCTGATATATGATAGGGTTATTTTAAACGATATAGGTATAACAACTCTTGTTTTTCGAATATTATGCAATAGTTTCAAGTTCCATAATTGTATTTCATACTTTATAAAACAGGGCGACCAATAAGTTAAACTCGAAACGATAATATTATCACACTGAGAAAACAATATTGTGAAATATTGCAATATCGATATGGTAAAAAATTGCTAATAAATTTTTTTTTTGAAAATGATGTATTTTTGTATAAAACGTTTAAATACAAATTTTTGATTTTACGATATTCAATGTCGTGAATTTTACGATATGGGTTTTTTCAGTGCATGTATTTATCATAATACCTGATTAGTTTATTACTTTGCATCAAACGTTATTATTTATTTTAGTGCGAATATCCGGACATTCTGACTCCATGGATTAATCTTACATTAATAATAATAATTATTATTTAATTACATATTTATTTATTTATTATTATAAAATAATAAGTATAGGTATATAATATAGCGAATGCAATAGTAAATCCCTGCCACAATAAAAGTGCAATAATGTAAAGAAGAAAAACGTCTCGCATCCCAAGAACAAGCCGCTTGAGAAACTCTATTACACGGTCTCTCTATTATCATCCAGGCAATAGCCGGCGGGGTGAGGTCTCCCCGCGAACTTTTTCCGAAAGCGCTGCTGCCGGCGTTGCGCGTCGCCCCCGAGATTAGACCTCCTCTCGCGTCCGCCCGTCGTCTTCATAATAACGCTGCTCCCAGTGCCGCTGCCGCTCGTCCCGCAGATCCCCAAAGTTTCGTCAGAGCTGCTGCTGCCGCTGCCCCGGAAAGCGGACGGAAGAGCGACGAGGACAAACTCGCGGATGGCGCTGGAGCTTGCTCGCAAACTTGCCAGCAGTCGAATTTACAAGGGGGCGGTGCGCCGCCACCGCCGCCGCGGCGGCTTAACCGACTCTCCGTTTCTCATTGTTTGGCCCAGTTGCGGTATAACCTGGCCCTGACTCTCGCCTGCTCTGCCTCTTGCGCGCGCGCGCGCTTGCGTGCTCTTGCCCCAGCTTGTCTCCTCTCCGTCGCTCTTTCGGCCGACGGCCGCTAAACTGCGAATCGTTAATCCCTTCGACGTTGGCGAATTCAATTACCCGTTGCATTGTTGCGAGCGTGTGAGGGTGAGAGAGAGAGATGAAGGGTCGAGTGTATGTGTTGTATGCTGCGGTCGTGTGGGTCTTTACGTGGTGACGTCCACGTCGATGACGTTCTCGTCTGCTGTGGGGTCAAACTTTTTCAGATTGCCGTGTGCATAATTTGACGGATTAGTCTAATTAGACTGAACTATTATTTTATAGTTTCACGACTTACATTTAAGGGATTTATTTTCTTTTCCATAGTTTGGTAGTGTGTCTAAAAAAGATGTGCCACAGAAGTTCTATATTACTGAAAATTGATTATTATAGAGTATAAGCAGTAACAGGAGTAGAAACATATAAATGTTAAAAATAATTAAGTGTACATGTGTTATTTTAACATAATTGCTTGCTATGTATAAGAAATAAACTAATTTTAAACGTAGAAATTCAACGACACGCACTTAGATTTACGGTGTTATTGTCGAATTGAAAAATCGCAAGATAATAAATAAGCATATATAGGTCGCAATCAGTCGAGCGCAGAAATTCAAAGACAATTGTTCGTTTGACAAACAGTTCGAATACCCGAAATCGAAAACTCAAACCGAGCGATTTCGAACTTTTTCACTTCCTGCTTACGCGCGCTTACAACGACTCGTAAAATAGTTCGCGCTGAGCCAGCGCGAATTCGAATGTCCCTCGTCCAAAATGTTACATAATTTTAATTGTGTTGCCAAACGAGGCGCGCGCTAGAGAGAGCGAGACACGCGCGCTTAAACGCTGCCGAGAAACAAACGTTGCTGTACATTTGAATAATCGAAACGGAGAATTTGCGCGCTCGCCCTGAAAGGAAGTACGATTAAAATGATCGTTTGTTATCCGGGCGGCTAGTACAGCGGCGGCGCCTGCCGATGTATGATAATTTACGGCGTGCGAGCAGCGCGCGAAAATCAAACTACCGATCACGCACTTTGTTAATGACGGTTTTGTTCCTTTGATCAATGAGAATTTATAATAATAATTCACGCGCTAGCGCGAGCCATTGTTCGTGGCCGCGTGCGACTGTGCGTGTCAATTCGTTCGCCCATTTGCTTTATTGCTTTCTTTTGTTTTCGTTCGGTTTAACGCTATGTTTGTAAAATAGCTGCTTTTCTAATGCGATTATTTTATCAATATTTAAATTACTATGGATAAACAGTTCTATATGATTTTGTTTTAAACGTTTTAAATTTTGGATATAGATATAGATATTTTATATGAATAGTTATTTATTGGGGTTTTTAAATTAAACATATTTGTTGGTATAGACCAATTAATGGTAATGTTTTATAATAAAAAATTATATAAAATTGGTTACTGATTGATTAATGTCGTTGT
Organism: Gastracanthus pulcherrimus; assembly: GCA_949152435.1. Taxonomy (NCBI): domain Eukaryota; kingdom Metazoa; phylum Arthropoda; class Insecta; order Hymenoptera; family Pteromalidae; genus Gastracanthus; species Gastracanthus pulcherrimus. The sequence continues at coordinate 29,820,176 of OX424573.1, read as the reverse complement.
ATGTAAAATAATTAAAATAATTTTGAAAAGCTTATTCAACTTTATAAGCTTCTATTGGGATAACAAGAAAAAACTAAAAACTTTCTCCATAAATTGAAATTAGTGTATTATTAATATGGCGCCTGACAAATGGTTGACTCGAACTACTGAATGCGCCGAGTATCGCACGGAAACTACCATTATTTTCCGTATGATTTATGATGCCTGATAAAAAAATCATTTCTCAATAAGCGCTTTTAATAGTTAAATCCTATATTTTATGCATTTTTCAAACTTCGAGCATAAATTCGTATTACGTGCATTATTGACGTTAATGTCCCGTTAATCTTTTATATATACGATGAAGTATGAAGAGCAGAAAGTGCAAACGTCTGTACGTTTCCACGCTCGAGTTTAAAGGTGAATTTACCTACAAAAAAGTATAGATAAAATCGAACGCCTACGTTGCTTTTCCGCAAGATATTGGGAGAGAAAATGTAAAATTGTTACAATAATCTACATGCGAAATCAATAAAACGAGATGTACTGTTTCCTCTTTAAGAATGTTTGTACCATTCTGAGTAACTCATTATGAATAAGATCCACTCCTCACCGTATACTTGATAAATTATTCTCTGTTTCTGTTATTATCTAATTCAAGTTGGCACAGAAAGTGCGCTTCTTTTTATTTCACTTCCGCCTTTAAAAATGTTATCAAATAATATTAACACATTTTTTTCACTGGACATTTCTTATAAGTATTCCCTTGTTTTTTTTCTACGCCAACTTACATTCGACACCAGACATTTTTTTGTTATAACAATGTTCATCTGTCTTGTTTCTATTTCTCTATCTCGCGATCTCTCTGAATTTGTTCTTCTACTATGCTTCTTCTTGTTCATTAGTCATTCTTTCGTCTTCTTTAAGATAAAATTTAACTTGATTTATTCAACGCTTCAACACTAGTAAAAGCCCTAACTATACATGCAAAAAAAGTTTTTCCGCTCAATAGCCGATCTCGAAATCCCCTCATCAAGAAGAACATTCTTTTTCGCCCATCATCCTCGAGAACAAAAAAAAAGCAGTTTCAGAAAGAAAAATTACATTTATTTCTCGTCCAACAGAACTAAACTCCTCGCATTGTACCGCACCCTTCCTTCATCCTCCGCCGAGGGAAAAATCTCCGACTTATCATCGCGCAAGCTCGCAAAACTCGACAAGTTGCATCGGCGGAAGTTTTTTTCCCCGCGCCGAAGAAAACTCGCCCGCGGATGTTCATCTGCGCTGCGGTGGCGGCGGCGGAGGCCTTCGAATGCTTCAATTTGCATACCTAACAACGTTATCGCTTGCTCGGCGGCGCGAGCGGCTTTTCTTTCCTTCCTTCCTTCCTTCCTTCCGCGACGACTTGTCGAGAGATCGACTGATCGTTCCCCTCGACCCCGCGCCTGCAGTTACAAGAGAGAGGAAAGTTGTACGAGAGCTGAGCTCGCTTCCGCTTTGCAGAAGATTTTTTATTTATTCAGCGGGTATCGAATGCTATTGTGAAAAAAATCGATAGTTTATTAAAGCTACTTGTGCAGTTCTTCCATTGTAAAGGTATAACTTCAGTGTTAATAACTCACGTTTGTCATAGAAGGCAGCTAGAGAAATTGATAAATTCAGTTTTTATAACTGAAGTACGGTATCTTGTTATTGGTTGTGTTAAAGTTTTTACTTCCAAATACATTGATTATTGTAAAAATGATTTAAAGGAAGTCTTATCACTCTCGAGATTTTTATAAATAATTTATAAAATTAGTTATTAAAATAAACTAAAATGTTGCATACCCTCTTCATAATCAGATGTCAAGCTAGAAACAATATAGAATAGATTTTACAATTTTGGACAGGGACTCCCCTTATCATTCAAAAGGATTACCGAACTTACAAATTTACGTTTAAAATCGACCAAGAAAGCAAAGAACCAAGACAAACAATAAAACCATGCACTACATATCGTCAAGTCCGTGAATTCCTCAGTCTTGAACAACAAACAAAGTGGTTTTCCCGTCACACCTCACCATGCAACATCAGACTTTCTCGTTTTTCTTGCACCGCAAGTTGCGGGAGCTCCACCCGGAACAATCTCTCGTCTCTTTCCCTATCCATTATAATGACGCCAACTCTCCCCCTCTCTATCTCTCTCTCTCTTTCTCTTGTGAAGAGAAACGTTTACGATTCGTTGTTATCCGCGCTCGATCGCACATTCGCCGAGTTGCGCGAAACGCGTCTTTATTTTCCTCGCGCACGTATATAGCGCCGTTTCTGATGAAGAGCAAGAGGAGGAGGAGGAGGCAGGCGCGCGACGATAACGCCAAGGAGAACGAGGGGCAATAACGTTAGCGGCGATTTTGCGTAAGGATAAAATTGTTACTGCTCGTAAAACATAAGTTTATGCTGTTCGCGACGCCGTCATTTGTGATGCCGCGGCTGTACCTTCAACGCGCTGCTGCTGCAGTTTCCGGCTGAGTGCGAAATCGCGAGGAATCTCGAGTGGCTCGCTGCTTTAATTATCGGTCGTTATACGGCGAAAAAAGGTTAATTTTGCAATCGGATACGTTGATGTGTATCTTTTCGAGGGAAGAGTGAACTCTTTAGGGTTAGATAAAAAACGAAATGATTTTCAGATTTAATTAGTTAAGTATAGTTAGTTCGCAGAGGTCTGACAAACGTTTCACGAATGGTCTGATTTCTACTGGGACTAGGGTTGTTTGTACAAAAATTAATTATATAGTGGAATACATATTTTTCTTTATTTTATTGTAAATAAAATAATATGGTAAATATTTCGAGCTTTCAGATTAATTTGAAACGGTGCACTTTGATTTAACAATGTAATATATGATTAAAATGAAAATCATTGTGCATCTGTTTCCTCGTAAGCTACGTCAAAATGACAATTAGCTGTGAATGTGTAAAATAATGTATGCGTGGATCAATCACTTTGATAGAATGTGGTTTTAGACAGTACAGACGTGCCCGATCTGTTTTTTGAAAATTCAAGTATTTGACAAATTATATAATTCAATTTAATTAAATATATTATAGGTAATTTCAATAAATTAATAGTATTAAACCATATTGATGAAACGAGATTGTATAAATAAATAAAATAGTAATTCGAATTTGCTGTACATGGAAAGGCACACGTCAAAGGGACTACTGCTCTTCCCCTGCAGTTCCCTGGAAATGTGGCGTTATAACGAAGTGAGATTGGCAAATCCCCGGTGAATTTCTGTATTAGAGTCATCCTGATTGAGCGTGCGTGTACGTTACTTGAATATTGAGTATCTACGTTGATAAACTTAGTATATTTCCTCTAAACAGTATTATTAAGGCAATGATAAACCCTCGTGCTATCGGCAATGCGGGTAAAGTTTGTAAAGTTGTTTTTGATTACGGCAACTATATTTCAGAGAGATATTTACTCAAAATAGAAAATTAAATTAAATAAGTGAGTCCTCGTTATTGTTCTTGACGGGTGGGTTTAGGATCATTTAAAATTTTAATATATAAATCATATTTTTTTGCATTTTTACGCAATAAACAAATAAATGATATTATTATGTAATAGAAGGAAAAGAATAAAAAGGATGATGAAAATAAACACTGGAACTCGAAGAACAAAAGTTTTTCATTTTAATAAATACTTTTTACGTTCAAACAATTTCCCAGCTTGATTGTCCACTTCGTTTCAAATCGAGTAATACAACAAATTACTTTTGACCTCGCTTCAATCAAATTAACATTGGAAAATGAAAGTTTTATGAGCTTATTTAATTAGGGCAAAGTACTGTTTACAATGCAATTGCAGCGCGCTTTTTTATTTTTGTATATCAAATTACAGACTGGATGTGTAATACACGATACTTTTGTTTACAAAAACTACTTCATTTTTAGAATGACTTAAAACAAATTGTTAATCACATTTTTAAAAACGAAAATAGCTCGACTGACTAGAAATAATCATTGCAAATGCACATTCATATAGTCAATCACTTAAAAACTTTAAACCCACAAAGACTATATTATAAGCAAAAGACGCACAAGTCAAGTAATTATAGGCCTCGCAAATAAGCAGAAAGAAAGCGAGTACGCGCATTCCGCGGCTTGCGGGATATAAAGCCGAGAAAGCGAGTGCACCGGCATACCGAGAGGGAAGAAGCTAGCCCGTGGTATCTCCCGCATGCTATACGCTACTCTGCACATGCACACGGTAATGGAACAATTACGGCGGCGACTGTGGCGTTCTTCGTCCCTGCATAATTCAGCCGGGGAATCCCCGACGGTGGCGTTGGTAGTCGCGCAGCGCGAGACTCAGCGTCACACGGATATAGAAATAGAAAGTAGAATCTACTGAAAACTACGGTGATTTTACCTAAAATCAAAAGCTGGTTTAGCTGTTTTACACGCACAGAGCTTTTTTTAATCCATCTACATAACCCTATTCTATAGCATGTCCAAAATAACTAACATATAACTCTATACATTTGTTTTTCTCCGTGTGTAAAAATAGATTCTTTATACTTAGATACGGCGAACTATGACTGTTTCTTAATACTCAGTATACATCATGACCTAACCTAACATCACATCTTACCAGTTTAATACAGACCTCCTAAGTTAAGAAAACTGATTTTAAATGAAATTCATCTTTCGTATTAAATTTTAATTAACTGCATCAATCTCTTTCCAATACGGCTCTGGGTATGCAGGTAGCGAAGAAAGCTGCAGCATCGGCGAATGCAAAGCGAGCCGTCGTAATCGCGCAATGAAACGTCGAGCTGCTCGCGCGATCAAGACCGCGCGCTCGTATAATAATTGCCCGTCGACGCGGCGGCGGCGCGTTGCCTGCTGCCCCCCGCAAGACCGCAAGTGAATAGGTACCGCGCACCGAGAGAATTCCCTCTGCCCTGCCGCGCGCGTTGTTGATGATCGCGCGGGATATTGCGCGCGTGCGGGCTTTAATGGCAGCGAGAGAGCTCTCTCTCTCTCTCTCTCTCTCTCTCTCTCTCTCTCTCTCTCTCTCTCTCTCTCTCTCTCTCTCTCTCTCTCTCTCTCTCTCTCTCTCTCTCTCTCTCTCTCTCTCTCTCTCTCTCTCTCTCTCTCTCTCTCTCTCTCTCTCTCTCTCTCTCTCTCTCTCTCTCTCTCTCTCTCTCTCTCCTTTGCCCCCTGCCATCCCGAAAATGCGAAATAATTTACGAGTCGCTTGTACCGAAATATTGGGCGGAGGGGGGAGGTTAAATCGCTGCCGGTTCAGCAGCGCTGCAAAATCGAAAATGTTTGATAATTCATGAAGCGGGGCGCACTAATGCTCATGGTTGATAATGGCGCCGCGCTTTCGGATTCTGCTACGGTTTTGTTGTGGAATCGTTAATTTGTAATTTCGCTACCTATTCGCATTGTCGCTGCGACTGTGGCGCTGGCGGTGACACTTTGGTTGGCTTTTATTCTTCGGAGGATTCGAGCGAGAGCGCGTTGAACTGTATAGGATATTCAAGTCTTGATAGTTTGTCGATCGGCAAGTTAAAAATCTATAACCTAACATCGCTGTTCGACAGTTCCATGCTGATTTCTTAATTTTAAGAGAATCTGTTTTAGAATGAAATGTTTCTTTCACAATATTTCAGACGCATCAAATTACTTATAGAAAGCAAAAACATTCTTCTTTAAGTGTAACTAATAAACATTAAAGCATAAAAAATAATTTGTTAAAGTTATAATATTATAATATATCCACATTGTACTTTAAAAAAATACGCAACCATCTCAATCATCGATAAACCAGCCGAAAGTACAGCATTTTTCCGCTGCGCAGCGCAAATGTATTCCCAATCGTCCTAAGCATACAATACGGGCACACGCTGTAATGTTTACAGGCAACAAAAGGTCGACATAAAGAATCCTTCTTATTTTCCCTGATTTCCCAGCACTGTCGCGCGCGTCACCCCTCCTTTTTTCCCGAAGAAAAGGCTGTACACGAACACGGCGCCATTCCCCGCTACAAATATTTCGCCCTTTGCATACTCGATGTGCGGCTATTTGCATCTCTCTGTGTCATTCTCAACGCGGCCATTGTGTGTGCATTTCCTTTCCCGCGGGGGTATCGACGCACACGTTTTCGCCAACCCGATGCGCGCCAAACGACGCGCGATTCTCCTCTCCGCTCGCGCGCGTGTGATATATATATCGCTGTGTATACGTTGTTTACGATTGCAGCAGTTTCGCAGGCCGCGATGACGACGGCGATGGCCCCCGGAGAGATTTATATACAGCGCATCTGAGTGTTCCGATCTGGCTGGAAATTATACACTTTTTTTGCGATGGGCGCAACGAAGGAAGGAAGTAGTCTTTTGTCTAGATAGGATGCGTATCTGTCGTTGTGGTGTTACGTCTAAGATATAAGTGGGACACTTTTGAGGATAGGGGGAAAACAGAAATAATGGGTACACGCGAATTTTTTTCTTTTTCGGGATATCGAATTGCGGAATCTAGACGATTATTAGGTTACACTTGAAAGGATTGTTAATAATTTAGAATTCGTCGGTTATAGTGACATTTTTTTGTTAACTATAAAAACTACGAGTATAAGAACAAAATTCTAAATACACGAATCGTTAACTAAAGTAATACTTTTCCTAAGTTCACTGCTGTACTATAAATAAAGAAATTGTTGAAAAATTTTGCAAAGTTAATACCAATGGTATTTAACACAGCTGAATGTTTGTATATCAAAAATACTGAACTGAACGTTTTATTATGGAGCACGGCTGTACAGTAGAATTTTACAAACTAAAAACAATCAAGCACTGTAACAACATTTTGTAAAGCATTCCATGTATTCCTCGATTAATAATTTTTCGGAATTTCGAAATTTAGCGGAATATTACATTTGAACGAAAATAACATTCTATAGAGAGCTCGTGTTGCATAAAGTTGAATCATCGTTTTTATTAAATTATAGCGAAATTTAAAAAATGCAGTGCAGCGTTTTAAATCAAATATTTCCGCGTTCGATTTGTACTCGAAATTATATAAAAAAAAGAAAATAATAATAAAGAATCTCCAGATAGAGCCAATACCGAGAACAGAAAATCCAACAGACTGTGTGCAGTGTCGATTAAAACAAAAAAAAAGGACCGCAAAGTGTATATAGTGATCGGACAAAAATTGTAAATTATTCGAGGGTGTGGCGTGCCGAAAATAAAGCCAAAATCCGATGCTACAGCGACGACAAGGTCGAGCAGGTCTCATCCCGTGCCATTACGATACATCGCTCCTGTTACGTCAAAATTCCATACGATCGCTCCGTCTCTCGGGCAATTTGCGCGCAGTATAACAGAAGCCAAGCTCGCGCTTTACACGCGATACGCTATCATCCAAACAGTGTGGATTATATTCCTAGTAAGGGAATGCGCGCATATTCGGCATTCCTTGCGATCGCTGCGAGAATTCGCGTATATATATATACGATTGCTTCTTCTCGCAGTTCCTATTTCGAAATTATATATTTTGGGCTTAATGGATATTCGTTCGCGGTAGCAATGTTGCCTGATTCTCAAATCTGGATTATTGAGGTCATTGCGGCGTCTCGAATTTACAACATAGAGCATACTAAGCGTATGTATACCAAAGATAAATCTTCATCTTTCCGAGTTGAATTTAGAGTTTCGTATTTACGGTTTTACAAGGATAAAGGGATTACTGCTTTTTGCTCTCGCGAAATCAAACGAAACTTTAGTGCAGTGGGCATTATACACGTTTTACTTTAAATTCAGCTACAAATCGGGACAAAAAATCTCGGATGTCGAGTCTCAATGTTTTAAATCCAAATTTCGCGGGACATTTATATGCATGAAAAAACTAAACTCGGCGCGGCCCACGCAATATCGTCCTTCCCCCTCCGAAGAATCCCTCGTAAAAACGAAGAGCTGCAGTTAAATCTCGCAGCACGGCAAACGTCAGCGCGAAAAGTTTATCTCGTGCCCGTCCTCGTATCGGCGCCGTTTTCACTGGCGTCCTTTTCTATTAATTTTCGTTAAACAAATCGGCTCGCGTGCACACGAGGCTTCGCGCGCATCTGGAAAATGCGACCAGCTATATCCAACTATATATGGTATACATAGATTGCGGGTCGCGTGCTGCTGGCGTTGCGTCGACGACGCGATATTGCGTTCGTTGATTTATACGCGTTGGAGGCATCTCGCGTCTCCTGCATACCTCGTCCATCCGTGAATCGTCCCCGGAATGGTCTCGGGGATTGTGTTTATTATCCTGTATGAAGTGGTGATTTCCTTATCGCGCCGTTCGATGAATTAATTCCGTCGAGATAATAAAACGCTTTTAATAGGGCATCTATTTTATGAGTAAATTGTCTTGCATTTGGATGAAAAAGGCCTGTTCATTGAATAGTGTTCATTAAAGCCATTAAAAACATTAATGTCTCATGTGTATATATAGCAAGTGCCGATGTATCAACAGGTTGTTCGAGGTATCGTTTTTCTCCAACAGAGAGTGTTCTTATGGATCGCCTTTTTCAGATCGATTTTTCATGCGCCAGATATACACTTCGTTTTATAACAGTCCTGTGCGATTCATTAATACTAGAAGTATAATAATAAAACAAAAAATGAAATCTTTTGATTTCATGTGGATGGATGTTGCATTTTTAATCGACATACTTCTATTATTCTATTATTTTCCTTTTTCTATTACCTTCAAACTGCAACAGTAGAATAAATATTTTTACGATATATATTCTCTATCGCATATAAAGTGCTCGATTACACGTTACGGCTTTGCGTAAAAAAGAGTTTGATATTCGTTTCTGAAACGTTAGTATTGTTTTAATAACCGTTTCTATGTCAGCAATCAACTTACATATACCGATTTTTATACGCAAAGTTATATGAAACTCAGTATTCAATCCCAATGTATAAATAAATTGTTGCATTCCTAAAGTGCGTACAATAAACTAATGTTCATTTCGTATTTTTGTTGCAGTTGGGCTTTTTCACGTATTACACTGTCGCTAAGGGTGAAGTTAATCCTTCGGGGCCGGTCCCCATCGACAGCGTTTTCATCTACCGACCAGACAAACGGCTCGAACTTTGGAGGTTCGCCTTTTACATGTTCCTTCATGCAGGGTGAGTATTATTAAATTATAATTCATTCTACACAAATATCACGTTAACCAATATTTTATGAAATCCTTCATAAATCAAAATTCTATTGTATTGAAATAATAAGTCGTTGTTGCCATGAGATATTTAAATTTTACAAATAAACCTTCACGTCATTGTTGAATACAATTATGTGATTGTTGGTGAGATAAAATTCGTAGCAATATGAAAATCCGTCATTGAATCTACACGATAAATTTTAGCGAAATACGTCATTCAAATAATAGCAGAATAACAGGAAAATCGAATATTGTAAACATAAATTGCATAATACATTTCATTTGATTGTCAACAGTTTTTGGAAATCACATCTACGATACAATGAATAATAAAGGCGGTGCATATAATGTCAGCGACATTTTCGAAACCCTATACTATAAACTCCAATATGTCAGCTAGCTGGAAATATTTTATAAATATATTTTCATTACCGTATCCCTGACCAAAATAAATATCAACCTGCGGTTATTCCTATTCCCACATGACGTGCATACATTTTACGAACGCTTGTCAAAATAACATCCAAAAAAGAGGAAAAAGCTGAAGTCGAGTGCCAAAATATAAAAGAGTCCAAAAAATAAAAGCCGAAAACTTCTCCATTTTCGGCCGCCGGCGTCAATACTCTGACACTTCCGCCAGCTTCGAAAATACATGTAAAAAGCTGAGCGAGCGCCCGCGAAATATGTGGAGCGTTCGACAATCCAGCACCTCCCACCCCCTTTTTTTGCCTAAATAAACGCCATTTCTTCGCGCGTCGGCAGGCCTCGAGGGCGCGCGAAAAATTGTCAGCCGCGCGCGCGATCGCTCGCGAGAAAAATAAAACGCCGAAACAAAAGCGACTTATTCGAGTCGGACGCCTCGGGGCTCTTTCGAGATGAGAATTTAAAGGCGGAGAGAAGAGCGCGGAAACGTTTTTCCTATATATGTAGGTCAATTTTTGTTCCTCTTCTTTTTTATTTATCGAAGAGAGAGAAGAGGAAACTGCTTCGCTGGATGCCGCCGGACTGTCGCGCCTTTCCGTCTATCTTGCAGCAGTCGCGCTCACGTATATAAGCCTTTGTTTCGTGGCAATATTCTGTTTTCGACTTCGTGCTCGCTGTCGATTCTCATTGTTGTTATTTCATTTGTTGCTGATGGCGCTGTATAAGCAACTTTGCTGCGAGAAAAAGTTACTCTCGCCATCCAGTTTTTGTATTTATGGCTGGTTGCGAGCACAATGCGAACTTTCTCGGAATGCGCTACAGGATCAGGTGCACTTTTTGTTTGTATAACAGAGGATTTTCGCTGTATCAAGAATTTAATTCTTTTCAATCAATGACATCGTTCAACATTTACTTACTTCCTTTTTATAACGTCATGTTAAAATTGAATGTTAGATACAATCTTGAGAAGTAGTTAACGACACAATTTTTACGAATTTTTCCTTTGCTGATTTATACATTCAATATAACAACGTTATCATAATGAAATTCTCTATAAAACAAAAGAACTAACGGCCCACATTCGTAGGTCAGCCAATTACATTAACAAGAGTTTCATTTCTCCCTCTCTCTCTTTCTCTCACTTTTATATTGAATAGCGCGGCTTCGACTCCTTTTCGTTCAATTTGCCGTCCCTTTGTGCGAAACTCGCGCTCTCCCTTGTACTGTGTCGCCGCCACAGCGCGGCTCGTTCCATCGATTGAATTTTCCCGCGCGCGTTTAATGAAATTAAAAGCCTTTTTTCGCCGCTCGCGCGAACTGCGCTCACTTCCCTCTTTCTCTTTCCCTCTGGCCATATTTTCCCATCGAGCCCTCGCGAAAGGCAGCTGGAAAAAGGAAACACAAAAAATACAGAGAGGGAGAAAAAGAGAAATTGTGCGTTCATGCGGCAGCGAAAGAGCGAGAGAGAGAGAGGCACATAAGAACCGCGCGAGAAAGGGAGAAAAGACAGCGGGAAAGATAAGTTTTCCGCGCGCGAGGCTCCTTAAATTATTCATGAGGGCGCGAAGATAAGAGCCAGACTATATAGTATATACATACATATATATGTGTATTCTACATCGGCGTGCTTCGTCCTCGTTTATAAATATGTGTGTGTGTGTGTGTGTGTGTGTCGCGAAAAACATGGTATATTGCGCGCAAGTAGTGCGCTGGTAGCTCCTGCCTCCTGGACTCACCGGGGTACTTCATCTCGAGAGACTATGTATACGTGTGCGTGTGTACGTAAGTATGTACGTGTGCAGGAGTTGAGAGGAAGGAGAGGTTAATCGTCCGTTAAATCGAGACCCTTGGCGCCCGGAGTCTGCGCCAAAGTTTAATTAATACTTTTTAAGAACCTTCGTCAAAAACATTGCCAGAGTATATAATGTGGACAGCTCGCTAGTTATATCTTTAAGTTTTCGTTTATTTAAGAGATGAAAAGTTTGCGTTGAATATCGTTTAAAAAAATAAAAATTGCTGATGTATACTAGTATATAATGTTAAAAAAAAACTATATTGACTATTGTATATATTACGATGTCAATATTTGAATTCGAAATTTAATTGAATGTGCGATGCTCTAATTTTCGATTGCACTAACAAGGCGCGAACAAGCAGAGAAAAATTAAATCGCATGGGAAACGCGAGAATCAAGGAACAGTCGATAATTTTATGCAGATTGAGCTTCGCGCAGTCGTGTAGAGTCGTACGAGAGAGCGAGAGAAATAAGCATCGACGTTGTATAGTGCAAATTCGATCGATAAGGATCTCGACAGATTCTTCCAAAAGTTTATTTGTATCCTGCTCAGTAAATTATATTATCACATTTTATATATTTTAAACAGTAAAATTATCTTCGATTATACTAAACTAATTATTCCAGTTATCTTTTAATATAAATAATTTAATTAATTTATACAATTACTTCGAATGTTTGTGATTGGCATAAATTTTATTATTTTATACACTGCTTTTGCATTTTGGTAGGATATTGTATTAATTTAAAACAAAGTTACAAGAATGTAATTCTACTATTTTATCTGCGGTATATCCAATTAAATAAATTAATTTAAACGATAAATTTGTATTTCACCTCCAGACATAAAGTAAAAAAATATAAATATTATTTCTGTTAATTAAATTATTTTTATTTCAAAATAAATATAATCATTAATTTTAAATACTAAATTAATAAATAAATACATAAAAAAAGAGATAAAATTAAAAACGATTTAAATCATTTCGTTCGCCCACTTATTGCAATAATTATGAACTACCCTATACAAACTGTCAAGTTATCAAATCGCAATATCCGCTCTATTCGCGAAACACCAAAAAATTAATATAATAAAGAAAGTTCGGCATCCTCTCTAATCCGCGCTAAACGAACATTCCATCGTGTATAAGCTCAACTCCAATAAATACCAGGAAATTCCACGAGTTCATCGACAGCAGCAACAGCAGCTTCCAAAACTCCCAACTCCCAACACCCTACAACAACAACAACAACAACAACAACGACGAAATATCGCGTTCGCTCGCGTCCCGTGGGAACAGACGGCAACAAGAGGCAGCTCCGCGCGGGGCGGCTCGACTCTCGCGGTTTGCGCGCGCCCGAGCGCCGCACGCACACACTGCAGGAGAAGACTAGCCCTAATTAGCGGAAGCCGCCGCAACACTATATACCGTATAACGCACAGGCGCGACGATGGAGGAGGAAGCGTATAAAAGGAGCGCGCGCGCGACTTTGAGCTGATTGTAGCGAAATATATATGACCTTTCTTTTCTTTCAGGAGTCTTTGCACATTTTTAGCGGGACTTTGTAAGGGGATTGTATGAGTAGGGGTGATATTTGTTAAGGGCTGCTGTACCTTCGCTGAGATCAGATATTCGTGTTTCAAGTTCTGTATTCAATTATGCATGTTCACGTGTAACTTAGAGAATTTTCTTAGGATTTTTCAAAATAAAGTAATAAACTAATATCTTGCAAGGAGTAACTATATGTGTTATATCAAATAAGAAAACAATACTTGCAGCCATTTGGTTTTACAAATATAGCCATCGAAAGTGTATACCTGCCATTGTTGTAAAATTATTATTTATACAAGTTTTATGTAGTTAGATATACAAAAATAACCTTAATATACCGCGATTTAGAATAAAATGAATTTTTGAACTGATTTGTAACCGCTAGAACTCTACCGAGGTCCGCCGATTTTCTGTGTCCGGCGCGTGAATGGGACAAGGCTCGAGAGAGTTCAAAGAGAAGCGTTTACACACGTAATGATCCTGTTTGGGATGCTGCTGCCACTGATTGCACCACCGCTGCGGTATTGAAAAGTAAAAGTAAATTGTATAAACCGCGAAGGTTTTGGGACTCCTCGATTTTCACACGTTTTGGAGTGTGTGTTGGCTTTTGCGGGATGAATCGAGACGAATCGCGTGGACGAGGTTTCACGGGCGTCTTTTGGAGTTCGCAGTGGGGATAATCGGTAACGGTGTGTGGTTGAGAAATCTTTTTGCATGCAGTGCAGCAAACTTTGCTTTTGCATGCATAAAGTGATCGACAAAGTCGTCCAAGTATAAAAGTTTCACACGCGCATTAATGATAATGGATGCAAAGAGTATCGTTTTTCTTATTCACGATAAATATCAATTAATCGGAAAAATTATCTAACGGATTATACTCTGTTGGCTTTTAAATTGGTTTCCGATATTTTATTTTGCATAATCTCTACATATATTTTCCTTTTTATTTAAAAGTATTCTCTTAAACGCAATTTAGCCTTATTTATCCCTTTGAAAATTATAAATTATCAGAGTAATAAATGTTCTATTAACAAATTTTACGCTGCGGTCTGGAAATGGATAATCGATTATAATATTCTTCGTGGTATATTATTAATCGATTGATAAAATATTAAAGTACTTTCCATAAGTTATGGATGTCATGCGTTATCCGAGGTACAATATAATACTGCAGTCGATGTTTTCAATGATCGATAGTGCGACATTTGCGATTAAAGTGCATAATGTACAGTACACATGATGATATTATCATAGCTTACCTACTTTGCAATCGTGTATAAAAAGACATAAAAAGTCATGCTATAGAATATCAATTTAATTTCTTGCGACTCGGTGAAATTATGCTGTAGAATATAAATTATTGTGCATTTAGTAAAATTATTTTCTATTGATTGCACAGTTGTACTGTGTCGTGCGATGTTCTATAACCAACGATCAATTTTCATAATATTCAGTCATTTTTTTTCAATAAATACACGTCTACAAAACTTCGTTTAACAAAGGGTAAAGTGGCTATAAAAAGTTTCGAAAGCTTCTCGGTTCCTACTTCCCACACTGCAATAAATTACGCCCGAAAAACTCCATAAATTAAAATCACAACACAGGGGGGAAAAATATGCCAAGCCATCGCGTACGTACATCAGCGAACGTTTGATTAATCGAATCTCCAAAAAAAACTTTGATTGAACCACCCACAGAGCCTCGGAAACTCGTCGATCACCGCATTCTTCCCCCGCAGACTCCATGCAGTCCTAAAATCTGCGATAATAGTTTCTCTGCGCGTGTAATATATATACGTCGTCGATACGGTCGCGAACGTGCAATGGAGGGAAGAAGTTCGAGACAAAGACGCGGCAATCGCTCGGGTATGCAGTAGGTACATATATATACACCCGAGGGGAGGATGAAGAAGCATGAGTTTCGAGACTTTCTTGCGCGGATTTTGCGTCCGCTCGAAGACGCCGCAGACTTTAGCTCCCGCCGACTTCCTATTAATCGCGCATAATCCCCCGCACTCGAAGGAGGAAGAAAGTGAGAGAACAAGACGGAGAGAATGAGGCAAAATCTGAATTTGAATTTATTTATAGCCGCGGAAAAGCCAGGAAAGTACCGGCGGAACGGTTTAACGGGATGTTTTCACGAGGATTTGGCGCGGTTCCGCTTCCCTTGTGAAATAACAGCAGTTTCAAATTGAAGAACTTATGAATTATTCAAAGATCTTATCGATTTTATGAATTTTAATATAATTAAGTATAAAAGATACGTATTAAATATTTAAAAGTACATTTCGCTAAAGAATGCTTGTGACCTTTAATTAATGTTTTTTTTAATTGTACTATCGCAATTAATATATTCTTAAATTATTATCATATTATAGAATTAAATTAAAATAAATTAAATTAAATTAAATTATAAATAACATACTGTTCAATAATCGAGGTAGTGGAATCATTTTATAGATTTTATTAATTAAAATAATTTTTTATTTCATACATCGTTATATATTGTAATACGTAGGCAAGTGAATATAATAATGTAATATAATGATTATCTAAACCCACATTAAATTACCATTAGCACAAACAATATAACAAACGATCAGATAAAACCATAAATAATTACGAAAAAAATGACTAAAATATCCCTTCCAGAGCCGAGGCAAAACTTATGCGCATAAAACAATCAGCGACGGTGGCATAGAAATCCGGGGCACCCGTGCTGCAGTACCTACCATCGGCAGCTCGTTTCATTACAGAGTCCATTCGACTTGCCGCGGAAGTGAATCAGGACTCGGCTGCTGCTGCGCTGCAGTCCCGGAAACTTGGACCACGGCAGATTTGAATAATGACAGCCGCGGCGCTGCTGCTGCTGCTGCCGATACGCCGAGGTCCCATGCGATTATGCATGCGCTACGAGCCGAGCCATTACGCGCGCGCCCAAACGAGAAAAAAATATACGCCGGGGGATGAAAGGAAGAAGAAGGAAAAAAAAGAAAAGGAGAGAAATTCGGATATTCCGCCCGGCGAGGCAGTCTCATCTCCATTTTACTTCGACGTCGTCTTCGGCGTGTCTTATTTTATCGTTTCTCTCTCTCTCTCTCTCTCTCTCTTTCTCTCTCTCGCTCTCTTTTCTATCTTATTTGTATTCTGCAATTATGAAAATGGGAATGGAGCCTGTAGGTCTCGCGAGGGGTGGCGAATTAATGTAAGTTTGAGGTAGGGAAGTGGTTTCGCGCGTAATTGAGATGAAGTGTTTTTAATTTGTAAAAATTGGATGGGGCGCCGATGAGAAGTCTGTTTACTTTCCTTATTTAGGGTGACTGGACTGTTTATTTTGGTATGCTTGTTTATTATTAGTGATTTAAGTAGCGTTTCGTTTGCATTTGACGTCTTCACTTTCATTCCTCAGTACTCTCACCTCAATATTCGACATTGCTATAAAATATATAAAAGAATCTTTTTTATTAAAAATTAAACGCAATTAATACATATCGTATATTAAATGTTTGGATTCAATCCTTTATTGTTACATGAATTTCGCTGCAGAATTAATCTGTTAAATGCACACCCACTGGTATTACACATTTTGCAGAAATATATGGACGTAAATTATTTATCCGCATTATATGTGCGTTTTGCGATAATATGATGTATAATGAGCAACATAGTAACAAACTCACCATAACATCCTTTAATGTGATTAGTCACTAACAAGGATGCTTCAGAAGCATTCCAGAAAAACAAAAACATTATATCTAAAAATAACTTATATTCCATCATGCATGCACTTTTTCACGAAAAATCATTGCAATTTACATTCGTCCATGACTCTTCTCGATTCAACATTCCACTTTTTCAAGAATAATTCCGCAAACAACCTAAAAAAAAGCCACTCACCCATCACCTGATAATAAAAAACAATTCGCTTCGCATAATATTCCGAGAGGGTGAATTAAAAGGGAAACAATATTCGTGTCGCGATTCTCCGTGAAATTCGTTAATATTCGCGGGCTGCGCTAATGGATAAGCAGTCGTTCGGTGGCTACGGCTTATCGCCCGTTCTCGCCGCTTCTTTGTTTGCAATCCATTAGGAAGGAGCGCGCGCGCGTGTATATATGCGTATATAATACGCGGCGAGCATCGCCTCGCTATAACTCTCTCGTTCTTTCGCGAATATATATCATGCCCTGCGTCGACTTTTGCTCCATTAGACGATTGGCTGCATAGTCGATAGTGATTGTCCTCTGTTCTTCTTTTGCATCTTTTTGCGCTTTGATGGTTCGTTAACGACGCGAGGGCGAAGGTTATATATATGTTCGCTCTATTGAATAACCTGCACTGTTTTTATAAGTAAAAGTGAATTTGTGGCGATTGGTTCAAAAGTGATTATAATGACGATTTTGTGAAATTTTAGAAAATTTATTTATATTTGTACTACGTTTAATTTGTATTTTATTAACCATTTTTGAGAAAATAATTTAGAGCTATATATCACGTCTTAAGATAGAGTATCTAATGGACCTATTTCTCGGTAACAAATAATTTACGATAGGAATTGAAATAGTAATGAAATCAAAATTACATTACTAAATATGATCTACCGATAACCGTGTCGATGTATGATTAATAATAATTTTAAAAAATGTAACTTAATTGTTTTAATTTTATTTATCTTTAACGTCACTACATATAAGTCAAAATACTATCTGTTTCTTGTATTAATTTTACAATGTTTCTTTTAAATGTTTAAAAATTCTCTTTTAAATTTAATACACGATATTTCATTATTTATTGAATTTTGGTTTTCAAAAACTCTCTTTGACTAACGCAGTTGAAATATACAAGATAACCTACCTTAAAATATAGAAGAAGCCAAAGGCTGAAATTTCAAAGAAAACGATAATACATCACAAGACAGTGACGACAGCAAAAAGGCAACCGCTCGCCGAGCGATAAAAATCAAATTTCAGAAGACGATTAATTTGCCTAACACCGGACAAAAAGCTTCACGACGATACTCGCGGGACACAAAAGCCGTGATACATCACATTTCGCGAGGCCCCCGTGCGCTGCGTAAGACCGCTTCGAAAAGCGCGGCTCCTCGTTAACTTTAACGAATAATGAGCGAACATTAAGCGATATCGATTTTCGATTTGTCTTTATTATCTTGTCGAGCTGGAGCACAATATAGCCCACAGCGCGGGGCTATATAGACGCGCGGCGCACAATCGTCGGAATAAATCGCGAGGGGAGTATTTACCTCGGCGCAATTTCTCCGGCGCTTTCTCTAAAATCGACGTCGCCAATCCGACAATGAACGTATATTTATATACAGATCGTCGAGGGGGAGAGAGAGCAAAGCGACGACTTACCTTAACCTGCAATAATAAATCGCTGTGCGTTTCTTCGGCGACGCTTTTATGTATGTACTTTTGCGCGCTGGAGGGAGCTTGGCTATATGGAGGTATAGATGTAGGGAGATTGAGCTTAAAAATTCAGTCGGAATGGTGTATAGCTGGTTGGAAGTGCGACTTGGAATTGTTACCTTCGAGTACTGAATTAATTACTTATGGAGATGGAGATTCTTAGTAATTATATTATTATAGACAGAAGAGTCATTTTATTCTAATGGGATTGTTTATTTTATTACATTTATTTTTACTTCTACATCAATTTTTATTCAAATGTTATTACTAACAAGAGTTATGCTTACTTTATTTTTAAACATGATTATCCGAAAGTCCATAAATACTAAGGCCAATTTGTATATGATATAATCGTTGTAAAATAGTATATATAGTATCGGATATCAGACACGTGTATTATCGCAAATAATCTCGATCGAATAATCGGATAGAAAATTACAGCCGTCCTCGCGTTAGTTCCTGATACAAATTCGTCAAAAAAGGAAAAAAAAAGTCGTCCCTCGGTAGGGGACGACGGTTCACTGTCATGTATACAGCATCGATCCGAGACAATGTGCCTTGGACGCGAGGAATAATAATATCGTTGATAGGAGATTAAGTAATTTTGGACATAGGATTAGAAAGGGTATATTTTCGTTAGACGGCAGCTCGCTCGCAACATGTAATATTAAATATGCTACTGATAATAATTTGTAATTTTCCTTTGCTAAAGATATGTTTTATGTATACTGAAGCTTCTATGTTATTACTATGCCGTGCTACTGATATTCAATTATAATATTACACAGAAATACGTAGCTGTTTGAAGTTGTCGAACGTTTTTACTTTTCATATAAAATATAAATATAAATTATTGTATTGATTCTATTATACTAAATAATTTACATGCGCGTATACAGACACTTAATAATATACGTAAAAATATTCAATCGGTTTTGCAAATTTAGTTAAAGGGTCTTCAAAACGAAGTACAAAATCGGATTATGAATAAATGCATCTCGGTCAAATAGCCTTTCGAGATCGATTTAAGTTTTGAAAAAAAAAAATACATTTTCATACAAGTTTAACTGCTTTCATGTCCATCAGCCATGAATATTTGCGATGCTCAAGAGCCTCGACATTGTTAACCGCCAGCGCGCGGCGCTGTCCGCAATCAGAAGATTCGATTACCTCCATCAGCGAGCTCAATCATCTCTCATCAGACTGAAGTAGTAATAGTAGTAGTATCAGTAGCACCTGAAGTCGCCCAATTTTTTTCCCCAAATACGCCTATCGCAATTCTCCTCCAACATACATGCATGGATAAGAACACGGATGAGAATATGCACGTACACACATGGCTAGCACACGTGTAACACGTATAACGTGCACATGCAGAGAAAGAGATAGGCACGCGCGAACTATACGAGACTCGCGAGGCGCGCGCAGTCGACGGTACTTCCATTATCTATTCTCTTTATCATCGTTTCTTACGGCTCTTCGCTCGGAAATCAGGAAGATCGGAATCTCTCTCTTTCTTTCTCGCTCCATTTCCCCGTGGAGTTGGCGGCCCAAGAAGAGGAAGAAGACGATGAAGAAGAGGCGAAGTTGCTCGGCACGAAGGCAATTTTCAGTGAGGAGGTCGCGTCTAGTCACCCTCCACTTTTTCTTTGCTTTTCTTTTGACCCTTATAATTTTCGTGTGCATAATATTGTGTTCTATGCGTGTGTATTGCGTTTGATTTCGAGGGATGTAATATCGCGAGCCCTTCGCGATTTATTGCTATGCCGTGCGTGTACTGCATGAGTTGAAGGGGCACTTCTTTATTCTTATCAAGATATACAGGAATATATTGTCAATGAAACATTTATTTATGATGATTGCTTATTGGAGGATTAGATTTCCTGAAACATATTTATACGTTTATTTGATAAGATATATGTTACATTATAGTTGTACATGTACATACAGTGAATATTTTAAAAGAGGATACTTACTGCTTATTTATTGCGTCTTGTACTTTCCTAGCAGAGGGCGTATCATCATGAATAATGAACAATAGATTTCGTGATTTGACAAATTAATTTTCATAGCTATATTTTACGATGTTTACCGAGCAAACGTAACGTTTAAATCCGTTGCGGTGCTCTTTTTTGCGTAGACGCATAAGGTAGGGATGGAAAAATTACAATATGGAAAACAAAGAATGCGGAGGGTTCACAGCAGAAGATATAGGGAAACGAAGAAAGACGTGAATACATAAGGAAGCAGAGTAAGGAAAAATGGGGATGGTCTTATGATGTCTGAAAATACAGCGATTATTCGACTGTGGGTGAGACATTTCTATAAAATTTTATGAATTTAAATAGAAAAACTTAAATAAATATTATATTTGTTTCTCTTTGAATGAGTTACCGCGTTTAAATAATTTAAAATTAAAAAGTTTTCACTTACCTGATAAAGAAAATGAAAAAGTATTACTTGTTATTAAATACTTTACTGTAACTATTAATTAGACACAATCCTACGTGTGTCTTATACGTTTAACAACAAAACAACAAACTATTTGTCCGACGCATAATGAAACACCAGGCGTGCCATGCTCGCATTTTCCCTCCCAAGAAGAGAACAAACTTTCGCAAGAGGCCCATTTTTCAGCAAAATATACACGTCCTGCGTTCAATCACAGCGCCCCGGCCTCGCAAAGAAAAGCCAAGAAAACGCTTATATACACCACAAGTGTACAGCTACTCGGTATATTTCTCGGGGAGCTAAAACGACGCGAGTAAACAAACTTCGAGTTGCCTGCACGTGAGCGGTGCGCCAGGCAAAAGTAATTGCGGTGGCGTAATGAGAAAACACGAAGCTACAGGAGTAGGGAGGGAAGGAGGCGTAATACTTTTTTTTTTCTGCAGGGCAGTAACAGCTGCGAGAGAACAATCGCCTCGCCCTACTACTGGCGAGGCTTATTGATAGGCGATGCAAATTGCCTATTTCCTAGGTCCGCGTTTGCTCTCTCGTGCGCGCACGCTGGATTTGCATCGCGCACGCACGTTATATATACTGTGTACACTGCACGACGCGGGCTTCGTTTTCGCTTTGCAGCTGGATATATAGCGCGGCGCTCGCAATTTCGACGCCCCCTTGCTGCTGCTCTTACCCCGGTGTATGTTGTTGTCTACTTCGTGCGAATTTTTTCGCTCGTTTGCAGTGGGAGGCTGTTGAGCTGAATCTCTATTGTGCGAAATGTAGGTGGCCTAGATACTATGAATTTGGTAATATCATGATGACATTTTAATTGCTTATGTATTTATGTACCTATACAAGTAAAAAATATCCCTAACGAAAATTAGACAATCTATGAGTTACTATTTTACAAAAACTTAAAAATAATCACTTTTATATCAAGCATAAGTCTCACCATGATATCAAATTGAATATTTTTAAATTTATTCATCCAACAGTAAATTTATAATTAACAAAAGGCACTGACTTTTTTAAAACGTAAATTTAATGCTTACGATTTTCAATATTTTCTATTTAATTCTGCTCTTTCGTTCTTACACAATGATATAAACGTCAAATACTTCAAAAAGAATGTTCAATTTGACATTTATGATAGCGAAGCCCATAAAAGCATTACCTAAAATCAAAGAAAATCGAATGTTCCAGCTTCCCCGGCTCTCATTCTCTTGTTCTTCTCGTTTTTCCTGCTTCGCGCGTTCTCTCGCGCCGGCTCCGTGATAAATGGAAAACGTTACACAGTCGGCGGCGCGATTCCGGCTGTTGGCGGCGACGGACCTTTCGATGCGAAAATTCCTCGCTCACTGCCGCTTCAAACGACGTTTCGCGCTTCCCCCCGTTCTTTTTTTTTTGTTGCATTTTTTAACTTTCCGTTTTGCCGATTGGTAGGTACCTACGCGCGTACACGCCTTTTTTTCACTTCGCCGTTTCGCGTGTTTCGCGCGCGCGCGCGTGACGTTCCGTTGCGTGCGGCGCTCTTTTTTTCCGGCGCAGCAGCAGCGGCAACAGCACACTTTCCTCGCGCATCACGCATATAGCATCGGTCCGATTGATCTATCCAGTGGCTCGGGCCGCGCGCTGCAGGAAGAATGCGTCGGAGCGGAATGGGAAAAATTCCGAATCGCCGAATGCTTTTAGCATTTCGGGGAAAAAATTGAAGCATTTTTCGGGGCTTTGTTCGGGCTTCTCTGTGATACTAAAATACTTTTGCGAATGCGACGAACCGTGGATGTTTATAGATTCTTCTTCAAAGATTATATATATTTTCTTTTATTCATTTGTATTCTTGGCTTATTAAGATAGTATGTATAGGCATATTGTAGTTGTAAAAATGTTACGATTGTAAATGAATGTATTAATCGTGCAAGACGCATCTACGAAATGTAGATCAACACGATTCCATAATAATTTTCGATCTATCATAGTAATTTCACAACTCACAAACTGCAACCCAACGAAATTCAACTATAAACTACTACCCACGTCACACATGTAGCTCCGCGTATATCCATCATTCAAATGACGTTATACCAGGAAAATACGAAAAATTTCGCATTTATATATAAGGGACGTACGGCAAAGTTCGCCTTCGCCAGTATTAGATTTAGCCCGAAGAAACACACTGTGCTCGCGTAATCCGCATAATACATAAAAGTCCGAGAAGCTGCAGTGGCGCACCAAGACGCATAAGTAAAATAAGAAGACGACGAGTAAGAAAAAGACTTGCAGCGCTGGGTCGTGAAAAGTTTCGACTTCTCTTATTTCCGTCGCGCGCGCGCGTCGACGTTGTAAATTCGAAATTTCACGCGCCCTCGAGTGCGTTATACTACCGGCGAATATACACGCAAGCGAAAAAAGTGAATGCTCATATTTTTTTCTCTTATATCCTTTTACACTCTCGCGCCTCCTTAATTCGTCTCTCTCTCTCTCTCTCTCTCGAGAAAGAGAAGTCACTCGCACACTACGCTCGGGCGAACAATTGACTGTACCCGCTCGAGGAGGAGATAAAAGCCTTAATCTCGCGAAACTCACTTTCTCTCCTTATACTCGCTCTGTCTCCCCTTCAACCTCATATATATACCTCTAGACTTTCAAGCGCGCGGGGGGCGCAAGGAGCTCGTTCGCTTTACGCGCCGAGAGATTCTCGCGGATCGTCGAGCCCGAAAAGCATAAGTGCGCAGCGACACTCGCTCGCTCGAGCTTTTTTTTTCAACCCTTCCCTCTTTTTCGCGCCTCGCCTTCCTTCCCGAGAGATGCGAACACGCTCGCGTGGGAAAAGGCTCGTTTATTACGCTTTCAGGAGCATCGCACAATGAAGTTTGAGCGTAATGATATGGATAATCGTGATTTAAATATTTTTTTATTTCGTTTAATCATTGATCATCGTTTTGTTACAGAAAACTAACAAGTTTCGACGTGTTATGTACGTTTTCTTACTCTTTTTTCTGTATTTCTTGTTTTCTAAAACTAAAATTCTTATTTTTATTATAGAAACATTTGTAATTCCAAAATTGATGATTGTAAAATTAAGATTATCAAGGTTATTTAGTTTTCCTTCTAATGTAAGGTTATAGAAATATGAAATGATCATGGACACTACTTAATTATACTAAATAGTATAGATATAATACATCGAGTATATTTTTAAAGATATACTCGATAATAGTATATATAATTATCAACTGATCTAAAGTTATTGAGGTTTCTGTTTCATTAAGACTTTGCAGTTTGGCCATCACTTTAGAAAGAAATTATGAATAAAATTATGAGTAGCTACATTTGTCCAAATCCATTAATCTTAAAAATTGAAATGTATAATTTCTTCTCACTACTCTTTACAATGAAAAAGTTAGAAGAATACTTGTATACATATTTTAGTGTCCAAGAAGAAAGTGTGTCGTCTAAATTTGCAATTCAATTGCAAAATTTCTCGATGTCACTGTGCGCCGACAGTTCAAATGTTCCCCGTTATCTTCACGACAGCGAATAGTATAATAACGTCAGTTAAACTCCGAATTCGCGTAAAACTGAATCAGCTATACCTCTTGCACTCTATGAATTTTCGAAAGACCCCTAGCCCCGGGATCTTCTCCCCGCTGCAGAGCATTGAAAATGCAAAATTCATATTACCAATTCATTTCGCGCATTATATGTCAAAACGGTCTACTTACGCGCGTCGATCGAAGCTCCGCAGCCACGATGACTTCAAATACACACGCATAGAGAATAGAAAAGCCAAGCAAGTTATCCGCAACAAGATTTATATATAAATCACGAATCACCCGTCGACGCGCTTGCGCATTCCACCTCGGAAATTCCCTTTGAATCGAACGGCAGACTGCCGCGCCTTTTCACTTGGCGCTTTGATGCGGATTCTCGTCGTGCTGCACGCCGCGCGCTCCGAACTCCTCCCTTTCCCACTTCCCGGGGCAGCTACCTTATATCCGTAAAGACGTTGTTAACATTTCTCGCGCACATAGTCCCCGAACTTTTGCGCCGAATTTCGTAAATTCCGGCCCATTTGCCGGCTCTCGAATGTGCAGTCTGCGAAGTTGCGGCCGCGGCGACGGCTGTTGTGTACCCGTGTACAAAGTTCGCGGTGCCGTCCAAGTCCGCGCGAGTTTTTAGCTCAGGAGGCTGCCTTGGTGGTGTACGCGTGTAGGTAGTTCGGAACGGGCGCGCATGCGAGCGAGCGTAAACTATTATGCGCCGCGAGTTATTCCGAATTGGTTTATTTCCGTAGGAAGTTTGCGATACCGCGCGGCAACGCGAGTATTTCGTTGGCCGGCTATAATCACTGCTGTGGCCGGGCCGAGCTATGCGCACCCCTGCAGCTGTATGGAAAATTATTTCGCCTAGCGTTGTGCATGTTATGAGAACCCGCTGCAGCGTTAACCTTCGATGATAATCTATATAAGCAATGCTGTTTTTTGTTACTAAGGAAAGAAATTTATTGCTGGTTTTGCAGTTTAGTATTCAAATGGTTTTTTCAAATATATTTTTTGGAATTAAATTTAGGATCAAATTATTATATATATGAAAGGGAAAATAAAATGTAGATATTTTTTTTAAATTGCTCTTTCTAAATAAGAATTTAAACGATGTATGAGCTGTCACGTATGATTAAGAGAACGAATATGATGGCTGTGGCATAATCTAGCAAACATGTATACGTACAAGTGTAATACAACCTGATCGTGACTTTGTGATGTGCTGTAGAATAAATACAAACATAAATCAACAATCATATAAAACACGATGTGTGCTTTCATGTAAATCAACAACGATGAAACCACCAGATATAATTTTTACAAGTTACGTAGCAAGTAGTTATGTATGTGGTTAAGTATACTAAAATACAGATGCAATAAATCATGAAAAAAAACTTAATAAATGTATTATAGTTTATTAACTTTCATAGATAAAAAAAAATCATCTGTACTTTTAACAACATACCTCTTCCCAATTACAGCTTGCGACTCCATCAATACGATTACGGTTATTTTTTCACGTACACATACACAAAGCTAGTGCCGAAAAATTGGCTCATAATACGCAACAATGCGCTCCGACTTCATGCGATCACAAAAGTCCCTCATTTTCCATGCGAACGCGACAAAAGTGTATATCATAATAACAAGTTAATGAGTGGCGGCTCTCTTTCGAGTGTACATAACTAGTGTTTAACGTTTGCTTCCTTTCTCTTTTCTGTCACAGATGGCTTCACCTGCTCTTCAACCTCGGCGTACAGGTGGTCGTGGGCCTGCCGCTGGAAATGGTTCACGGAAGCTTCAGGATCGCCGCGGTTTACATGGCTGGAGTCCTTGCCGGTAAGTTCCGCTCTCTGTCTTTCTCTCCTTCACACATGCGCATATACCCGCGTACATTCATTAGAGTACTGGGTACGCCTGTGGTCGCAATTGTTTGTCGAGGTATATAGCTGGATGGCGCGTAATTTATGCCTATAGTTTTGGCTGTATAATTCACGCTGCACACGAATAATGATCATCTTGCTGGTAATCACACAGTTTTTATACATGTCTTACAATTCTTTCTAGTTATCATTTCTAATATTAAAATGTATATAAATTATGCCAAGTTTTCAACGCTTCGTTGTGCTTTTTATAAGTTACATAGTATACTTTTCAAAAGGAAGTTACACAAAAAGGTACCATTTGCAAAAGAATGCGTGCAACTGCACTTGGACGCATCATAATGTGTAATATTCCTCTTCCATATATACACTTATTTTGTTGAAATTATCATTCATTAGAGTAACTATTATATCTCTGATAAAGCAGCACTTTAATTAGCCGGCTACTTATTTAATTCAAAGCCGTTTATATGAAAGTGATAAAAATAAATTGTGCACGTACTCGCGCACTCGCAAAGTTAAAAAATCGCTTTAACACTGAAACACGAATGTAAAGCTAAGTTTATACTTTTATTCAGAAATTCCTTCGAATTGCGTATATATATACGGTTTATAAATTTAAAAGGCGCGCGCGCACGGTTGCGTGTTCCGCGAGCATCATAAAAGCCAGTGGTTTTACATGAAAAATTTTCCGTGCATTTCTCTCTGCCTCACGCTCTTAGGTGCTGGAAAAATCATGTCAAAGCGTTAAGTCACGCCACTTTATCATCCCTACGCTGACTTTATCATGTCTCAAGTAGAGCTATCGCGAGATTATGATAATTTTCATATTTTCATAATTGAAAATATATGCAGGCGAAATCCAAATATTGCATGTTCAGATTCTCATAGACGGGATCACGGAAAACTCATTACAATATACAGGAAGCTCATGTTTCTTAATTTATTTTTAAATGCTGTGAAAAAGAATCATTTTTGTAATTAGAATAAAGCTCTCTGTATAACGCACGGAAATACTCTGTTTCAGTGAGCTCATATTTCGTGAGCGTTATTGTTCAGTGAAAAATAAAACGATCGGGAAATTATTTAGATTATCTTGATTGAAAATACTTGTTGGCAAAATTTTGCAACTTCGTTATGTGCTACTGGAAGAGTTTAATTTGTTTCGATTTTGAAGAAGTTAATAATTGCGTTTCAAATTTATCTTTTTAATTAATAATTTGTTATGAACTTACATTATAAGTAATAATGCGCGCAATATGACTTTCGAAAAGCAATTATAACTTTAATTAGTTCAGTGGCATTCTCAGAATTACTTCGGAGTTTAAAATAACCCATAAAGCTTCATTATATGGAAACTCGTGAGCGACGTGAGCGATATCAATAGTTTTAATTTACACACGAAACAATAGTTTGTTGACTAGTATTTATTTGAAAAGACACACATTATTAGATCATTGAATTAATTAAATTTTAGTCTACGTAAGAGCCGACCACTAAGGTTATAAATAAAAATACTTTTTGCGAACAAGCGAATTTCAAGAACAAATATGCATTTCAATTTCGTACGTGTATATTACTTTCGTGTAATTACGCTTCCTTCGTCCAGGTCTCGCTCTTGCCGAATTCCCCAAATAAATTCCATCCATTCTAAAACAAGCGCGCCGTAAAATATTCGACACGAAAGTTCATAAACCCGCGCGCGCCCGCGGGAAACTCAGTCTGATGC
The DNA here is from genome assembly GCA_949152435.1 of Gastracanthus pulcherrimus. Classification (NCBI taxonomy): domain Eukaryota; kingdom Metazoa; phylum Arthropoda; class Insecta; order Hymenoptera; family Pteromalidae; genus Gastracanthus; species Gastracanthus pulcherrimus. The sequence goes on along the minus strand of OX424573.1, from coordinate 29,792,176 downwards.
CGGCCACTTTAATAAGCGATTAGCATAATTATAATGGTAGCCCGCGTCGTCGTCGTCGTTGTCGCCCTCTCCCTTCTTCCCGATTCCCGATGCAACCGCGAGGGCGTTACGCGGGCGCTCGACGTCGGCGGTGCAAAAAGACGCGCTCATTATTATTTCAATGAGAGAAGAAAAAGAAAGAGGCGCGCCGTCGACGCGAGAGCGGAATTTCGCATTCCCTTTTGTCTTGGGTGACACGCCAGGAAAGGGCAAAAAGAGAAAAAGCCGAGTTCTCCGCTCGTCGCATCTGGACGAATTGCTATATATATATATATATATATATATATATATAATGTATGTAGGTAGGTGTAGGGTAGAGGATGAAAGAGAAGAGGGATTCGGAGAGTCACGCTATGTGGAGAAAGGGTCGCGCGCTCCGTATAGGCGTTCGCTCGGAAAATGAGATAATAAGAAAAGTTCATTTTCAAGATTGTACGTAATTTTATGCGCGTCTTGTATTGTGCGCGCGGTTTTAACTCCCCCTTCCGTGCGTGGGGTCAATGATCGGGATGTCGAAGAAGCGCAGTTGCGAATAAGCAGACGAGTTGCTTGATGAATGTTATATATTTTGGTCCTAGAATGTTTAGAATTAAATACGATGAAATTTATTTTATAAGATGCTTTAGTCGTTGGTAATATAAATGAAACGGTTTCTCTGAACAGTTTCTAGGCATAGTAAATAATACGCTTTTACTAATAAAAGATATATTTGTAATTATTGGTAATTAAATATATACTGATATTTATTTCTCAAGCGTATTTGTTCAAAATAATCATTTATTAATATTGAAATTAATTTCTACCAGGAATAAACTAATACTACTTCGGACAAAAATATCACCTCGATTCACGCTAAAATGTACCTTACTATTATTACAGTTGCCATTACCTTACTATTATTCATTTACTACAATGTTTACGAAAATTTTTATTTTTAAATTCTCGCTGAGTATAATTTATAAAAAATTTCACAGCTAAATTCGGGCATCTTGCTTCTGTAGATTCAATGATATTCTTTATAAATATACATTCATTTATTTACACTCACATCCCCCTTGAAATATTTTAAAAAACAACTGCATTTTATAATTCAATACGACTGTACTGAAAATTCGAAAATCCGGTGAATATTTATACATAAATATCCACCGCCCCACATTTCTTCCCAACAGCCTTCGGCCGAAGATTTTCCCCTTGCATACCCAAATCCGAAACAGCCACTATACGCTACATCCGCGCGCCTACAGTTTTCTCAACGTAAATAATTTCCAGCCGCACGCGTAATACACAGCTCGCTTCAAGTCTCTCTCTCTCTCTTTCTTATTCTCTTTCTCCCGCGATCTTTCCCCCCACGCGCGTACGTCCGCTTTTGCGCTCCGCGCCTTTTTCACACGCGCTTCCGGCAGCAGCAGCAGCACTCTCTCGCGCGTTAACTCCTTGCCTCATTCAATTTAATGCGCTCGAGAGGAGGAGGAGGAGCAGCAGCAGCAGCGAGCGATCCAACGTATATATACACACAGACAGCGAGGCAGTACGCTTTTATCTTATCACTCATCGGGGTAATTAACCCGGAGAGTCTAGAGCAGCGAGCCGAGGCGCTACGATTTGGAGAGAGAGAAGCGCGAGTAGGATATATGGATTTTTCTCGCCTACGAGAGCGCGGCGGGAAAGTGCTAATGCCGAGGTATAAAGAGAGAGAGAAGCGGGGAGCCTCTTTATAAATCGCCGCGCGCCGAGGGGAAAAGCCTCCGCGCTACTTAGGTGCGAGCTTCTCCTTTCCATTTGGTTGCTGTTGTGCGTATGTAGTGTGCTTCTTGCTGTGCAAGGTTAAAAATATACCCGAGGTCGTTATTGGGTCGTTTTGTGGTTGTTTGACGTCGTGGTCTTATGATTATTGTCAGATTGCAGTTTTGCAGTTTTTAAATTTAAGCGGAATATCTTATTAATTTTTAATCATCGTTGTTTACTGATTAAGAATGGTACAGTTTGATCAGCAAAATTATTGCTTGTATATATTTGATGAGATAATATGTGTAATACATATATATTTTTTGTTCACTGTATATACATTTTATAATAATTCTATTGCGAAATTCATTCGTGTAAATATGGATTTCTCCGATTTGATTTACCAATTATTAATACACTTTGCCTGATGATGATAAATTAAATACATTCTTTTTATATAAATACATGTAATAATTCTATTGTGAAATGTATTAATAATGTTAATCTTAATTTCCCTTATTTTACTAAATATTTGTTTGAAACGTGATAATTAATATTATTCAATAATTTCGTAAATTCATTTTATATCGAAATTCACAAATAATCAGACAATATTATTTCGAAAAACTATATTATTATAACATTGTAAAATCACACAAATTCAAGAAGGTCGAAATTCATTAAATGAAATTCAAAGTCAACATCGCAGGAAAATACGTCGAGAATCATTTTTATAAAGATTTAGGTCGACAATTGGTGAGTTTGTGCAATTGGTTTAAAAAGGAACCCGATATGAGCAGGAAATCTTCTCGCGAAGACCTATAAACCTGAACTTTCATGAAGATAACATCGTGTATTCTTCGAATTCCTTCCTTACTTTCCTAATTTCCCAGTCGATTCTTATCTCTCCGCGTCGGGGAATAATTATTTCTCATCCTTCAGTCAATTACAATTAATTTCATTGTTTCTTGAACGAGCCCGAGGAAATACACTTAATCTCAATTTTTCCTCACCTTAGAAAATGCTCTAGACTAAGACCCTATTCCCATAAGTAATTTTAATCATCTGAAAAAATACATTATTATTCTTATTAATAATATAAAAAAAAACTTTTAAGCACAATACATTTCCTTAACTAATAGAAATATTATTTTTTGTTGTACACGTATTTATTATATCAAAATTAAAAAAATTAGTTTGCAAAATCAATAAACAAGCTAAATACAAGCACATAAGCATATCCATTTTTCGTAGCGTTTCATTGAAAAGAGAAATATTTACTGTAAGGTATAACAGCCATTGTGCGATTGCGGGATCTTACATGTATTATTTAACCGAAATTCCGGTGGTCGCGCGCGCGGTGAGAGCATGTGAGAATTCATTTTTTGGCAACTGTGTTTCGCAGGCAGGTTATATACTGCCGCGCTGCCACTGCGCTCGGCTTCAGAGAGAAAGAGAGAGAGAGAGAGAGAGAGAAAAAAGTGAGCTTTGCATCCCGATTCCAACCGCATCGGATCACTTCCGCCGCAGTGAAGCAGCAGCAGTAGCAGCCTTTCGCAGTGTGGCTGCTGTGTGCACGGTCACTCGTTCGTGTAGATATATATTAATCTTCGAAAAAAAGTCAATCGAAGCAGGGTTGCACGCTTGGTTTTTTTCCCCGTTTGCCCGTTCAAAGGGAAAACGGTATTTTTGGGTTCGGGATCGAGGCTAAACAAATATTTGCGTAACTAAATATTTATAAAAAATGTGAAAACTTGATGCACGTTATTTTTTAATATTCTTTTATTTTAAATTTTGCATGTTCGCTAACTGGGTCAAAAAGCATTTTTTTCTAACAATACATTTAAATAGATCGTAGTATATATACTTTGTAAACTTTTTGAAATTTTATCTTTACCTTGAAAATTGAAAGAGATATGACGTTCTAAAGTTTTTGGTGACGTCAGGATCATACGGCGGCACCTTCAATGTCGTTATGATCGTGACGTCATAAAGAAATTTTATAACGCTATAACTTTCTCAAATAAAGTTCAATTACAAAAATTAAAAATGTATTATACATCGGCTTACTATTGCTACTAAATAGATCAATGCCGACAGAAAAGAAATTTTATTTCGCAACCGAAATAAATTGCAAATAAAGGCCTCATCCTTAAAACGCTATACATAGCTTTGACAGACAGCGTCTGTAGAAATTTAAAACCTGCGCAGAAAATATATATTTTTTAAATTCACGAGACTTTATACTATAGCTCTATAGTTCGTATGAATACATTAATATTAAATTCAATTATCAAACGTCAAGAATAATATTTAACTCCTAAATTTATTCATTAAATTTTTAAAACTGCCATGCGAAACTATTATCGCGCACTGGCACCGGCTGACGAAAGTTAATATACTGAATCATTTCGTCGTGAATGGCAAAAAAATGTATTCACAGGACGAGAGCACCGGGAAAAAGAGGAACATCGTTTTTAGAATTAATTATAATGGAAATGAAAGAGAAAAGCCGTTTGAGATAACAAAAAGTAGGGTAGAGAGGGAGAGAGAGAAAGAGCAAGAGAGAACGAGGGAGCAAAGTGGAATAAAAAAAAGCTGAAATGAAAAGAGAATGGAGAATTTCCATAAAATAGAAACAAGAAACGAGTGTCATAGAAAGTACGAGAGCGGGGAAAAAGCAGGAGTGCAGCGAGGGAAAAAATAATAGTGATAGGAGAGCTCGCTGGATTTTCCAGCGCTTCGTTTTTATTCTTCTGCCTATCCGTGGGTTTTTTATGTCACTTACTCTGACGCAATGTCAAAGAGGAGCTCCGGCCGAACGATTCTTTAACGCGCGGCTCTCGCGAATCGGTTCAGCAAACATAAATGTTTGCACACAGTCCCTTTTTATTCGCTTTTTTTTGTTCCACAAAAAAAAAGGAAGAAAAAACGATACTACGCGCGCCGAGTTCATTTTCAAATGTGCGGATAACAACTGAGTATTTTTTTGCAAAGCAAAAAAAAACGAGACAGTCGACAGTCGAAAATCGCGCATGTTTACTAACTCGCCCAGTAAACGCTTTTGCATTATCGTTCGTGGACTTAATAAAATAGCGAATCGCCTAAATGATTCATTTAAAAAGTATGTTTTTGAATAATAAATGTTCACAGGTTTTTCATCCATTATTTCATTATTCATTTTTTTGACAAACGCATCAACTATTTTAAAAGCGAAAAAGCGCAATTTAAATTTTTTAATATAAATACACACAATGTAAATGTCAGCTTCAATTAATTTAATACGTAAAATAGTCATAGTTTAGCTTGAGCGTAAATATAGCTATACACGGGAAGATGATAGCGCGGGCTCGGTCCACTCGTGCATACACAATACCATCCAGGCTCTAATTTCTCTCTCTCTAGCCCATTTTTTTGTCGCTCCCGGGTCTCTCTTTTCATAATTATTCGTCCCTTCTTTCCTTCATTCTCGTTCCTGTGTAACTGCGCCTCCTACAAAAAAGGGCTGTCACGTGGCTTTTTGTGTGTGTCGAGTTAAGTGGTGCACTTAGCGCAATCGTTTTACAAACAATTAAGATCTCCGCGCACAAAGAGATTTGATGGAATTATGCTTTTTAATTAGATTGCGCTGTAAAAGACCACTTAAATTACCATAAAAAGTAGCACATTTTCACCAGTTCACGGGGAAAAATTATATAGCAAAAATTGCAAATTGTATAACAAACATTAGTATTCCCGTAAAAATGACCATGTTAGAGAAGTATGCGATCAATCAAAAATAATGTCACTTTTGGTAAAAATTGATTTCGTATGTTTTATTCATTATAATACATTATCTCGTATAGATCAATGTCATTTATAGCCAGTATCAGAGTAATCAGCCATCAATGTCCATTCATAAGCTAAGAATGAGATTGATCTACAAGGGTTATTCTCGTCACATTTATTGTGTTATTTTTAATCCAGACTCAAAATTCAGCTATTAAAGAGGCATTTAAAATGCGTTTTATCTTAATATTTGTGGTATTAAAAAAGGAAAGTGAAATCATCCGGTTTTGTTTGCACACTCCTGATTTAATATTAACAATTATTTTCACAGTAAATATTAATATTCGTTTGTTATTTTTTACTATAAACATGGTAATCTCCGCTACACAATTTCTCTTTCTATTAGTGTATTAAGCACTGCGTCGATAATCTATTTTATCACCATCCAAATTAAATTTCGCAAAATCAAAAATCGATGCACCGCAAAACTCCTACAATCCACCAGCAATCGAAGCGTTCTCCGAAAAGCCACGGAAACAAGACGCTCGCGGCTCGACAACAATACGCGCTCCACGCGGGCGCATTATACATAGGCGCGCACCGGAATAGGAAATACGGCTCCTAGGCGCCTCTCCTGTCCTCCGCGGTGTCTCTCGAAGTGCATTACGCGTTGTTCGCAGGCTGTGTATATAACTGTACGCTCAATTTGCGCGGTGATTTCCGCGACGCGCCGCTGCAGTCTCATTGTTGTTGTTGTTGCTGTTGCACCGTGCGCGGTTCTTTCTTTCTTTTCTCTCGTGCGCTTCCGTAGGAGACGAGACTCTTGGACGGTTTAACTGCCCGGGTCAGCCCGGACTTCGCTCTCGCTGTCATTGTTGAATTTTCCGCGTCATTGTTGCGCGTCGGTTTCTGTTTGGAGGCGGAGGAGCCCGAGGATACTAGGTTCCTTGTGCTTTGTTATGCAGTGGAAGCGAGCCGCAGTTTTGTGTTGTTCTGCGGGTTATTAAGAAACGTTAGGTTAATAGTGTCTGTAAGTAGATATGTGCCGATTCGTCAAACATGATCACCGTGTCTTTATTATATTCCGTGTTATTATTATCATTAATAATCTTTAACGTATTACTTCCCAAGCGACCATTTATGTATCAAAAGCATCTATACATAAATAAAATCAAGAAACTTAATATGTTTTCTGAAAATTCTATAAGATCAGATGTCCAAAAATATTTCACTGTAATTAAACATGTCCGCTCAAAATGAATCCAACATTATTACTAAATTTCACCTAGGATGAAGTAGTAATGATAGTAGTAATAGATTAAATTAAATTATACATCGTAAAGTGACTTGAGACATCATCAAATTTTCACTTCAATAATATAAAAATAGGCACCTCCTGCAAAAACCTTCGCCACCAGTAATCCTAATCGGATTAAATATCATATTATTCGATAACTCTCATATATACGTCGCTATTATATATATATATATCGACTAAGATCCAAACTTTCGGTACAGACCACTTCGTCTCTACTAAGTCGCACTCCACCGCGGGTCATGGAGAGGATTTCGCGAAAAGCATGCGCTTATTCACAAAAGAAACTTAATACCGAAGTTGATCCGCGCGCAAACGTCTAATATACAAAATGCACCTCTCTCGCGTGTATGTACATGTATATCCACCTTATATACAATGGAATCCTCGCAGATCCGTCGTCGCGCTGCACAGGACTGCACGAAGCTTTTCATCGGTCTACATACCTCTTATCTCTCTCCCCCTCTCCTCGCTTCGTCACTTGACCCGCATAAAGCCGAAGAAAATTGCGAAAATAACCCTCGTGAGCTGGGCTCCATGCTCCACGCGTATATATGCACGTGTATTATACACACAGATGTGCGCGAGCGCGTGCGGGGGGGGGGGGGGCGGACTTCGAAGCTCGCGCGTCGTCGAAGCCTGCACTTCACTTGCCAATCTCCGCTTCTTCCCTCATCTTTTCAAACTCTCTTCTCTGTTTTTTTTATCTCTGGCATAGCGAGGAAGCTGCGTGCTCGAGTTCCTTTTTTAACTTTGGCCTTCGAGACCTGTGGCTCGGTGATTAAAAAGTATCGCATTCATTTCGACTTGTTTTATGCAAGAAATCGATATTCCCTTTTTTTTGAATATTCTTCTGCAATCCAGTAGTATACTTTAATTTCGTGATATAATTAAAAAATTTTATTCATTTATTTTACGTATTACATATATATTTTTATATTCATTGAATTTACATTTATTTGCATTATATTAATAATTATCAATCACTTAAAAATTAATATCTATGAGTTATTTTTAGAAGATATTTTAGTTCCCATACGCTACTCTACGTCTTCGGCCTTTTAATGTCGTACATACGTAAGACGTTTCGCCTTATCACAATCCTAATGTTAACATTGTCATTTCGAGGAAACGATTACACGCGGGCACATCGCTCGCGCGAGTTTGTAAAGCGAGCGCGCACGACAGTTCTTCCCGTATTCGAGTTTACGTTTTTGCCCTTCTTTTCAGTGGCTATATATGTACGAAATCCATTAGCTTTCGAGTCAATTACTTAAGTTCACCGCTCGCGGTGGCTGCAGGTTGAGTCTCGTGGGCTCGCGCTCGCTCACGGTTCTGACGACCAGGCGAAATAACTCCAGTGGTCAATTAGAGAAATGAAGCTTTATCGTTTTTTTTAAGCTGAAAGGGGAACAAGAGCCTCCTATAAAGGGAACATTGCACAAGTAAATTAGGAGAAGCTTTGATGTTAATTTAAACAAATTTGCATGATCGCTTTAATTTTCTTTGTTGGATCGTGCTTTATTCGGTATTAAGGATGCACTGCGGGAGTATACGGTAAAAAGGTAGTTATTCATTTGTAAATTATAACGATCAATTATGCTGAGTACCGTGTCTATTATTTCTTATTTAGTAAAACTCTGGAGTATTGTAATTCGAATAAAATGTGGTTTGGAAATTAATAATCATATATTAAATTACTAAGATAATTTCAGTATTTAAAATAGTAAAACTACTTAATTTTTACTTCGATTTCTGATTTTCAATACTCGGATTGCAATTCTTCATAGTTCTTTTGCATATAATTAATCATTACAGTTCCTTTAAGAATAAACCATAACTCATTTTCGTAGTGGACCTTATCAACGCAATCCATGTAACACACACAAAAGTATTAAACCAAATCGAAGCCTATACGAATCGGGGCTCGAATCAGGGCCTAACCAAACGAACCTTCCAGACCACAACCGCCTGGCGTGCACCGCAGATAAAGCGGCCCCGCGGAAGAAGAAGCGTGCGGAGCGCCATTATCTAATGCGCCTATAGAGGAGTGCCGCTGTGTGTATATATACGACGGAATGCCTCGTGACGCGCTGTCATTTCGTGGGAACCGCGTTCTCCTCCTTCTCCTGCTCGGTCTCCGTCTTCGTCTCTGGGCGTCGCGCGGGGCAAGAAACGCCGCGGTGATTTACCTCCGCGAGGTGCTGCGCGGGAGGACGAGGTGCAGGGTATATCGTTACAAAGAGCGAGAGTGCGAGCGCGGGTGACGGAGAGCGGGAGAGCGGAACCGGAAGTGACGACGCGACGCGACGCGCATCAACGGCCGCGCCGCGCGAAAGTCGCTCGTATCGCGTGGAAATGAAGAGTTTGAGTCGATGTTTTGGTTGATCCGGATTTTTAGGTGGATAATGCGTAGGTGTACTTTTTGAGAATTCGGAGAAACAGTGACTGGTGCTTTTTATGTAGACCGAGAAAATAATTGATTATTGATAGTTATTGTAACATGGTTAATTTGTTTTTTTTTTTAAATAAATTTTACTATATATATGAATCAAAAATTGAGAACGATTTAACAAAAAAATTGACTTTTTTATTGTAATGTTGAATAAATGCTTTTCGGCAAAGCTACTAATTATTATAGAAAATTAATAATTCTAAAGCAGAAGTAAATTTTAACTATTTATTACTTTTATCTCTATAACTTTCAATTCGGTTCAACTTTTAACATTTAGTTCAGAAAAACAGTAAATAATACTTTTTTAGTATAGAAAGAATTTTCTGGTAACAATCACCATGGAAATCATTAAGCGTGCAAAATTGTAGTACATGGAAAAATTAAGTTGTACCGATTTTAGATATTTTCTATATTTTTATTTTATTTTAAAATTTTATATTAAAACTTTTTTTTATATTTAATATTATTTTCATTTTTATTTTTATTTTTATTTTTAAGAAATTCTTCTTACACTGAATGAGTATTTTACATAAACAAATGTTGCACTCGTCTTTCTTATTTGAATACATATCGAAAAAATATATAAAAAGTATGTTGATATACTTTGATATTTACGATTCTTTCGTCAAATAAATAACGCAATACTCATGCATAAAATATATAAAACATCACGTCAAAAATCGATTGTTCTCTCGCGCAACTCTGTCCGCTTGCAATTCCCAAACTACCTGTACACCCATGCAGTACCTACACCGAGAGCACGATAATCAATCGAGACAGCGATAAATTCACGACATTCCTTCGCGCAGTATCGCATATATAATACCCATCAAGATAAACGCTCCGCGGCCTTCCACGTTCCAAATACCCGCACATAATAAAGAAACACGAGCCGTCGAAATCGCGCGCCACGGCTCGCGCAACTGAGAATTCCAGCGCCGCGATATTCAATAAGTACCTCCTATATACAAGTGCAAGTATCAATAATACGATATAAAATAAAAATAAAAAAAAAGAACGTGATCGACCGCGCGAGCACGGTCGTGACCACCGAAACGCAAGTAGTCCCTCGGTGTATACACGTGTACGTATATATATATACATAACGGGCCAAAGGCGTATATAGCGGCGCGCGGGTAGAAAGGTGATTGATCATGTAACGATAGTCACGAGGCGGCGGCGGCGCGTCATAATTCAAAGCGACGGCGCTGCAATCAGTCAGGTTCCCACACAGGTGTTTGTTGTTGTTGTTGTTGTTGTTGTTGTCCGCGCTCTTCTCTTGTGGGTTCTATCGGAGAGACGAAGGGAGAGAGCGCTAATACCGGCACGAACGGCGCGGGCCTATAATAATGCGCGCGCGCTGCCCTTTCCCCATTTCCCACGATAACCGCGCGCGTGTACATTGTACTGCACAGCCGTTTCACGGACTGCCAAAGAAAGAGAGAGATACTGTTCTTTTTTTTCGCATTCTTTTTTCGCTGTAATAGATCTTTTCGCGCGCGCCGCGAGTTGAACTTTTATTATCTGCGCGCTTTCGTCGCACCGTTAAGCGTTGACGTGCTGATTTTGTAAGTTTGAATTACGATGCGCGGTCTCCGTTCGATGGCTGATTTTGAAGAAATTCTAATTGCGTATCGGAAATGTGTATGATATCTAGTTACTAAAAATGCACTGCAAAAATGGTGCAAAATCGGTATATCTACATTTTACAGTAAGCTATACTGAACATTTTGGGTAATGTGTATTCATTTACTATACATTTTCTTAATCCATTATGAACAATTAAATTTACTTTCGACTTTAAAAACTATTAAGTTGCTACAATAAATAGATATGTTTGCTAAAACAATTTATTTAACATTATAATAAAATAGTAAATTTTATTAAGATTCTGGTGAACCTAAATCAATTGTGTTTTTACTAAAGAATTATACAATTCTCTAAAACAAAAATATAGATATGAAAACAAAAGTATGAACATTTAACCGCATACACCTTACACTCCGCAATAAGCAACACACGGAATAAGAACGCTCGCAAATGCTCAACAATAAAAACCCTTATAAAACAATCACTGACTGCCTATAACCCTCTTCGCTCCGGATTTGCCCCTCTTGTACCACAGAGTCATAAGCCGCACAGGAAGAAACGCAAGGCATTAATGAGCGATGCTCCGCTATAGCCGCAAGAGAAGATACTATATTTCTCCCTCTCGTTTCCCCTTGCCCCGAGTAGCCGCGCGTTGCCGTTGCCGTTACTTCCCTCTTATTGCGCGCTACATCGCGATATAAACGCGCCCCTTCCCTCTTCGCTTCACCCTCCGCGAATTATACTCGCTGCTGCTGCTGAGCGCGACTCGACTTTTGCCTCCCTCAGCGTTCCACAGCTCGCGCGCATTCGGTCGTATTACATCCATCTAGTCCCGCGATTTTTCTTACTTTTCCCCTCTCCTGCGGTGCACTTAATCAAGCTTTTCCGCAGCGGTGGTGTCCATTATCAAGGGGGAGCTCGCCGCGAGAGCGACTGTGTATGATTCATTTATTTTGAATTCAGTGTGGAAATGACGCGTGAATGATCAATTAGGAGTGAGGGGCGGTAAGCTTATTAGTAGAGGGCTCCGAGGCGCAGTATTTCAGCGCTGATGCGAAAAAGAGAGGGTATTCGGGTGCATTACGACGTAGATGTAATAGAAATGCAATTATAATAGCTTTCTCTTTCTATAATGTATTTTTATTATTCTAATGGAGTATATCAACTTCATTATTTATGTAATCGCTTTGCTCTTTGATATATTACGTCATATCTATCGAGGTAATTCGAATCGGTTTCACGTGCCACGTACTAATTAATATTAATAATGGTTAATTTATTTAGCTCATTGAATATATCCTTGCGTAACGATACCATAAATCAATTAAAAATTGTCAACTCAACAAAATAAGTATATATAGTATTATTGAAAAATGGAAAACAAGAAACAAATGAATACAACGAAAAAGTATAACAAAAAAACTTATATTTAATCAAAACTTATCTCTCAAAAATAATCTCGATCATTATCCGCGGCGCATGCTCGAAACTTGGCAACGAGCAAACTTGTAGGTTTGCGCGGAGCAAATAACCCCCCCGCCCCCCTCGATACATAATGACGAGACGAGGCGGGGTGGTGAGCACTTATCGAAGAAGAGACTCATTAGGCGCGAGAACACAACGGCGGCATTGGCGGATAGCGTGCATTATATATTAACGTGTGCGGGCGTTTGGTTTCAGGTTCCTTGGGCACGTCGGTCTTCGACACGGACGTCTACCTCGTGGGCGCGAGCGGCGGAGTTTACGCGCTGCTCGCGGCCCACCTCGCCAACGTGCTGCTCAACTACAATAACATGGAGTTCGGCATCGTGCGGCTCATCGGTATCTTCATTATCGGTGAGTAATGCGACGCTGCCCCGAGTTGTACACTCTCGGGTGTGTCTGATTGGGGCCTAGATGGATTGATTGCAGTTGGTGTAAGAGCGAGAATGTAAGCTATATGCAGGGGGTAGCATGGAAAAGGGGGTTTAACTTGATTTTGAAATGGCAGTTTAAATACGTTGTAATGTACATTGTATTTGGAAGGGATATAAGAAACAAAAAATTGTTGATTTCAAACTTGAAGTTGAAGGAAGGGATCATCTTTGCTCGATATTTTAAAATCTATAATTTTCTTTCTTGTACCTGAATCAAAATTTTGGTATATTTTTAAGATGTTAAACTATCTCAATTAAGTTTGGTCAATTTATTAACGATTTTATTATTATTTTGCACTAAAAATAAAATAAAATGTGGACTAACATGAAATTGTTAACTCTTACGCTCGAGAAAAACAAATTCGCATTCTTGTTAAAACCAATTTTTATCACCATTCAAAATATTATTATAAATAAATAAAAATGTAAATAAAATTAACAATGAAGACAATATGTAAAACAATTTCTTTTTTAAACACAAATACATACATAATCTTTGTGTTATAAGATATAATCACTCTTTGAACAAAAATTTGAGTACGTTAGTCAATAGCTATACTTTTGTAATTGTTTAAAATAAGTATATTTAACAATATAAATTCATGATATATTAACATTGAAGGAAAAGTTCTTATTATTGGTAATTTATGAAAATTATCACAAGTTGATCCCCCGTAACGACCACAATTTTATAAAATTAATAGTTTGATCGTATCATCGTTACTAAGTATTAAATGAAATTTCGTTTGATTAAAAACTTTTCACTTCCTGCGTATTGGAAATTTATCTAGGGCATTATGGTTATTTAATTTCGCGAAAACATGGGAAAAGTTCGCGGGCTACTTTTATTGATGTTCATTACAAGTAATTAAGCGTGCGTCGGGAGTGGAACTGCCGTGTGCGCGCGAACTTTTAATATGCTGAATGTGCGTTCGTTTTCGTCGTCAAAGCGATGCCTATATTTCTTCGTCACGACGTTTACGCCGGACATTCGTAGTTTTTTTACGGTCGTCCAAGAGTGCGCGAGCAGTTTTTCACTTTCAGGTCAAACAAAAAGGGATAATTTTTTTCAAACGCGCTCGCGAGTTTCCCGAGAAAGGTATAGTGGAAAATAATTTTTTCCGCTCGCTGATTAAAATGGTTAGCGCGCAGAGATTCAATTTCAAGTTTATACTTATAAAAAAAAAAATTCTTCTCGTAGTGGTCGCTGCAAACTTTTGTATCATATTTTTTAAACAAAAATTAATATCTATATAAAAGCGCTGCTGTAAAGTTCGCTACGGCAAAGGGTGACAGCGTGTGATGAAAAAGTTACGGGCACTCGTCTATCGGCAGCGAGGGAAAAACAATATTTTTCCTAGAGAAGAACCAATCATCTTTGACGTGCCCCAAGTCCATTACTCGCACCGAAACTTTTAATTAAAAGATAAATAAATGTCTGTCTCTCTCTCTATCTCTTGCGCTCTTTTCGCGCCAGCTTCGCACTTTTCGCGATTTTTCCGGGAGCTACTGCACACACGGCTGTATACACGTTGTTTCACCGCGTTTTCGGGTATATCCGCGTCGCGAACATAAATCGTCGAGTTACAGAGTGCAGCGTTAGTGTCGCGATGTCGGACTTGTAATTGAAAAAGATAGCATCGCTAGACCGTAGACTCACTTTATTATTGAGCTACATGCCTACATCCACTTTTGGAATTCTTTCAAAACACCATAATATCTCTTTCTATAATTTCATAAATTATAGAAAAAGAAACTAAACAAGAGCACGCGAACTTGCGTACATAAAATTAAAGCTAGAAACCGAGCTCGAGGATTAAGACTCGTGCATACGACGAAAAAAAAAAGCGAATTTAGAAAGGTGTAAGTAGTCGCGGTAGTTGTTGCTCGGTCGAGCCGCGTGCCACCGTGGGCGCGAGAGTTTACGCAAGTACGCGCGTGCAGAGGGGAAAAAAAGGCGCGTTCGACGATTGCATACGTGTAGGCGTTATACACTGCCACGGGATCGGCTGCAGAGCTTTTTCTTTTCTCTCTACGGCACCGCACCGAAGTGAGCGCGAGCTCGACTTTGTACCTGGCAAATGCTTTGTACTTCGACTTTGACTATAAAGCTTTGTTTCTTAAAGTTTACGCATGAAGTGCGTGTTTGAGGTTGTTTGACTTTAGATTTTTCTTTTGGCGATAATATTTTACGTTGTTTCGAGTCGTTCGTGTAGATTTTGGTATGGTTATATTCTAGATTATTCTGTTGTTGAAATTGTATCGCCGCATTTGATTGAAAAAGCAACAAAAAAAATGGCATGCTTTGGAGCTTATCCCTATAATGATTAACGTCACATATTTTTTTATTATTTTAATTTGTATTCGATTCCAATAAATTTTCTATAAAGATATTATAGTAAAAGAGAATCGGGTTCTAACCGAAAAATGGGCCCTCGACGATAACGCAACTGAACTTACGGAAATCTTGGAAAGTTATCGAACGTCAGATATTTGCGTGACCCACATCACCATAACTATGCCATTGAGAACCGTAGCACCGTGATAATAACTTTTCATCTCCAGCTCTTCCTCCTCACTCCGGCGAAACTTATCCGCTAATACCATCTTAAAAGCACACACATTAAACTCTTATACCTACTATATTCGAGAATCCGTAATTTCCTCATCATCGAGTCGCAATGCCTGGCCCGGTCGTCGGCGCTCTAATTTTCCAAACGCTCGCGTCATTCGCTCTTCAGTTTCAATTCATTCTCCCTCTCTCTCTTCATTATCTTATGCACGCGGGCGTTTTCTCCCGCTGGCATATGCACGCACATACATGTATACAGCGTTTTATGCAAATTTGTAATCGGCGCCGCGTCTCGATAAGGCCGCGTGGAAATTGCGATCGACGTGTAGCGTTGCGCGCGCGCTTGACTCGAAAAGTGTAATCAGCACTTTAATACGAAATAAATTACACTTTTGCCTCGTTAGTGCGATGATCGGACGCGACATTCGGCGCTCGTGCCGATGCGCATACGCGTGAACGTGGATGGGATCCGGTATACAATTATACGTGCGTGTAGTAGCTTTTAGCGCGGCGCTGACGGACAATGCAGATCGCCCCCGGGGAATTCGCGATTGAAAAACAAACAGTATATAGATATAAAGCATTGCTTTGTGTTGAAAAACGATAATTATGGGAGATCTCAGTCTGTTTTTGATAATGTTTCATAAATGTAAAATGAAACCTGTTTTGTTTTGAATTTATTACGTAAAATATACTTATATGATACAATGTCCTTGTTTTATACAGAAAATAGCATTCTCTTTTAGAGAAAATACAAATATTCTCTTGTATCGATCATAATGAATCTTCGAATAAAGTTTTAAGTATAAAATTGTTCAACTTCTCATGCGCAAGGAGCATTGTTTATCATTTCTAGAATAAATTATTATGTCCGTGCCTAATGTTTTATAAAAAGTAATTATATCAGCTGGATGATTCTTTTCCTGGGTTTCTTCTATACTAAAATTTTGAATTACCGCAGAACACGTATAGAACAGACTTTAGAATTTCGGGAAGAAGCCCCCCTTGAACTACATACAAAACGGCAGCATTTCACCCCTTTTCGCGCCACTTTCTATGACTCCTCGCGTTATTCTTCATCGCACAGAAGAGGAGAAATATACGTTCCAGCAATTTTTCAGGCGAAAGAAAGAAACAGAAGCACGATCCACCACGACACATGCCCTACGGGCTTTTATTTCGCGCATCTCTCGCGCGATAAACCCTGAACCATACACACACACACATTCTGCGGTGTAGTCGCTGCAAGCCGTTCCGAAATCCGCGCGGGTAATGAAGAAAAGCGCCTTCATTTACTTCCCGCTTCCTGTCCTTTGTCGTCTCCGGCCTGCAGCCTCTCGATTCTCTCTTCCTCCCGCGTTTATCCTCGGCGCGTTGGCTGTACAACCGCGCCCGCGCGCCCGATACAACTGCAAACAGCGAAGAGCGGCAGATGTGTAGGAAGGAAGCGCAAGAAGGATGCGGCGGCAGGGGGAGTATATATACGAGAGGTCTCGGAGGCTTCTAATTCGCGAACTTCCGCCTCTCGTTCGACGTACCTTGTATACACCGCGCCGACGAGCGAGGCTGCGAGTGAGTGCGCGAGCGAGAGACGAATTAAGCGGATAAGAGCTGCAGGGCCAGGTGAATTAGATTTGCTCTTGACTCGCTGCGAGAAGTTGGCTTGTTTTGCTCGCCCTGAGAGGGTATAGAGCTTTCGCCGAGTCCGCAAATATATATATATATAGATCTCGAGAGAGGGTCGTGCCTTTTCAACCGCTAAACATTTACTGGGGACCGACTATAATGGTAGTATATACAGTGCTTTTCTTCGTTTTTTTCTGCACCGCCTTCTTCTGCGCGGCTTTTTTCTTCTTCGCTCGCGTGCGGCGCAAGCGAGGATGAACTTTTTAACTTTCATTCGTTTTGCATGCTCTTTCGCAGTCGAGCGGATACCCGTCTACCTCTCTTCATTTTCTTATTTATCGTCGTGGTTTCCGCAGCTTCTGGATTAATTACGTCTCAGCTTGTTTGAAACTCGAAGCTTATTAAGAATAAGATTAACAAGTTGTAGCGCGAGGTTTTCTTTATCTTATTCTTTTTATGTTCTTCCTTGTTTAAACTCAATTATCTGGAGTATTTTAAAGAAACTTTTACTATTTATGAGTAGGATTTATTTGAAATTAAATAAATTTTATGATATTACTCAAGAATTTTTATACTTAGATAAAAGAACTCTTGAATCAAGGGTTATTTTAAATGTTCTCTATTCGTTAAAAAGTAATAAGTTTAATTTATCAAGTAAAGTGTTTTTCAAATTCAATCTCCGATGAAAATTAAATGAAGAATAATATATCAAAATAATTTAATTAAAACTAGGTACGAAAAGTTTCAGTTCTCCATGATTTCTCACTTATTCAAAGTTACTTCCCTTACTACTGAACTCTACCATTGTTTCTAAATACTAATCAATTCGATAAAATCCAGTTCTCCAACATATTCCCCGCTCAACCGTCAGCATACAGCCTCCCAATCGCGCTTCTCGATCGCCATGAACGAAGCTCTTGGCCTATACCTCACATCGCCGCGTCGCGCCAGCAGAAACACTTTGCACAAAGGCAGCGGATCGGCGCGTCGATCATTCTACATAACGCGAATCTCGCGCGCCTGTCCCCGCGAAAAATCAATTTCGACCTCAGTCCCGCGTGATTTTTTGCCAGCGTCGCCTCCGCTCCATACAAAGCTTCTCTCGCGCGCGTCTTCTTCCGTCGGTCGCGCGCCCCTCCGCTGTGCATTATGTCACTGTCACTGTTGGCGAGGCGCGACGACGCGACCGTGTCCAAGCCGGCCTTTCACCTGCCGGGGTTGTAACGATGCGCCGGCTCTTGCCTTGTTTTTTTCAAGCTCTCGATCCGTTGTTTTGTCACTGGACGAAAACAACATGCATTGTTGTGGGAAAAAAAATATGTATCAGAATTCATTTTAAAATGGTATTGTTATTTAAGGTGGGTCTATATTGAACAATTTCATAATCCTGTGTTTTTGTAATTATTTTTTAGTTTATATATGATACTTTATTTATGATCATAAAATAAAAATGTCGCCGTAATTTAGTGAGTGTGCAAATAAAACAATAAATTAAAGTTATTGCTTATGTGCATTAATTCAAATATTTGTTTTCCATTTATAACAGTAGCATAACATACCTTTTTTTTTAAATAAACTATAAAAGTTTGTGTATTTTTGTAAGTAATAGAGGTTTATTTATAAATGATTAAATAAATATTCAAATAGAGTCATTTCAAACATTTATTTAGAATTATATTTTTTAGAAAGAGCACATAACAAAATATTTTTTAAGTAGAAATCTCATAAGAAACACTGCAACACTTATGCACAGTTTCAGAATGATTCGATAATTTGTAATGTATATATGGTTCATCGTAAATACTGACTTTTTGAATTAAGCGATTATTAACTGAGATACAGCATGTTGAAAAGACGTGTGACGTCATGATTATACACACACTGGAAAAAATAATATAAGTTATCCCAACTTGACAGTCAAGCAATAACTACCGTAGTCAGTCAAGTAGATGTAGTCAAGTTGCAGTTACTTGAAAGCCCAGCAATATCTGCTTGAGCGCGTCGTACTATTAAGCAGAATCTACTTAGAGTCAAGTAGAAGCTACCGATCTCTTGAGCAAAAGTAGCTTGACACCTATAAAAGTAGATACTGCTTGGGTTCACAAAGCTGACATTGCTTTTTATTTTTTTCAGTGCGGATAATTACGTCATACGGATTTTCAGCCCTCTGTATCTTGATTAATAACCGCCTATGATATAAAAGAGAAAAAATACGTATCGAATATATTTCGATATTCTTTTAATCGGATCCAATAGTTTGAAATTTTTCTTTTCATGCAACTCCCCAACTGTGAGAAACACATACCTATCATAAAATTACATTAAAAAATCTAAAAGTTTGCAATCAAAGAAAATAAAATTCTTTTGACATTTCGTTAACTCGCACAGCACTAAAGGAAAGCCCTCATAAAAATAATTATCGATTCGACATACGACGCAGTTGATCCGATTCGGTTCGCCAAAGTCGGTGTGCTATATACCGGCGGGCTTATATCAATTTCCCTGCCGCGGTGCGTTGTCGGGTGCTTTATAAAATCGAGTGGCCACTCGCCGCATGGTTATCCATGCGCTCGCGTAATGAGCACTCGACGAGTGAGCTGAGCGAGCGCGCAGCCAATTCCCGGAATCGCGCGCGTAACGCGGCAGGAGCTCGTATTAGGTTCTTTCACTAAGATGGCGAGCACTGTGGTCTAATTCTAGCGAGTTTCAGAGTTGTAGGTGTCTAAATACTGTTAATGCGTCACAAGTGAAACAGCATAATATAGCGAGAACGAGGAAAGAAAGAGTGAGTCGAGAGAGTGAGAGAGAAACGAAATAACTAAAAATTTCTTTCTTTTTCTGTCTCATTCTCCTCTCTATGGCAACATCGAGGAAATGCGTATTGCGAGCTTTAATGATTGCATTGATTTTATACTGCATGAAGAGCTATACGATCATCAACCTAATTAATGGTGTTCATTAAAAGAAAATTGGTATATATGCCTAAGTACTATCATGAATTCAGGTTTATTTTACAAACTTGAACTATTTTCTTCTGCTTCAATAACTTTTTTGTGATGCTCAGAGGTTGATTTTGTATTCTCGCTATAATTTCTTAGATTCTCTCAAACCTGTATATATTCGAGAATGATACACGATAAATTATAGCATCTGAAAGATGGACTAGAAAAATTTAGAAAGAAGTTTATTTGGCCTGTAAAGTTATTTGTGTCTTAGTTTTAGTCTTTCTTTAGATAAACTATTATATAAATAAAAAAAGAATAGTTTCTTAAGCGGCATAGAGGTCTCAACGTTATAGGGTTAAAATAGTCTACTCCATCCTCAGTTCGCGGCGCACTTCTGAAACCAAGCGACGCGACGCGCGACACAAAGGGACGACGAGCCCACGGCAGCGCGTCAAACCGCGACGAAACCTCCTCTCCTCGTTGCATCCTACGTTTTTTCTGCTTCGCCACCGCGACAACGCGCGTAAGGTTGCTATACCACCGAGCATATTTTTTTTTCCTTCGTCGACTTGTGCAGAACGAGACTTTGTTTCGACGCTCGCGTTGGGAAGCTTTTTGCGCGATTGACGCGTTTAGCGTGTACGGGATTTGGGATCATTCCGAGGAGATGAAAGGGGTAATCCTTTTTGATCACAGTGCGATTGATTTCATGCAGGAAGGATGTGTAGCTGAACATGCTGTAGCATGAACATGCTGATTGATTTTATACAATAACAAAAGCGGATAAACGTGGAAGGTTCGAAGAATTACACGGACTGTAAAAATTCCATTTTAGCCTGGAATAAGGGCATAATTTACATTTGAGTCAATCTCTGGGAAAACGACTTAAGTGGTTTTACATTGTTTCATGAAACAAGCGTTTATATAATTTGTAAAATATTTTATAAGCCGTTGTGCATATTCCAATTAACTTTAATCGTTAATAAGAGTCTATTCATGTATGCATAACAACTTCAGAAATATTTGAAATTTTAAACTTATGTTTCTCGCAATGACTTAGAACGACTTAAGTCGTTTTCTAGAAAACGACTCGTTTCTCTGTTATCCGCATTTAGACTTTACAGAGAATTGCTTCGATGAATAAAGTGCAAAGGGATTATCATTTCTCAAGTCGAATAATGTTTTCTCATTTCGTGGAAAATCTTCTTAATAATATTTTAATGAGCAAAAACTAAAAATAACATCATTTTAATCGCTTTGTTCGTCAGGCAAAGCAGCATCCACCTTTCTATTTAAACATTCACTGCGTACACTCTTCCTACACTTGTTCGAACATCGCTTTTCAAGTTATACAGCTCTATTCCGCTTCGCAAACGCCATCAAAAACAATTTGATTCGACGCAACGAGAAACGACCTTTCCGTCCGCTCCTCTCAAGCATAGAAGAAAAAAAAATACAACAAAGTCATGCGAACCAAGCGACCCTTTCTTTTACCTCGCGCGTGAAAATTGCATCCCGAGAGAGAACCTTTGCCTTTCTTTCCTCTATAATATACTTTTCCACCGCGCTCTCTATCATCTCGACGATTCGCCAGTTCTCATTAGCATCTTGTACACTCTAGCTGCTCGCCCCTTATATACATATATGCGCGCGGGCCGTGTATATGGCGCGGCGCGCAACAACTGTATATACGGCAAATCCCTTTGCCTCTCGCATTTTTCTCCGTCTGTCTATTTCGGTCGTGAGAGGAGGCCAAACGTGCGCGGCGTATTCTTCCTTTCGTGGACGAGCTGTAATTTTAAAGAAACCGCTCACTCTCTCTCTCTCTATCTCTCTATCTCTCGGCTTTCAAAGGATATTCCAAAGGCGCGTCTTGCGAAAAGCCGAATGAAGGAATTAGAGGGTATAGGGTAAACGCGCACGACGATTTTCTTCGCATTTCCGTTTGAGCGCTCATCGTCGCTGCAGTCTTGCCGTTGCTGCAGCGCGTTTGTTATTCGCGTTTTATTACTGCAAAAATGGGCTAATTGGCGAAAAATGCGTTTTAATTCGTTAAGTTACGAAATTTATGAAATTCCTTTTTCTGAAATTAATTTTGTTGTGCAAACTTGTGATCCTTTGAAGTTTGGGTTATAAATACGGTGATGATGTACAAAGGAACTTGAACGCGTTGTATATAAATTGTGATAAATATCAATTACTTTCAAAAATTCTTTACCATTTACCGATTAATCAGATGCCAATCAAAATGTCTTTTTACCAATTATATACACAAACAATGTTTCTTTTTCATTCATTTTTGGCTTCCAACGCTGAAAGCCCCGCTTTACATGCTAAATTAAATACATACACGTTATATTTATTTTTATAATGTTACATGCCCACTTTACAAACAATCTAAATACTAATTATTTTATTTATTGTATATGACTTGAAATTGTCTGAATGAAAATACCTATTTATCACTGTTTAATATGCTTTAAGAGTCATTATTAAGTATTGAACCCCAATATTACTAAAAGACCCATAATACCTTGACAGTGGACGACTCTTAAAAGCTCCAAATTTTAATTTTATCGATTTTCAAGAATAATTTTCTTAAAATAAAAGTACAATAATTAAATAATTTCAGGTATGCTTTATTCACGATAACAATAAATTTCTTTTAAAAATGTCACGTTCAGCCGAACACTCGGCCAGAACTCGTACATGATACAATTGCAAGCCGCCACTAATAACCCAACGCAACCCCCTCTCCTGCACGCAATATCTAACGAAATCCCTGATTTTCTCTGTTGCAGCGAGCGCGGACGTGGGCTTCGCGATCTACGACAGGTACGCGGCCGAGCAGCTCGGGCCGCCGGTCTCCTATGTGGCCCACCTGACCGGCGCCCTGGCCGGCCTGACGATCGGCCTCCTCGTCCTCAAGAACTTCGAGCAGCGCCTACACGAGCAGCTGCTCTGGTGGGTGGCCCTCGGGGTCTACGCGGCCTGCACGATATTCGCGGTCATGTACAATCTCATGCACCCGGACTATCCATGACGCGAGGTCAGCTTCGCTTACGGCCACCCGAGGGTCACGTAACGCGAAGCTCATCCTGCACCCGATGGCCCGAGGCAGCGGCGACCGACCAACGAGACGACGACGACGACGACGACGACAAGAACAACCTGCACGAAGCACGGCTTGATGATCGCCCTGCTAGGCTACACTGTGGCCCCTGTCGCTGTTGCTGCTGCTGCTGCTTCGAATTCTTCTTCTTCTTCTTCTGCATCTTCGTTCGCTCGGTCCACTTGGACTTTTCAAGACGCTGAATTTTGTCCTCGCGCAGCTGGCTCATAACGAGCCCGCCCCCCCCCCCTCCTTTTTTTGCTGAGAAGAGAATAATTAAGAAAAAAGAAAATGCCAAAGATTCCGTGTAAAAGCAGATCCGACGTTCGTTCATTGTGCGCGTGTAATGTATATTATAGTCATGTGCACGCGTTGCGTCGGCGAGGATTCTCGAGAGTTCAAGGATCCCTTCGACGATTCGAGAGCACGCGGGGACCGAGGAGACAGCGAGACAGTCGAGTGGCGCAGCAGTGTAGCCGCGAGCGGAATATATAGCCATAAGGAGCCTTAGGGAAGAAAACGAAAAAACAAAAACAAAAAATTAATAATTATAATGATAGGGAAGAGAAGGCCGACAAGACTGATGGGTGGAGGAGGCGACGGGAGGAGCGCGTATTTATTGTAATACATTATATATGCACGGCCTGTGTAAACGATCCCCGAAATATTTTTGTGTATAGCCTTTGTAAATATGTACAGTGTGTGTCTGCGTGAACGGCTAAGCGCGAGCGCGCGCGATTCGAATTGCTATTACGTATGTGTTTGCGAGTGTTTTTCTTTGTTCGTCGTCTTTTGCGCGCACGGTCGTTTGATCTTGCTGTTTTTCCTTTTTCTCTTACGATGAGCTGACCGAGGAGATGATTCGGCTTCGATTGAAACGCTGTTGTCCGTTTCGGAATGGAATGCCGCTCTGAAAAGTTACAAAGGGGGAATTCAATGATAATGAGCATTTTGATTATTGTATGAAAGAATTTCATTATTTCGTGCTTTTCGCATCAAGTATTTCAAATAATGTACGTTCGTCACTTTCTGATGACTCCAATGTTACTTGGTTAAACTGAAAGTTCATTTAATGAACGACGAATCATTTTCATGAATTTTCGTTATTGAATTAAATTTAAAAGTATTTCTTTATTTCAAAAGCGCAAATGAAATTCTCAAAATTTCCTCTTTACAGTAGTATTATAATTATCCCAGCTTGTTTCTATTAAATTTGAATTATTGTCAAGTACAGAGTGAAAACTTTAATGAAAAAAAAATCAAATCAATGCCCGTAAATTGCCTTTTTCATTTGCAATTTTTAAGTAAACGAGCACAATTTTTCAAAAGCTTCGATTTTTGATTTTCCGGATGGCAGACTTCTAATTTCCCTAATAAACCTGAAGCACTTATACGAAAGCACTTTTCTCGTCTCTTGAGATCGACGACGTTTCCGTATGGGTGAACACGTTTTTTTTCTAAATCCTCGGGGGAACAGAAAAACAGAATTCGTAAGAGAAAAAAAAGTAAATACAGAAAATAAATCACAAAAAAATGTACGATCACTCTGAAAATTTGTGCGTGCGCAAGAAGGATTATCATAGTAATAAACTTATAAACTTCATAATGTGACACGGAATGAATGAATGAACGTATGAGCCGCAACAAAGTTCGTCTGTAAAGCAAAGTAACGAAATACCTTTACTGTGTTCTTAAGTTATTATTTAATTGTCATTGTTTATATTTATTTAGATAAGCTATGAGAAGACGTTGGGAAAGCAAACGGGAGGGGTGAAGCACTCGCGCGGGCGCTGTCTCGAGTGCGAGAAAAAGCTCGGGAGCATTTAAGGAGTTGGCTAATTAAAAGCATACCCTCTCTCTCTCTCTCTACTCTCTCTCTCTCTCTCTCTCTTACTGCAGTACACTCGGAGAGTGCAAAGGAAACTTGCATTGCTTAATCGCATCATCACTGTAAAATGTAACTGAATCTCTGCTTAAAACTTCATTTAAATCTTTGATGTTTTATTAATATCTTTGAAATAGGAGCATAAAATGTCGATTTTATGTTCACAAATTAAGGTATACCATTTGCATTTATTTATTACCATAGATAAATTCGAAAAGGATATGATAAAATTACAAAATCTCCTTTACAGTATTTAACGAAAAGTAATAATTATTATAATTATTTTGTTATAACGACTTATCTAGCGATTACATAATTAATTACATAAATACTTTCTTAAGTTTTTTACTACAATAAATAAACTTAAAAAGTATAACTTAACAATTAATAGGATTAAAAGTTTACATGCATAAAATTACAATAAAATTGTACTTAATTTTTTCGAGTATAGTATATCAATCAAAATGAAATATCTAAAAATCATAAATAACGAAAATCAAAGAAATTTTTTTAATACAGTTTTCTCTTGCACTAACATTACACTTATTATAAAAAGTTGTAACACTTACCCGAGGTTTCAAACGTACTAGAGACAATTCTCACGTATAATCTAATCTGGAAAAATTAAGCTCTATCAAAAAAAGAGACGTTTGCAAAGGGCTCTTTATAAAAAGCTTTGTTAATTTTTGTGATAAATTTGGCTGATGTTACTTTCTGACGTTTCAAGGTGGACTGTTACAAATCTGTGCAGATTACCCCAAATTAAAAAAAAGAAACGACATTATTCAAAACATTAACTAAAATTAAGGGAGTTTTCCCTTGAGACATTGCGCCAGAGAGAAATAGCGGAAGTGAAAATGTACGAGAGAGCAAGAGTGAGTTGTGCAAGTGCGAGTGTGAGTGCGAGAGAGATAGAGAGAGAGCGAGAGAGTGTGTGATGAACGATGCTAGTCAATTAGTACCCCAAGGGCTGGGCTTACGACGAGCGACGACTCCAAGGTATATATCGCGAACGCGAGCCAGCCTCTCACTTTCGCCCCCTCGAGATGCGCGAGGACGAGAAAGCTAGGTAGAGAGCGAGAGAAAGAGAGAGAGCGAGGGAGAAGGACACACTCAGCGGGAAAGAGCGATAAAGCTGCAGTCGCGCGAAGGTACGGAGCAAGCGCGGGGGCGTAATTACGCGTGAATAATTAAATCTGCGCCCGCCAGCACAAGCGAGTTGCTCGAATGTATACGCGCGCAAACACCGCGCGAGGAGCGCTCTTGCGGTGCGTTCCCGCGCTCGCCTTCGTATATACACACATACTCTCGAAGCACTTTACACGGAGGGGACGATTAATTTGGGCTTTCTAATGTAATAACAAGGGACTTTGATTAACGGACGCTCGGACGGTGTTCTTTTTTTTTCATTTTTTATTTTCTATCTCATAGTTTGGCTGCAATGAGAGAGAGCAAACTGGATGGGAAAAATGAAAATTTTGCCGAGCAAAGGGCTGATATGAACTTAGATGAATCTTTTTTTCGTCGAAATTAACTATAAAAAGTTTAATTTTACGATTTTTGTCTGGTTTTACTCTAGTGTAAAGTGCTTCCCCGTCCTGCGTGCAACTGCTGCGATGAGAAGATTGTAAGTTTCGCCGACTCGAAATGTTTTCTTTTTCTTTTTATGTACATAATAAAAGGAAAATCTGGCAAAGTCAAAGCTCTAAATCGCCGCCAGTACGTCTGTTCTAAGGCTGAACTCTGTGTATTACGTTTATTATTTATACAAGTGTACAAAGATCATTAGATTCGTGTCAATCGAAAGAAAGGTTTAAAACTGTACGTAAATTACACGTGTCTGTAATAAAAAAATGCGTTAGATAGTTTATTTTCAATTATTATTTATTTGTGAGAGTCATATGATGCAATTTGTATTTTCTACTTTGTTTGTTCGTTTATTTTAAGTGTATGTATAATTATGCTCGTCATGATTCGGAGCGCCTCTAAAATTTCATGTTATAAAATTTAAGAAATAGATAGCAGTATCATAAATTAAAGCTCATTCTGGAAGTTGATAGTAAATAAATACTGTTTACCCAATGAACATGAAGTCATTGTTGGCAAAAATAAAAATAATCAGATCAGTTCCTGGTGAGAATATTTTTATGAAAAATTTTACAAAACTTAAGTGACACAAAAATTGTTTTGGATAACAATTTATAACAAAAATTTGCATAAAAATATCACCACGAGGGGTGCGTAAATCGAATCGAGCGCGTGAATGTATAGAATGAGTGATCAATGGTTCTCTCACACACGTTAGAATCTCTAATGAAATGTTCGAATCATTTTAATGTAACCTTTGAATAAGCTGTACAGATGTAATGTAGAGTTCTATTCGTCTCTTTCCTCTTTTAATTGATAACTTTTTAAAGATAGTTTTTTTACGCGAACGAACGAAGATGTTTAATCCCTACGGAGATTCTAGAGTGTGCGACGCGATCCTATTATTATAAATAATTTAAAGAAAAAAGTATATATATATACACATAATTTATATTATATACGGTCAGTCACAAGTCCACAAGCCAAAGAGGTGGAGCTAGTAAAAAAGAAAACGTTTCAAATGTTTATTGTATAACTCAATGATGATTCCTCGCTAGGATAATTCGCATAGTGAAAAGCTTATCGCTGGACGAAACAGTGGAGACGTGCGTGATGGAAAATGTAATTCCGTATTCCGTATAATGCAATCGAGAAAGCCGTGTATTATTTATTGATTTTTTTGCATTCGCCCTCGTGAGTAATGGAAAGATGTACCTTTTGGCACATTCGCTCGACGTCTAGAAACACTGTAACTTTTGTAAATTAAAAATTAAAAGATGTCAGTATTTTTCTCAAATCTTCGCATCTGTCAGTCCTTGTACAGAACGTTGTGTAAAAAGAAATGTTAAAGCGGCGTGTTTACTCTGGTGTCAATATTTTTATGTAAAATTTTATAAAATCAATCATTCTCTTAGAAAGTTACACCTTTCTCCATGCATTCTGGTAAAACGTGTTTTAAACGTTTCTAAACTATTACAATAAAAGAATACAATTACATTTAAAAACAAACTTTAAACTTGAACATAAGTATAAACCTTTTAAGTTGATAAAAAAAAATTCATAAATTTTCATAAATATATTTCCACCAGGGATGTTCTCTTAAGCAGTGAAATGATGTTCGTTTAGTCGATGCGCCAAATAGAATTATTCCGTTATTCTCGTCGACACAGTGAGATATGATTCCAGAGCCCCTTAATGCGCCTATTTGCCTTCGTTTTCCGATGATAAAGCGAAGAGGATTAATAACGGCGTGCGTTAAGTCGTATTTACCAAATACTATTAAGTAATGGTACGTTCCCTTAGCGATTATATTGTTCGTAACTTAAGAGGAAGTTTTGATCGAAAGCTCTGTACTGCCAGCGAGATACTTTTTTCCTTAATAATTCGTCACGAATGAATGAAAAATGGCGTCGAAAACATCTGTATTTATTGTATCTTTAAATCGCTAACGAGTTTGTGTAAAAAAGAGTAAAAGATAATAAGAGCAAGAAAGCTTTTAAACATCACATTGGTATCATTGCACCTAATTCAAAATAAATCCATTTAATTATTATAAAATTGTGTATTTCTTTTCACTCATCAAACAAAATTTTAAATCCTTGACAATATTCCAATAATATGAAGCAACAAACATTATACATATTATACATACAAATATTATTTATTTACAAATAATTTTATAAAAAATACTGATTTTTATAAAAGTTTATCAAAGCCTATGGTAAACTTACTATTACTATATGAAAAGATTTTCTAAATCTACACTACAGTCATCTTCAAAGCTCGATTTCTTTACTAGTTTTCTTGGTACAATTTGATATTCACATTTAGTCAATTCATATTCTTTGTCAAATGTCCTTGGAGTTATATCAAAACGTTCTTTAAGAAAGTCATACACATCACTTTTATTATTAAGAACATTGAACACTAGCTTTTCTTTTTTAGTCAGTACTTTTTCAAGCATGAAAACGAGATGATGATGCATACATAAAAATGGTGTAGGTATGCTTGATGTTATATCAAGCCAATCTTGAACACACTCCACTGGAGTGTTTTTATATCCAGAAAATAGTGCAGGATTAGTTAAAATTCCACCAGCAACCATTATTCCATTACATTTAGATTGTTCATACAAGTTTTTTGCATTCTCAAAACACCTAACATTACCATTAGCGATCATTGGTAACTGTACACAACTTCTTACAAGTTTCAAACTTTCCAAATCAATTGGCTCATTTCTCATATCTGGCGTTCTAGCATGCACTGTTAAAAATGATGTACCAGCATGTTCAATTGCTCGACACAATTCAATGGTTTTTTTTATATCTTTAAGAATGCGTATTTTTACAGAAACAGTAAATGGTTTTGGTATTCGATTTCTAATATTAGAAACTAAATCTTTGACAAGTTGTGGTTTAGTTAGTAGATCTGCACCATAACCATCTTTTAATGCCCATCGTTGAGGACAACCACAATTTAAATCCACACCATTTGAATATCTAATAATTAGTAAAATCCAATATTTAAAATATAATATATTTTCTAAATACTTGTAGATTTTAAAGAATATACATACGGTGCAATCATTTCTGTAGCTCCAGTAAAATCCTCTACATCTTTGGCTGCAAATTGTACAATTAGTGGTCTATCACTATCATTTGTTGTGAATTCACTGTCTCTAGCTTTTGATGACTGAACAAATGAATCGGCAAGGATCATCGGTGTAAAACAAATATCACAGTCATACTTTCTTACTAATGTGCGGAATGGTAGTCTAAATAGGATAATAAAGTTATTAAAAGTAAATAAATGGTATTATTCATTTACTTATTATATAGTCATTATATCATTATTTTATATTCATAAATACTGCTTTTATTACTTACTTGCTGTACCTAACCATAGGTGCACAAACTGTTGTCATATGAGGCTCTGTTAATAAATCTAGAATATCTCGCGACATTTTGTAACTTACAAAAGTTTAAAAACTAAGCTATACTGTACTATTTCATAATTTGAAAGTTTTGTACTTTGAGTTACGGTTATTAATCATTACTGCGAAAATATAAACAACATGGGTAACATAATACGACCACAGCAGAACGCATCATTC
Organism: Gastracanthus pulcherrimus; assembly: GCA_949152435.1. Lineage (NCBI taxonomy): Eukaryota > Metazoa > Arthropoda > Insecta > Hymenoptera > Pteromalidae > Gastracanthus > Gastracanthus pulcherrimus. The sequence continues at coordinate 29,762,025 of OX424573.1, read as the reverse complement.
ACATATCTACATAACCTATAAAGCAGTGTAATTTAAATACCAACTTGAAAACACAATTAAATATCCCTATTCCCTAGTTTCAATAACTTCACACGTGCAATCAGCTGTTTATTACATTCGTTTTTGAAGTATTGAAAAGATAACATGATTTTAAATATTGAATAAAATAAAAAATAAATATATTTAGTATTAGTAAAGTAGTTAATCATTAATACTCTTAGTATGCAATTAATAGAATTTAAAAAATTAATATCTGTTTCTTAAATGCACGTAAAAATTGGTTATTTTTTAGACCGGTCCCACGTGGTTTTTTATTTTCGATTTTCTTGACACAGGTGTAAACAAGAAAAATGAATGAATCCGAAAATAGTAAGATTGAAACTGCTTTCCACGTTCTTTCTCAGGAATCTCGAGGTTAGTTTCCATATATCTATAAATATTTCATTAATACACAATTATTATATGAACTCGATGTAACAATTTATTATACTATTTACAAATATAAATCTTTTTTAATTATGATTAAATATTCAATAATAATTCTAAATTTTCTTTTATTATTGAACATTATTGGTATCCAAGATTATTATGCTTCAAACTTTTCTCATATTAAAATTAAAATTCTTACAAAATTTATATACTTTTGATAAACTTTATGAATGCAGCTGTTTTAACAAACTTTTTTTATTCTTCTAATTAATTTTTCAACACTTTTTTTTTAATTACATAATATATACATATTTCAGAACTGTATATACCAACAGAAGTTCCAGAAGTGCATGAAAGTATATCACCGCTAACTTTTTATAGAAATTATATATCAAAAAACATACCAGTAGTTATTAGAGGTGGAATAAAACATTGGAAAGCTCTTGAAAAATGGAATATACCATATTTCAAAAAGAAAATAGGCGACAAATTAGTAAATGTAGCTGTAACACCAAATGGCTATGCAGATGCCATTGCCAAAGAAAGAAAGTTGTGTGGTACAACTGACAAAGAATTTTTTGTTATGCCAGAAGAAAGGCATATGACTATGAGCACATTTTTAGAGACATTGGAAAATCCACGTGATGATAGTATTTTGTATATACAAAGACAAGATTCTAATTTTGAAGAGTTTTCTGAACTTTGGAGAGACATTGACAGTGACATACCATGGGCAACAGAAGCATTTAATTCAAAACCAGATGCTATCAATTTTTGGATGGGAGATCAAAGAGCAATAACTTCAAGTATAATTTATATACTGAACTTTTGAAAAATCATGTATAAATTTGTTTTTTCATTTAGCTTAGAACTTAATAATTTTCTAAAAGATTGCATGATAATTCGATTGTAATTAGGTATTATGTACAGAAAATAAGTTATAAGATAATGTATAATGCTGAAGGATATAAATTGCAAAAATCATGAATACAAATTTATCATCATTTTCATTCAAAAGCTTAATAATCTTTTTAATAATTTCTAAATGTTTGATTTAACAGTGCACAAAGATCCATATGAAAATATATACTGTGTGATCTCCGGAGAAAAAGAGTTTACTTTACACCCACCTACAGATTTACCATGGATCACATATAAGAAATATCCTTCTGCTATTTACAAGGAAGTTGAGCAAAGAAAATGGATTACTGAGTCCACCAGTTCAGTGGAAAACTCTGATACTTTAGTATTACAACATGAAGACTGCAGTAAAGAGAATAATACTGATTTAATATCCTGGATAGATATTGATCCGTTGAATCCTGATTACGAAAAGTTAATAGTTAATAATTTTTTTTATCTAGTTTGAATAATAAAAAATAGCTTCTTATCAACATTTATTTTTAGGTATCCAAGGTATAAAAATGCACTCAAAATAAGTGTTAAAGTAAGTAAAGGTGACATTCTTTATTTGCCTTCACTGTGGTTCCATCATGTAAAGCAATCACACGCCTGCATTGCTGTAAATTATTGGTATGACATGGAGTACGACATAAAATATGCTTATTATAAGACTCTGGAAACATTATGTAAATAATACAAACAAGGCAATAACTTTTACCTTAAATAAATGAATATTATTATACATACTTTTACATTCATACAATTGGCAAAAAGGTATATTTTTTAAAGTTACATATTACTAAAAATGGACAATTCTAATTTGACTTGTCAAAAAAGAAATACCTTACCAAATTAAAACAAAACAAACAATAATTAATTTTATGTGATCTTTTTTTGTACTTCAAGAATGCAATCTTAGAGTACACCTATTTATTTGAATATTCTACAAGCATTTGTAGAATAATTTGTAAATAGATAAATCTCTATAATTCATTGGGATAATAGTTATTTTTTTTTTCATTAACTTACATGTTCTAGTTCAGTTTTCTATATAGTTTTTCATTTAAAAAATTGGTTCGAGTTTTTTTCGAAATTAAAATGAAGTCAATTAAAAAATATTGATGTATCAAGTTTAGTCATTTGTCTTTTCACAATAATGTTGGACTAGTGTAACCAGCCGCTATATGAATAACTTGTCAATCAATCGGCTTCTTCGTCATCTTCATCGTCGTCCATTAATCTGCCGGTAGAACGACGATAAGCGCGCTTTGGTGGTTGAGTTTCATAGGTTTTTCGATTTTCTAGGTATCGACGATAATTGCTTTCGCGTTTCCTTCTCTGCTCTTCAGCCTGTTGCCGCAGTTTCTCAGGATTCATATGCGTTGTAACCATATGTCTCGTCAAAGAGCTCGAAAATTTGTACGTAATACCACAAACATTGCAAGAAAGGATTTCTTCACTTGCTCCTTGCTGAAATATTCGATAATTTACACAATTATTTTAAACTGCACTGAATTTGAGAAAGACAAAAGAATCTGATGTAAGAATTTAATAATTTTTTCCCTTTAGGACGTTAACCCTCTAACGCTCAGGGTCCTCTTTTCATCAGAAAAATAAATAGGCTTGTTACTTTTAAAAAGAACAAGCTCTAAATATATATTTTTTAGTGGTAGTGTTTAAAATCAGCTTTAAGTAAAACTGCTCTTAATTCAATTAAATTTGAATAACTAACATGTTAAATTGTTGCTTTGTGTGTTTTTAAACAGCTACCAGTCGATATAATTAAAAAAAATGTTAATTTCAAGATAGTAAGGAAAAGTCTATACGCGTTGTTTTTTTTCTATATGTATTGCTATGTCAATGCGGCATGGTTATTTTGAATTTTACAGCAAATAATTTTTTTTTCATATTAACATCACTGGTTTACTGTCCCTAAACAAAAGAGTTAAACTTTTTAGAAAACATTATGATTAAACAATATTTTGCACAAACTTAAAGCATGCATGACTTTTAGAGCACGCTGAATATTAGCAGGTTAAGCATCTATTTATTATGGAATTAAGACTGAGCCTGTTATGTATAAATTGTAATAAGTCAAGAGAAATGTAGGTACAATATAATATATATACCCCTAACAATGCAATACATAATTTATACCACGATCTTTTGTACATTTTGAATTATAAAAATCTATATTAATAAAAATTAAATTCGAAAAATGACACAATTATTTGATTTCTTACATTAAGGTAGTAATTATTACCTGACACTACTTTGGTCAAATTGCCAAGCTAAAAAACGATTTCATAATATATGTTAATATATTATCATATGAGCTAATATATTCATAAATGATTATATATGTTCATATATATTCATGCTATTAAAGTGATGTTCAACCCCCCTATTTCCGTCAAATACAGGGAACCACTTTTTTCATTTGATTTTCAATTTTAGGAAAATATCTCTGAAAAATTATTGTTTTTGATTGGGACAACGTTTCATAGAGATATTTACTCTAAATTGAAAAAGAAATAAGAAAAGTGGATCCTCGTATTTATAGGAGACAAGTGGCTTTAGCGTTACCTTAAGCTTGCAATATGAACATATATGATGAAATAAAATCATATATGATTATATATGATCATATACAATTACGTGTGATCATTTATTAACATATATGAAGTCCTTTTTTAGCCGGGTAACAACTATTTACATAAATTGTATTAATAATAATAATCAAAAATTATATCTTGCATTTTTATAAAATAAATAATTATTATATTAATAAAAATACATTTAGAAAAAAGGATAAAAATAAAAATTAAAATTAAATTCTTTTTTGGATATAAAAATTGAAAAATTATCAAAACCTGCAAGTTACGTTCGATTCTTTATAAAACACATGTATGAACTTATAAACAATCGGACATAACTGCAGTTTTGATAATTTTCCCATTTTTATAGTAAGTAAGTCTACCTGAAATTATTTAAGGAACAAAATGAGACCTTCAAAATTCAAATTGGATAGCAAATAAAAAAGTCTCTACTGTTTTGTCGAATCTTTCTTTAGTTGTCGATAACTACTTTTGCAATATGAAAATTTTGTTGAAAAGAATTTTTATAGCACACTAACCTCAAAATGCCAACTTTATTGTCGTTTTTGAGGTTGTTGTGCTATAAAATATCGTATGAGACTGTTGTGGGAGGTGTTTTTCTACCTTGCTCGAGGGTTTTCGCACGAGCGAAGCGAGTGAGAAAACCCTCGAGCAAGGTAGAAAACCATCTCCCACAACAGTGTCATAATATACTATTTTCGGGGAGGTCGGAGCGAACTTTACCATTGTGACCTCTATCTCGCGCCGTATTTTTCGTTATACGTCTAAAATTTACATAGTAACATCAAAATCAAGGGTCATAATGATTTGTTATTATGTAAACAATAGTGGACAACAGCGTTTTTCCTCATTAATAGCTTTAAAACTTTTTACCGTTTCACCGTTCTTTTAAGTTTCATCGTTTCTTAACCTCATTGGTGGCTTCACCTCACGTCATATTTTTCGTTGTACATCGAGATTTCACAAAAAATCGTACATAGCGACCTTGACAAGGATTTATTATTATGTGGAGAATAGTGGACGACATTTTTGTACTACAAATGTCTACAAATTATTATTTTTGTGGTGCAAGATTTGGAGGTTAGGTAAAATTTCCACCAATCAGAATAGCTCCGTCATCCTCTTAGAGGAGGCCGTATCTACTGACCTTGTCTAATCACGTTTTTGCTATTTATTCAAATTATAGTTTGTTAATTGAAAAACTAAAAGTCAGCCCCAATTGGTATTAAAATAAGGAATATTTTGAGATCTTAAAAAGTATCTAACATTATTCCCATTTCTAGAAAACTACGGAACGCGAAAATTGAGGTTAGCTTTTCTGTTCCGAGGTTTCTCAAAAAGGAAATAATGTTAGATACTTTTTAAGGTCTCAAAATATTCTTTAATTTAATACCAATTGGGGCCAACTTTTAGTTTTTCAATTAACAAACTACAATTTGAATAAATAGCAAAAACGTGATTAGACAAGGATAGAAGATACGGACTCCTCTTAAGGGCAGTTATGTAGTTACCAACAATTTCGTATTTTTCAGTATTCTCATTCAATTTTTAATTTTTTTTCAATTATATCAGTTGCCCGGTGTTCCTTAGTAGATTGAAAACTCTGGACAACTAAAGTTTTTAACTTTTATGAAAAATTAAGTTAGAATAATGTAAAATTCAATACAGCAATCTGTAATCGGTTCCAACTTCCCTTAAGCATCGTTCTTTCATATTATATTGTTTCTCATATTTTTGGCAAAGAAAACTAGCACCGCATCGACCACCGCGCCTAGAGGGGCGTTGCTGTTCCCCATAAGAAAATAGCGAAAAACATGGCCGCCGCCGGGAATATTTCCTATAACATATATATGGGAAACATATTTATGAATGGATTAATATATTTTATCTGTAATAAGGAAAACCTGTTACGATTGTTATATGTATAACATAAGAAGTATACTATGTCGGGTGACAGAAACAAGTTTTTCTGTCAGAATTAACCTAGTATTTCGATTTCTAAATGTGCTCCCCGTGAAAATCTTATGGAGAAGCATTTCCCGCGTCAGTCATGTTTAGTAATTCATCATAGAATCTGCTAGTGTCGCATTGCAAGTTCAAACTCCGAATAATATGAGAAAAAAAACATTACATATTTTATTTTTATTTTAAGGTCTCCCTAAACCGCCCTTAAAATATCAGTACAGCCAGATTATCGTTTTGCGCAACAGGCATTGGTGAATTTGGGTCAGCTTGAATTTATGTATTCATTTAAGTAAAACTTAGAAATCAATGTTGCAATATTATTTTTTTTTTGCTTTTAAAAAATGTTATAGTTAAATTGAATTTTTAATTTTTTTACAAAAAAATCATGTAGTTTATTATTAATATTGCCGAGCCATAATTTGTATTTAAAAAGTAACTTACCATTATTTTAAAACATAAAAATAAAATCTGCTGCGCAAAATGCAACTGGAAGTTATGAAAATAAAGACAAAAATGTGTCCTTTTTTGTTTTATGGGATAATTCTTTTTGTCCACCACTGACATAGGATTTGGACTTTTACTGACCTTGCTTAAAGCGAACCTAACTGATTTCTTTTCTCACGAAAATGTTGAATAACATTAAATTTTAGATATAAACGAAAATATTTAAAAAATACAAAACAGCTTAATAGTCAAATTTTCTTGTGAAACCATTTCTGTTATTAAGAAAAAAGGTGTTAAAAAAAATTAAGTTAATTAATTATTAAGAAAAAAGGTAATAAAAAAAAATAATTAAACGATTTCGGAATGGTGAATGTCCGACATTTTTAGTAATAAACCAAAACACTGAAAATTTTAAATTGAGCTTTTTAAAAACGTAATTCTTTTCATTTACATATTTCATTTCATCTACTTGATTTGAGACAAATATAGCAGTCTAAACGTTTTTTGCCTATAACTACTTATTTTATAAAAATGCAAGGTACAGCTAAAGCTTTATAGATATCTAGTTGGTAAAATAAATCATTCATGTAAATAGTTGCTGATTTTACCACGTTTGTTAAGGGATAACCTTACTCTCTTTGACTGTCAGTCAGAAATAACGCTATTGTATGCCAAGAATGCTCTTGGACTTGAAGGAAGAAGCTTGATATTCTGACTGTCATATTGAATTTTGAAATTCGGATTTCGTATTTAACAATCCCAAAAATTTAAGAGTATGTAATGAAAATTTAATTGCTGCACCGGAAGGGTATTTGATTGGCTCTAATGCAATCTGCAGAATTTTTCTTTATTGATAGTTAAAGGGTTAACTACACAGCTACAACACTAAAATATTATTTTAAATATACGTTTTCAAAATAAAAAGAGTTTAAATCTAAGTGTAGTTACCTGTTGATGAACCATCATATGTCGTTGTAAATTATTTAATCGATTGAACTCTCGTCCGCAAACTTCACAATCGTATTTCCTATCTGGATCGTGATTTTTCTTATGAATATTTAAGTCTGTGATATTGGAGAAGCACTTTTGACACATATCACAGACATGCGTCTTTTTTTCACCAGCTAAATGCGACTGTTCATGTTTTAGAAGACTGAGTTTATCTGAAAACCGACGTCCACAATAAATACAGGGCAGCGGTTGAGAATCTGGATTATGCATCGCTAAATGTTTTCTAAGAGTATGGGCCGTAGGAAATGATTTATGACATTCCAAACATTGGAATGGACGACCTTCTGTGTGAGTTTTTCGATGCCGAGCCAAAGAATTTTGGTCACTAAATCTGCAAAAATAGAATTATTTATACAATGAGTGTTAATAAGTAATACGTGCATTTTTAAAGTTGGTTATATTTAAAATCTATTTTTGTGTATATTACTTTCTATACTATTAATTATTTTATTACTATTAATTGGTCACGTTTACATGTATTTATTGAAACATAAGAAAGTGATTTTTATAAAATCACAAATTAAAATAACACTACAAAATTTCTTCTTTAAAGAAGCAAAAATATTTCATTAACATGATATATTAAATAAACTAATAAATAAATTAGTACAATTTATACATTAAAATTAATAGTTTAAAAACGTTTTATGTATGTAATATGTATATGCATAGAACATACCTCTTAGGACACAAATCACAAGGGAAATTTCTTGTTGTAATATCTTCTTCCCTAGCATGTTTTAATCTATTATGTTTAAGTAACTGCAAAGAAGTCTTAAACGATTTATTGCATAAGTTACATTTCGATTCAGCTGGAGTAGGTATTATCACTTGAGTTCGTTTTTGTCCATTCTCATCTTCTGATATTATTAATGATATTGTCACAGTACTGTCGTCATTATCGGCATCGTGAGATTGATCGTGTACGCGCTATAAAAAATGTTTACTCGTGAACTTCAATTTACACGCCTATATTTTGAAGAAAGTAACAACTTTACCTTTTTAGAACTAAATGATTTTACATCTAAATCAGGAAGCACATAATTTTCTGTATCTGCTTGTTCCTCTTCCATTTGATTCACAGCTTCCTGACTGTCCTGCTCATCGCTACTATTTTCTACTATTGCATAACTTCCATCAGGAGTGAGGTAAACTGGTTGCAACTGTCCATGCTCATTTTTAAAATACAGTTGACCATCTTCATCTTCGTGCAGAAAGATTTGATCTTGTTCTGCCTAGAAATCAATTAAATTGTTTTATTCATTTGACTACTCATGATGATAATTTATACAAGATATGTTATACTTGTTCTTGCTGTTCCTCTGTAGTTTGATTGGATGCCTCCCATTCTTGATTATCGGTTTCCATTTGTTCTTCATTAACATACTGATACTGCTGATCACCTTCTTCAACAGCCTGAACATAAGTACCATCTTCCTCATCTACTGCATAATAAATGGCAGCATCGTCAGGTAAATTATCATTTCTATACCTTTGTACCTAAAACATTTTATTTGCAAATGCTCAGATATGATAATTTCTTTTTAATAAAATAATTATTGTTAAATAAAAAACTTGATCTTGCTTGCTTGGTTAGATACTTTTGTCGCTTAAAAAAAAATTATTTTAATTCTCACATTATAAAAATTATAAGTGAGTGGGAACAAAATAGATTTGTCGAATATGGAAAATCATAATTAATTTGCTATGTGACAAATTTTTTTAAATATGTTAGAAGACAATAAATAATTGAAAACAATGTTTGGAAAAGTATGACACCCACTGTACACTCGACGGACACATATTCAAATTGAATGTACTGAAATCATGCCACCTTATTGGTTAATTACTGTGCATTGGTCAATCTCATTGGAGCATTTTAAAAACGTTCGATCCGAATATGTGTCCGTTGAGTTTACATGATGTCAGTAAAAAGAATATTACACATAGAAGATTAAAATATGATGATATAAAGAAAAATAAATAATAATAAGATCGAACATACCTCTACGAATTCCAAATCTGACCTATTTTCTTGTGTTGATCTTACTTGTTTCTTAGGTTCTAGCACGGTATAAATTAGATTATTTTCTGGATTTTGGACAATTTTATGTTGATTCTCATCTACACTATTTTCTTGGTTTATACTATGTTCATAACTTTCTTGTGTCCTAGAGTTTTGTGTTCCCTCATCAGTATTTATTATTTCGGTATCTGCTCCATTATTGTATGTTGTATAAGTATTAAAATCTTGACTATTTGATGCTGACTCCTCTACAACATGCTCTACTGTATGATTTTGTTCTTCCTGTTCATAGTCTTCATCTTCCCAATCAGCAGATGCATCATAGTGGATTTGGCTATTAGATTTTTCTTGACTGCTAGTAGATTGTTGTGAAATAGTGTATACAGGATGCTATAAGAAATATTTATTTGAAGTATTATTTAATTCAATTTTATCACGAAAAAAAGTTTAACTATTTTTTTTACTAACGTTAAACAAATGAATAGTTTTTAAAGTACATTCACAAAATGCTTACACTTAAGTTCACAAATAGCAATTAGAGTAATTTAACTAGAGAAATAGATTAATTTTGTAGTAAATTACTATTTTAATTGCACATAAGTATAGGTAGAATAAGAGTAATAATAAAACATTAGAAGATAAAATAATTAATAAAACACACCTTTTGATTATACTTTACATAGTTTTCTTTGTGAACATATGTACCATTAGTAGTTTGTATAACATGGTCTTCTTGAATTTGTTCCTCTTCCTCCAGTTGTTCAATTTGTTCAACCTCTTCAAGTTCTTCGAAGTCTTGTTCTTCGTCATTTTCATCAACTTCTTCAATTTCTTCAATTATTTCAACAATTTCCTCATATTCATCATCTTCACATTCTCCTTCAGGCTCTAAGATGATTTCTTGTTCCTCAACCGCCTGCTCTAACATCTGAGCTACGCTTGTATCAACTTCCATATTTACAGCTCATACAATTAACTATTTATTCCAAAAAATACACCAATTTCATGTCTTCTAAATGAAAATCAAAACTTCTGTAAAAAGGATTAAACACATCATTAAATTAAAAACATATCAATATAACCTTTTAAATTCCTATTTACTTTCTTAAAAGAAAAGTACATACACATTAAAAAGTTTGAACAATATAAAGTAATATATACTTTAGAAATCTATTCCACATGTTTCTTATATATGACTTTTTGATTAATCTAACTATAAAGGTTTTGATAAGTCTTACAATTTAGATTGATTGATTGAATTATTAAAGAAAATTTTCAGCAGTTCTAAAACACTAGTTTTATTTTACACTATTTAAAACAAATTAGAGGACTGCTTAACTTTTAATTTATTAGACAAAATGATACTACTAAATACAAGCCACAAACAATAATTGTGAGACACTATGTAGAGCGAAGCCCAATCTGGGCAGCCAACATATTTTCCAAAGAGAAAAAAAAAATGTTCACAGCCCCTATAAAATAAAGCAAACAAGTAGAATGTCGCTTCCTCAAAGTAAATGCAGAAAAATGAGGATAAACTACATCGAAAAGGCTTATAGGCGTGTATACGCGAGCGTAAAAAAGCACACAAGCGGCGTTAACCTATAGCATCCCGCGGAGCAAACTGAGAAATCGAAATCTCGCTCCCTGTCAGGTCCCCGATGCAACGATCCAGAGAAAAGTTTCGCCGGCATCAGCAGCGAGCCCTCGACACTTTTGATTCCCGTGCACTTTTCGAATATTCGAAAGACGATCATGTATATATACACACACACGCCGAGTTGAGGGAGAACACCAGTCGGTATGCTAATACACTGTTCTGTTCGCCTTCGCCGCGGACTTATCAACGGACAGCAAAATGGCCACGACTGCACGTCGGCGGTGGCGGCGGCTGCAGCCGGGCGCCCCCCCGATCGCACTCGAGGCGGAAACGCGGACACACGCGCGAAAGGGAAGGCAGGCGTCGACGGAGACGCGACTGCAGGCTGCTGCAATCATAGGCGCCCGATGCCGTTCGCGAACGACGCACTAAAGTACTCGCGGAGTTTCGAACGCTGCCGGCAGGATCATATATGACCTATAGACCGAATGGGTATTACCTTTGGACTTTCTCGCGGCTAAGGATAGCTGTTGATTAATGGGCTGCCCAGTTTCTACACAGGCGTCGGGAAAATCAACAGTCAACCACGCAGGGCTTTTATTTATTTTCTGCTCGGTCGATATACAAGAATGGAGCGCGGCGGAGCTATAATATTTTCCTCGCTATATACCGCAACAGCTGCGCGCTCGCACCGACCAAGCGACGCCGCAATATTAACTTTCTCTGGGATAGACGTATGAGGTATATTACGTGGTATTCTACATTTATAACGTGCACTTGTAGATAATATTCGAAAATGCCTTTTTTAAATTTATATTGTTCAAAAGGTATTTAAATAATTCTTATATAAGATCATTTTGAGTAATCTTTGGTAATTTTTAAATGTTGTATACTCAAATTATTATAAAGCATATTGTGCACGTTTTATTGTTTAACAAGGTTTAAAATCTTCATAAATGAATACTTTAACTGGAAAAAATTCAAAACTTTCATTACTTAATTCATTGTTTGATATACTTAAAGTTATTAGAATTCCGAATTATTATAGAAAATTTTGGGAAAATAAAAAAATACCTGTTAAAAAAAAAGACACGGGACTGATGGGACCATACTGCTTATACAATTTTGTCGATTTATGTTTATATTAATATGCTTGATTAACAAGCCTGAATAAAAACTGGGGCTCCAGATACTTGCACTGTACAAATTTATTCCGCGTACAAATTAGCCCCACACTCCTGTATATAATTTCTTTCATAGGATAAGTATACTTCTTTCCATGGGAACGATAATATATTTATTATAAATTATTTTAAGATCAATAGACTTTTAAATTGCCTTTCTAAGTTTATATTATTTTATATATTTCTTATTCATATTTTATTTTAGATACATATCTAAAAAAATATTTACTGTCACGTCGGAATTTCTTAGAAAAAATTGCCTTTTCATTTTTTTTGGTCTAAGTGATAATTCCAGCAAAATTAAGTTATTCTGCCCAGTAATTACTATGAAAGAGGTAAAAATAACTTATATGAAAATTGTTTAGGGACATCCATTGACTTTCCATAGGTTACTCGCATTTTGTTTTCTTTAACGCTGTTATTGTTGCAAAAACTTAAGAATAAAATGTACAATTTTAGAATAAAACTAGTTTAAACATTTAATTTTTGTAGAGAATCGGTTATACAATATAATATTGCATGTCAAATATTAGCAAATTAATATTGCATTTTTGATAATTTATTTTAATGAAAAATGCTACATTAACAATCAACAACAAGTTGTGAACTATATTAGAATCTTCACACAACTGATTAAAAAAATATATCTATAAAAAGAGTTCAGTAACGGTTCATCGAACAAAACTTTTAACAATTGATAATTATAATATATAGACTTACCGCAATTTTTATGTTCTGGGTGAATTTGTTATAATAGCAAAAAACTGAATGAAAATAATCTTAAAGAAGAACTGAAGTTTAAATAGGTTATTATGATTCTTATACTTTTCTACTCGATTTCATGCAAGTTTTTTCAATTTTTGAGGTAGAAAACGTTGAGTTCATTTTCGAGGAATCGAACCTGTCGCTGTTCCAGCCAATCAGATTGCTCCTTTTGCCCGTACATTTAGTACTAGGTGACACTCGATGTATACGTACTTCTTTCTCTCTCACTCTCTCTTTGTTTCGATATTCGATGATGATACGCACATATCATCGTATTATCAGGCCATCCCTTTTGATTAGCGTTCATTAATCGGTGTTTTGTAACATCCTAAATTTAAATCTTATCGCTGACTATTCCCAAGTGTCCTCAACGCATCCACCCACTTTCGAGCCTTATTCGAAGCAATAAAACGCAATTCGCGAACAGTGCTCCGAGAACTTCAGGGTAAATATATATATACAGTGCGCGTGTGACACCGGCTCCGCAATACATTTTACCTATCACTTTCTCCCTTTCTCGCCTCCCTCCTCTCCGCATGTCAGCAAAAATCGCGTCTTCTGCAGCAGCAGTGGCAGCGAACTGTCAACTCAGCTCCTCGGCTCGTCGCCTGCATTTTATTCCCCGGCTCGCGAGGAAGCAAAAGTGTCTGCATGTCTGGACTCGCTGAATCGCCAGTCGAGCTTATGATACACTTTTATCTGCCTGCAATCTGAAGAATTCGATTGATTTGGGTCGCGCTGCGCATAAACAGTCGGTTGAAGCGAGACTCAAAATTCGCGCTGGTGCAGATTGTTTTGCCAAAGGATTGGGCACTTGTCACCTTTTTCTTTCGAGGATGGTTTTTGCTCTTACTAATGTGAGAAAAAACATTGCGAGGAGAGACCTTGAAAAAAATTCCGCTCAAGCGAAAATCTGCACTGCTCTGCGCGCTCGATCATAACCTCGCATGGGCGATAAGTCAACCGATAACCACTGGAGAATCGGTTGATTATAAATTTTCCTTTTCGAGAATAAGTGAGCTTCGATTTGTAGGAGGGAAAATAATGTGTAAGAATCATGGAGCAGCCGGAGATGCGATGCTGCGTTAAGGAGCTGGACCTCACGTTGCAGCCTCGCATTGCCCCGAGATATAAGACTTGGCTGCCACTTGCCACACAGCAGGTGAGTAATTTTTTCTTTATATTTTTTATTAGCTTTGTCTGTTTTCTTTTGTTATTTCTTTCATTATTTTAATCGACAATTGACGAATTTCGTAGTAAAGTTACTGGGTGGGCACTACAAATCTCTACTTTTAACTTATAATTTATGTTTTCATCTGATTTTTTTCATTGTATACATTGTATAAATTAATGAATTATAAGGGCCTTTGCACGCAAAAACATAGGAAGCAAAATAAAAGAAAATAACATTGGTTTCTATATCAATATACATGAAAACCAGCTTTTATTCATTTTGTTCCTCATACCTAGATATAGATGTAGTAACCAATGTTATTTCTTATATTCTGTTCGCTGTATTTTTGCATGCAAAATCTCTAAATTAAAAAAAATATTGTATAATATTTTTATTCAATGCAAAGTAGATTATACAAAATTATATGTTTATTCCAAATTTTCAATCTGTAGTACTTATTCAATTTTGATTCGTTCATGAAACAAATGAAAAAAAATATAAGTAAGGGGTCATTCATAAATTACGTCACACTTGGAGGGGGGAGGAAGGTCTTTATTAGCGCGACGGTTTGTACTAAAGATATAGGAAAATGAGTTAAAATGCGTTTCAAAAGTACTTTTAGTGGTAAAATTGGCATGTTGACAACTTACATTATAATATTTATAATGGGAGTATACACTCGATGTGGATATATTCTGATCGAATGTTTTTAAATTGTGCCATCTTATTAGTTAATTCCTGTAAATCAGACAATCTCATTGGAGCATTTTAAAACGTTCGATCAGAATATATCCAAGTCGAGTGTTCATTGATCAAATGATACAAGGCCGTGTTGATTTATATGAAATATAAGTTAAACTTGCTGTTTATAAAATTTATATAAAAATTTTCTAGCTTCGTCTTAGAAGTCTGATTCAAATTATTGGGCATAGATTGAAAACCAATGACAAACAAGAGAATTGTTGGTTTTATTATACTCTCCATAGGACGAGTATGTCATCCCCTTTGTATACAAGCGAACCAATAGACAATACTAGTCCAAGATGGTCAAGTCTTGAAGTGCCTACTTTACATAGTACAGGTCATTCAAATGCAAGTGGTAAGTTAACAAATGTTAAATGCTGTATTGCTAAATATATTTATTTTATACAAAATTAATTTTTTGTATAGAAATTATTCTAAGGCTATGGAAAAGAACTGTAAAAGCAGATCCATCGTCAGATGTTACCATTTTTACATGGGGAATATCATTTACTGGACTAGCATATATTGGACCAAAATTGCCAAACAGTTTAGAAACTATTCTCCATGAAAATTCTCTTATTTTTCATCTTGATGGTGGTTTTTTTGTACCACCTTTTTGTCTTATAACTTATACAGATTCTAAAAGATTTCTTGTAATGGGTGTTAATGTCTCTGAAGTAAGAGATAGCTATACAGTTAATAAGCTCAGTAGTTTAAGAAGTAAAATGCAAGCTTTAAAGCAACAAACAGATTCTGTACAAAATTTAAGAGAACGAATCGCATCTGGAGAAAGTTTATCAGTTCCAAAATATCCACAATCATCTTTAAATAGACTTCTTCAACCAAGAAAAGTAAACAGAGAAAAAAAAGCTGAAATTCTTAGGATACGTAAGGATCTGGAAGTAGCTAAATTTAGAACAAAATTATTAGAACAAGAAAGAGTAAGAAAAATGGGAGAAATTCGAACACTAAATCAATGTCACACTGATTTAATGGAAGAAAATCAGGATCATGGTACAAAACAATATTTTGTTTCTAAAATTATTATGATGTATTATATCATGTACATTTTGTTTTTAAATGAGCATTCTACATAATTAATTAATGAATATATTTTTTTATTTATTGAATTCTGTTATAGGATCTGACTTGATGGATAGATATCGAGAATTAAATAAAGATATAGAAAGGTTACACGAATGGCGACAAAATCACATAGACTCTAGAGAATCTTACATTCAAACTACGGCTCGCCTTGCTCATCGTCGAAGACAACTTATTTCTGAACTAAGTTTTATTTATCCCATTAATCAAGTAAATATTACATTAAAAAAATTATAATTATTAAGTATTAAAAGGGGCGGTCGAGTTCGAATCCCCGTTAGTCCGAATTTTATATGTATATGTAATTAAAAAGAAAAAAAAATATATATATAATTGTTTTCTTGTTTCTTTTTTAAATTTGAATGAATAGGAACAAGATGACAGGTTTGCAATTAACGATGTGCATTTACCAGATAGTGAAAAGCTCGATACTTCAAATGATACTCAAGTAGCAGTTGCCCTTGGATTTGTTGCTCATACAACGCAAATGATAGCCAACTTTTTAAATGTACCCACCAGATATCCAATTATACATTATGGTTCTCGTAGTAAAATCATTGACCATATAAGTGAAAACCTGCCAGATCCTGATAGACAGTATGAAATATTTATTTAAAATTTTAATATTTATTGTTGAAAAATGTATTAGAAAAACTTTCTTGTAGATTTCCTTTATTTGCTCGAAGCAAAGATAAATTACAATTTCATTATGCTGTGTACTTGTTAAACAAAAATATAGCACAACTACGATGGTACTATGGCCTTGGAACAGCTGATTTACGTGCTACATTACCCAATCTCTCAGGATTAATTAATATAAAACCAAGTCATAGGTACATACTCGGTTATTAATATTAACTATTTGCTAAATTTAAAATATCTAATTATAATTTATTTTAATTTTAGCTTGGACAGTTCCAAAAGGACCTTTTCTGGTTCTTCACTGGATGTAGATATAGGCAATAATAAAAGCAATATACCTCTTACGCCACCAATACATAAAGTTTTATTTGAAAAATGTCATAGGACTACACGATCAATGAGTCATTTTAAGGATTCTAAAACTTTACTTGGCTCTTCTCTCGATCAAGGATTAAATCAACCTGTGATGCAATCTCGATGTTTGAATAGTCAGTCAAAAAGGATATGCAAATCTGAGGAAAGCGCAATTGACAATACAGTCTTTTCTTTGCCTAGGAATGTGTGTAATATAAGTAGTGATGAAACTTTAAATGAAACTATTTTTGATAGGACAAGAGATCCAATGAACAGAGTTCATAGTGATTGTAATAATGATCAAGCAAATAATGTTACATTAGTAGAGAGCGATATTGAAATAATGGTGCCAATGTCAGTATCAAAGCCAAAGGTTAGTTCTGATAGTACTGGAAATCCTGCCAACACTAGACAAAGGAGCTCTAATTCAGTTAGTAGTTGTGAAATGGCTCTAAGCAGTAGTTTAGTAGATGGTGAAGACAGTTCTAATGGCAATTCTTCAATTAAGAACGAAGATAATTGTGATGGGGTTTTCATTAGTCAAGAACATCTTAAAAGTTGTACTAATAATAAAAACTCTACTGTTAATCAAAGTTTTGAAAATGAGGGTCCTGTAGGAAGGTCTAAGACAGGTAGAATAAATGAAATTTGTGTTCAAGAGCCCTTTTTCAAAAAGGTGGCAGATTCAAGTCATTCCTTGGAAAAAATAGAAGATTGTGATAGCAAAAAAATGAATTTAAAAGATAATTCAGAAGAGCATATAATGTTACCAAAAGAACACCCAACCAAATATGATGCAGAAACAAGGTATCTTTTTTTTCTTTTTTTTAATTTTGTTGATATTTTCTGTTTATTTGTCTCATATCATCACACAAAAATTTCATACTTCATTTTTATCATTCTTTTGTTGTAATTTTTATTTTTTATTTCTCATTATTCCAGTCTGACAGCAGAATCTTTTCAGGCAAGATCAAAGGCAAACTCAAGAAATTCTTGAGAATCGAAGTATGAGTAGGTCTACAGATATTGCCAAAGAACTTGTGGATGAACCAGTCTGTGATTCATTGGTAACAATTCCAGTTATCTCAAAATTAAAGTAGAAATTCATTTCACAAAATGAATAACAAATTAATATTTTAAAAAATTTGTTGTTTTAATATTTTAGTTAGAAAATGAAATAGCTACAAGTGTATGCGAAGTACAAAATAAGATGAAATCCAATGACTTCACATCATCAACAGAGTATATGGATTCTATAAGACGAAGTTCAGAAAGTGTTTATGCACGAACTGAAGCCTTAGCAAATAAGACTACCAGCTTTAAAGTGATGAGGCCGCGCCTGTAAAAGTGTACCCGATGATATATAAATAATTACTTTGAAAGTATTCCATTTTTGTAATAATTTTGGGAGAGAGAGGGGATAAGTTCGATACTTTTCTTTTGTAATTTTCCTATTGTTACATAATTTATCAAGTCGGTTTCTATAAATATTCTACGAATCTGAAGTTTTGCACCTTAAGTATACGAGATAAATTTTTCTTCATCCCCAATGAACATTGTAACCTTTTAATTGAACTTGATAGTTAAAAGTTAAAATTACCACAAATTTTATGCTTTGTGCTAATTTGGACACATACATGAAAATATTATTACTACGTTAAATTTTGTTATATTCCTAATGAGTTTATGTTATGTATGTAGATTTCATGAGCTATTACCATGCTACATAACATATATTATTATTAAGCATTTTAAAATAACGGAGTATTTCTGAAAAAAGCAAGTAGGTACTCTCAAAGTTGCAAAATTTTATTTTAGATAATTTTTTTCTAAAATAAGAAAAATTATGAAACTTTATAAGTATAAGTCGAGTAAACAAAAAATTCCTATTAAATTAGTGTAGAGTTGACCTATAAAAGTTATTTTATACATTTTCATTTTGTTCATATTCTCGGGTAAAAATCTTCCATACATGATCTTATACAGCCATATATGGCTATATATGAATTTTGTCTCTGACCATATAAGGTGATATATAATCTTATACAAACATATATGCTTATATAGTTATACACAGAATTTCATTTGTAACTTATTAGGAGAATATCAAGCCTGAGGAACACGGATCCTGCTGAAACTTTGGGATATGTTTTCTGATACAAAATTATGAGAATTGTCAAAAAAGCTTCCTCTAATGCTTTATAGTTTCAATGTTACAAGGTATTATAGCAATATTTTAAAATTATTTAATAAAAATGGTCATTATTCAAATAAGCAAGAAAAATTTTCAAAAAATGAAAATTAAAGTAGACAAAAAGACCCTTAATTTGGAACGTTAAGCGTTGAAAATGTTGAAGTAGATCTAAAGTTATATAGATTAAACATAATAACTAAAAATATATGAAAATAACGATGACAAATAAGAAGTTAAAATATGTCAATTTTCATCTATTTTTAGTCACTACCTTAAATCTTTAATAAGTGATCTCAAATAATACTTTAATTTTTTTTTTGTTGAAAAATCTTCCACCCTTAGAAGTTAGGTTTATCATTTGAATAATGACCATTTTTATTCAATAATTGTAAAATAATATTGCTATGATACTTTGTAACATTGGAACTATGAAGCGTTAGGAACTTCTTTGGCTTTTCTCATACTTTACTCATTCTTCAGCCTTATTGCAAAAAATCCACTCGAAAATTCATGTAGGGCACTGTCTCGCCATTTGATATGGCCATATATGAGCATATTTAGAGACAAAATCCATATATAGCTACATATGGTAAAATTCTTTCCTGTATTTTCAAAAAGATCAGCTGGTATATCGAGATAGCTTTGTCTAAGTTTGCACCATGTCTAATTTAGCCCCACTCTCCCCTACCTGTAAAATTATCTTCTGTAAAAAAGTGATGTTTTAATTTACGTATAAATCAATTGTTTAATTACAAATTTTTATTATTTATGAAAATTAATTCAAATGTACATATCATGTATAAACAAAAGTATTTATAACAGACTTGAGTCTCTCTTAAATGAAATATTAACATCTACATAATTATAAATAAAGTATCGCAGTTGTATTTCTACGAAAAGATTATAATAAAAGTTAATGAATGTTAATATATTTGATTATGAATAATATTAAATATAATTAGCAGCTAATTTTCATTCACAATGATACTATTATTTTTTCTATCGATCCACCTATTTTTTGCGCACAATTTTGAATACAGGTAGTTTTAATAAGTAAATCTAGCAATGAAAAATTGTAATGCTATATACATAGTCACACAAAGTTTAAAATCTAAAAAAGAAAACAAAAATTTTTGCATGTGTATTGTACAACCTAAAAATGAGTTTCTAAAAATTAATTTTTATAATGAATAATGAATTTTTTCATAACAATTTAAATGGCACTATTATTTTCCTTGAAGTATATTGAGCATTTGACTTTTCAACAAGTGTTTTTGGCATTTAGTTTGAAGCAGGAGCTTTACCACGTAAAATATTTTTCATTTTTTTGACACATTTAAGTTATGAAAAATATGTTGCATCAAAAGAAAAATATTTGCATTTTTATATTACATATGTCACAAAATGAAAAAAATGTTAACATTTGGAACAATGTTCTATAATACTTATATGCAAATATAGTCTATTTGATTAAGTATCCATGCAACTATTAAACATTTTTACTTCTGTATAATAATATACTGTATTTTTCTCATATTAATTTTAGTTGCAATAAACCTTGTTTAAAACCTTTTTTCAATAATAAATAGAATTCTGTTTGTAGTTGATTTTTTAAAAATCAATAATTGCTAGAATATAATGAGTATAGCATTTTATAAAATAATTATGTGGAAACTTCTTCAAGACCTGTAAATTTAGCGCTTACTTCCCAAAGACGGTGAGCTATTTCTGGCTCTAATTTCTTTTTTGAAGTATAGATTTTACAATCTCGATACATATTTCCACTTTCATTAGATAAAGCAGGATCTGTAGCACAATGTAAAATAGATTGTGCACCCTGAAAAGAATTTACAATCAATTATGCATATTTTAAAATTTGTTTATATAATATAATCAGGAAGCATTTATGAAGATGTATCTTTCTAAATTATTTACTTGAAAATTTTCAAAATTGTTTTATTAATTTATAAAAAAATAAATATGTTTGGATGTATATCAGTCAATTTTATAAGTGATTCTAGCAAATGTTTAAAATTTTAGAAATATTGTTTTAAAATAAAAGTTCTTTTATTTTACTATAACATTTCATAGGTGTTTCCATTAAAAAAAAATAATATATCTTACTTGGTTTGCTGTACGTAAGAATAATAATGCTACAGGAGCAAAAAGTATATAATGGAACCAACTTCTTTTTACATATCTAAAAAGTCCAGTATAAGCAAATCCTGGACAAACCATGTATATACAAACACCACTATTTTCAGTTCTTTTTGAAAGTTCACTTGCAAAATAAGCATTTGCAAGTTTAGAGTTACAGTAGCCAGGATTCATACGACCTTTAACAGGTAAACCTCTTTCACCATTCAAATTTGTAAAATCGATAACGCCGGATTCTAGCAGCTTTGATGTTACAACAACAACCCTAAAATAGTATTAAATTTGCATTTCAAAATGTTATTTTTACATGTACTGGAGTGAAATAGATAGAAAAGCATTTATTACCTGCTAGGAGCACACTGTTTCAGTCTATCTAACAACAAGTTTGTCAATAAAAAGTGACCTAAATGATTTACTCCAAAATGTATTTCAAATCCTTCTTTGGTTACATCTTTGCCTTTGTCTTGTAGTGGCACATACACACCTGCATTATTAATTAACACATGAATTTCTGGGAAATTTTTTAAAACTTCCGTGGCAAAATGTCTGATTGATGTTAAAGAGGCAAGATCTAGTTCCATAGGAACCTAAATGTAAAAGAAAATTAAAGATTTAAAAGTACTATACATGAAATTAATTTAAAAGATTATCGGTAAAACAAGTTTATAGATCAAATTAATAAACTGATGTTTTAAAATCATTTTGTTTCTTGTTTTCTTTTATGTGTACTGTAAAAACATTTCAATGTATGAATTTTTAAACCAAAGTTTTTACCGATACTTTTTTAAAAAATAATTTCTAAATTTTTACTAGTTCAGCTCCAGATGCATAACTACGAATTTCTTGAACAGTGCTTCTTGCAGCTTGTAAGTTTCGACAAGCTAAAATAACAGTAGCTTTTCGTTTGGCCAGTTCCTTGACAACTTCTTTGCCAATTCCAGAATTTCCACCAGTCACAATAAAAACACGGCCTTCTAAATTACTTTTATTTTTACATCTACCCCATGAGTATTCTCTACATTTTCTCAAAAGACCAGCAATAAAAACAACTGGCAAAATAATGTAACACAAAGTTGAAACCATGTTTTCTTTTGTGTGTGATACTTAAATGCACTGATAAGCAAATCTTTTATTAGTAACAAGATATCACTGTCAAATTTATGTTAATAATATGTACATTCATGAATTTAACTTTTTCAAGATAAATACAAGTTTTCAAATACCAAACTAAAAAGAACACTTCTTCACAACTGATACCACTTTATTTATAGTATGCTATTTGCATCTTTTCATTGTTTTCTTTAATGAAACGTACTTTTTTGATTAGTAAAAAATAAAAAACTATATATTTATCTTTAAACAAACAGAACTGGTGAATAAATCAAATTATGAGAAATTATTAATGCTTTATGAATTCTCAATCTTCTTGTTTCCCTGCGTTACGTTACGAGTATATGCGAAATCTCCATATGATGCGAACAAAGCTTTTGGCATACTAAGCACGAAGTATTTAGTTGTCTTAGATGCACTCACGACAGTAAAAATATTCAAAATAAATTAAAAATAAAAATAAGAAAAAATTTGTTTGACTATATTAGGTTGTCGGCATCTGTGATTTTAAATTAAATTTTTGTTATATTTCAAGGACCTATATGAAAATAAAAACAAATTCGTAACGTGTAAAAGTTGCAGATTATGTATAGGTTTGTTCATTTTAAAAGAGAGTTCTGCCGCAAGACAAAGTATAATATCTGTCAAATACATGGCAGAAAACGTTTAGTAACGTATCTGCTAGGCTAGATTAATGGAACAAATTTAAACATGAGTTGTTTAGGAGGATGGTGAACTAGTAAACATTTGCCAGATGGCAGCACGGTGAAATAAGACTCCAGCCAATAAGAAGCGGTGATCCTCTGATTGGTTGGAGTTTTATCCCACTCACGTCATTTACTGGCCTGAAGTCGGCGCTCGTCATCCTCATATTTTTTTGTAGCCGTGTGCTCGGTAGACAGGTCGAAAATCAACACGTTCTGCGCATCACGTGATCTTGGGCCAAGCGGGCGCCATATTGAATATATAAACAAAACTTTTGTTTCGGAGTAAATTGGTTATTTTACTAAAAAATGCCAGCATATAGTAATAGTCGGTGCAGAAATCGGAGCGAGCACGTTAAATAAAAGAATCTACAGTTCTTTTCGTTTCCGAAAAATATAGAAATTCGTGAGAGGTGGATTGCAGCATGCAACAAGGAAGTAAACCTAAAAACGTCTACTTTAGAAGTAAATCTAAACTGAAATACAAGCAAATTGCAACAATATTAAAAAATATATTTTATAGCTCGGATCTGCTCGATTCACTTTTTACGAAGTTGTTATAAGCCAAAACCAGCTTATTTACAGAATTCCGAAAATTACTCCCCTAAACGAGTCCGCAAACTTTTAGATAATGCTATTCCAACAGAAAATTTGCAATCATTAAAAAGTAGAGATGTACTAATAGAAGTTCAAAACCAAGATAATATAGTAAATATTAATGAGAATAGCAGGTACAAATTTTTGATTTCATTACTATTATAAAGCTGCGTACAAAAGCAGAATTATTTTAAAGAATTTAAATTCGGTTTGAAAATTGCGGTCGTATTTCATTGGTCGATTAAGAAGCCACATGGCTCCCGCTTGGCCCAACGCGCTGATTGGCCGTTGACATAGGATGCGCATGAGCACACCTTGTTTTCCTTACACCATGGATCTGACTAGCTCAACTAACTGACACCGTTGATACGGCCTCTCGTTGTGAATAATGATACTAGTGGGAGCCCGGACTTTGCATTGATTAGCATAGCGATTTGCGTATAATTTGTGATTTTTAATAATAAAATAATTATTATGGAGGTCGGAGAGTTTGCACCATGTAAGAAAAACTCCAATAGTGATTATTGTGCAGTGTGAGGGGTTGTGAGAGCAGAGCAAACAAGAATTTAAGTCTTAGTTTTCATCGCTTCCCGAGGCCAAATGAACGCATCGTAAACAAGCCGAATGCATAACATAAAATATAGGTAGATTACAAATTTACTGTAGATATAGAAAAGAGCTATGCTATGTTTACATTTCTCGCCTAAACCAGCTTTACGTGAAGAAGAACAAAGTACAATATTGCTGCTTGTCGGTACCTCACCATTTATTTTGTAAGGATTTTCTCTTCAACTAGAGGTCTGCAAGCAGACAGTTGTAAAGCTTTGCTATCATATTTTCCGACTACTGCAATTTAACCACATCTTATACAAAATTAATCGCGTTATGAAGGATTACTGCCAGCCCAATCGCAAATACTCTTCATAGATAGTATTTTAACGAAAAACTAGTTCTCTTCATTCATTAGGACCGTATTAGCAACGAAGATAGACCATTGATGCGCCCCTACGACAGCCGCTGCCTGGCGCCCCTGGCCGGAGTGGTCAGTATGAATCCAACGCCGGTAAAACCATTTTTCCGAATATGTCCTTAAGGGGACGCCGGATATCTCTGTCCTTGTCTAATTGAGTTTTCATTCATAATTTTAAGAGAAATCATATTTTTCTTTAAATAATAGTTGTCCCCGCTTCGTTTTATAGTAATCTACATATATGTCCAAGCTGGGTTCATATGATTGTTTTGTTTTCGAGAAAACTTTGACACACTAAAAGGGCCAACTACGTGGAGATTAACCTTTACATACTAAGTTTGTCAAAGTTTTCTCGAAAACAAAACAATCATATGAAACCAGCTTGGACATATATGTAGATTACTATAAAACGAAGCGGGGACAACTATTATTTAAAGAAAAATATGATTTCTCTTAAAATTATGAATGAAAACTCAATTAGACAAGGACAGAGATATCCGGCGTCCCCTTAAGAGGATGTCGGAGCTACAATCGTGTTTTTTCTTTTAGTGATTACTTTTGAAGAATAGAATGCATGGGAAAATCAAAAGGAGACACGCGTAGTGCTCTGTATAATAAAGCGTTTGCATGCAAGATAAAGTTGATCTGTTAAGTTATTTTTCTAATTAATTTGAAATACGATAGGTTGTTTACGCATGGAAACCTAACCTCAAAATTTTAATCCTACCAAACTTTTGCAAATAACTTTTTATAACGTTATTTTACAGTAAAATTCGGAGCAGACCTGTATAGTGCTTACTATAATTAACCGACCTATACAAGATAAAGTTAATCAGACTTGTAGTTTTTACATATGATTAGAAATACAAAATAGGTCGGACAGCAAACAAAGGGGGAGGGGGGGGGGCTCCGACATCCCCTTAAATAACAACTTTTTCATAGGCTTAAGAAACAAAATCGCATCTCAAGTCATCTTTTTTGTTGACTTTTCGTAGGCTTGACGGAGCGGATCGAGCAGGGGAAACCCCCCTAATATATATATATAGAATGATTTATTATTCTAGGGTCCAATCAAAGTAGTCCCACCTTGTGGTTGGAATTAGAACTACTGAAAGTTATAAGAAATCAGAGGTCTCATAACCCCAAATAAACGTCAGTAGAAAACTATTTTAAAGTTAAAGAGTTTGAGCGGATAAAATGGAATTATAATCAATAATACTTCCAAAATTATATGAGGCCCTTTATAACTGACTAGATAATAAAATATAATTAATTTATTCTTCATGTTTAAACTTGCCTCCATGAATCACGTGACTTATTATAACTTTCAGCAGTGATTACAGCGTGCTCTGATGGGAGTTAGACCCCGAATTACCTGAAACTTAGCAGAGTTGTAATGCTACAAAAGAAAGGGCAATGATGTCTTGGTTTTTCATAATTCGGTTTATTTATTAATTGTAATCAAGACGAATTCAGAGAAAATAAGACGAATTTCAGAAAATGTTATAAGAAAAAATATAGAAAAAATTGGGTCGGCAAGTTAAGAATCGTATCAGTATTTATATTTCCTTGATATCTATTCTAAATTTTAATTTTACAAAACTTCGTTAGAATAATGTATGAAAAGATCATAAAATATCTACAAAATATATGTATACATATATATTTTATAGCAC
This sequence comes from Gastracanthus pulcherrimus, assembly GCA_949152435.1. Lineage (NCBI taxonomy): Eukaryota > Metazoa > Arthropoda > Insecta > Hymenoptera > Pteromalidae > Gastracanthus > Gastracanthus pulcherrimus. The sequence continues at coordinate 29,735,654 of OX424573.1, read as the reverse complement.
ACTAACCTCAAAATGCCAACTTTATTGTCGATTTTGAGGTTGTTGTGCTATAAAATATCGTATGAGACTGTTGTGGGAGGTGTTTTTCTACCTTGCTCGATTTTCTCACTCGCTTCGCTCGTGCGAAAACCCTCGAGCAAGGTAGAAAACCATCTCCCACAACAGTGTCATAATATACTATTATACATGAATTTTAGCGTATAACATTAATTCACGTCTTGTATAGTCAGGCAAGTAACAGATCCGTGTAGTCAGGTGGTCAGCGCATCAGCATGTAATTTATTAATTGTTTCTATGTTCATATTTGTATTACTATTTTTGGTGTTAATATGTTTAAGAGGGTGTCAAACCATTCAAATTTCTCACCGGAATTCCTGACCTTAAATCTTTGACCGAGGTATGAACAATTGATTACAATTAATAAATAAACCGAATTATGAAAAACCAAGACATGATTGACATTCCTTTTGTAACATTACCATACTCTATTAAGTTTCAGGTAATAATATATCATTGAATATATAAGTGGCATTTGAACGAAATTTCGGATCGCCTTTTGTAGATCTCTGTTTTATCATGAAATTTGGTTCCAATGCCATTGATGTAAGCCACATAATTTTTACTTGGTAGTATGCACAGTTGTATAGATAATTACAAAATGAAGGACAATGACCTCTTAGTTTTTCACAGTTCAATTTATTCTTTTAACTATAGCCAACATTTTAGAATTCCCTGGTCGGTAAGGTAGGGAAGATAAAAATTGACTTTGACACCCCCTTAAAAGAAGCTTAACACATGTAGGGATACGCGAAAAGGAAATATTTTTTTTATGAAATTTAACATCCGGATTTCGGATCGGAATCGAGCATGGATTCGATTTAGGTTTACGTCACTGATTCATACTTGATCTATAGAAATCTGATGTAGGTACGTGAGGTCTGCTACACGGGTTTTGGAGCATAATCGTTTGCAACAGATTAAAACGGATCCGAAATTTACAAACTTTTAAAGCACCCTGGATTGAAACGGAATCGAAAGTTTTTAAAAATGTTGAAGCGTAATACTTAGATTGAAGCGGATAAAAATGGATTCAAAAACCGGATTGAAACGGATTGATCTATTTTGTATCTGTTTCAAATCCGTTTGTTTCCGAAAGAAGCTTAGCAGAGGGGCCACACGTGTGTGGGTTTTAGTTTTGCGTTTTTTTTGTACGTTAGAAATAATATTATATATCAATCTAGTTGAAATGCATTTGAAAAAACATAAAATTACCTAACTTTTACGGCTGGAAATTTTTGGTAAGGTAATTTCTTTCGTTTGTCATAAACAAAAACGTTTCTTTTTGGTCTTTTTTGAAACTGCTATATATCAAAAACGTATGATGGAAATTTATTGAAAAAATTTGAGATGATTAGTAACATGGAGTATAATATCCAGTCACAATTTTGAGCCATTTTATTTGTCTCTTAACGAGAAAGAAATCATTTTGTAAAAAGGAGCGCAAGTGTGGCCCCTTTGCTAAGCTTCTTATACACTCGCCGCACAGAATTTACAGATGGCGCTTTTTGCTTCAGGAAGCAAATACCCCTTTAGGGAATGCCGGATACCGACATTGCAGTTTTTCGTTTCATTTAATGAATAAATGAAATTTTCAAATTTCGCGAACGTACGCACAATCTATTTATTACTAAGAATGTGCGTACGTTCGTAAAATTTAATTAAAGTAAAACTTTACCGCGCAAAAAGGAAAAATTGATAATGCCAGTATCTGGGTATAAGGTATAAGACTCCGACCTCTCCTAAAGTCCCCTTAAGGGGACGCCGGATATCTCTGTCCTTGTCTAATTGAGTTTTCATTCATAATTTTAAGAGAAATCATATTTTTCTTTAAATAATAGTTGTCCCCGCTTCGTTTTATAGTAATCTACATATATGTCCAAGCTGGGTTCATATGATTGTTTTGTTTTCGAGAAAACTTTGACACACTAAAAGGGCCAACTACGTGGAGATTAACCTTTACATACTAAGTTTGTCAAAGTTTTCTCGAAAACAAAACAATCATATGAAACCAGCTTGGACATATAATTAGGTTACTGTAAAACAAATTGGAGACAGCTATTATTTTGTCATTAAACAATTAACTTTGTAAATAAATAACGAAATACGTGTGTAGGATAGTAGGAATCTACTGTCGGTATCCGACGTCTCCTAATGTATTTACTACTCTGTAATGGGTTAGCAAATTGTCCACCAGTGGCGCGCTACGGGTTATCGCTAGGATGCGAAATGTAACATGACAGTTCTTACGAGAGAGACAAGGACATCTGCGTCTCAAGTTACGACTGTGAATACGGCTCAAAAAAGTACTTTGGTAAAAAAGTTGAAGTTTGATGACAATTTCAATATAACATATAAAAAAATTTTCCAATGATGTTGACCAAAATTACCAAAGATATTTGACTTTTACGAAACTTTGAGATCTGACACGGGGGCGTGACCACTATATATAGTACACATAATTTCGGTCTTATCTGCGCCATGTTGACGTCTCAATGACGTTCGAGTTACAATCACGTTCGAAAATTTACGGGCCTTGTCTGGTTTAGCTCTAATCCACCAGAGGGCGAGAGCTCGGTGTCAGATCCCAATACGAATAAAAAGAATAATAAATAGCCCCGGTCTCCCCACAATATATACCTATGTATAAGACGTATATAGTGGTCTTCTCATCTTCTGATTCTGTCCAATATACTCTCCATACTGTTTCTACCCGGCACAAAGTATAATCTATATATATATATTGAATGCAAATTAATTTTTTCTTTTTATTATAATTAATACACTTTAACATGATGAATAGTGTATATTCGAAATTAGGAAGTTTAAGCAAAGGTAGTAAGAAACAAATACAATATTATCTGGGTATAATATGCAGATATGTATATTTATTTCATAAGTAAATTATATATTAAGAAAATTTTATGATACCGCATAAAAGGCAACCAATTATGAGTCAGCAATTATTTATGCTTAGTAATACTAATCACTGTATGGTATATAAAATTGTTTTTACTCACTTTAGGTTTAAGAAGCACAAGAAATATTATTAGTAAAAGTGTATCAGAAATGGAGCATAAAAATTATAATACTTTGGCTGTCACAGAGCCTTCACAATCTGTTTTTCACGTTCAATTAAACAGACCAAACAAATTAAATGCCATGAACAATGATATGTGGTTGTATGTAAATTAAACAATTAAGATTTAAAATCTTATAGTCATACTTTACATTAAACGAATAACTTTTTGTGATCTATTCTTTTTTAGAGAAATTGGAGAATGTTTCAATGAACTTTCTAATAAACCAGAATGTAGAGTTGTAATTTTGTCAGGAGCTGGAAAAATGTTTACTGCTGGTAAACAAATTGTTATTTTGTCTATTTAAAATTAATTCATAAACTGAATATGATTATATTTTCTTTCATATTTAGGACTAGACTTGATGGATGCTATGAAATTATTTCAAGAATTTGATGAATCAATGGATATTGCTCGAAAGTGTAAAATATTACAAAAAAAAATTAAAGAATTTCAAGATTCATTTACTGCAGTAGAAAAGGTATTGATTTTCTATATTCCATTAAAAATTCAAAGCTTTATGTTAATTATGACTTTTTAAATAATTTATAGTTTAGGTTCATTTAAGTTCAATGGTGTATTAATTTAGCTTTTTTCTCGCATTCAGACATTTATAAAATTGTTGCAGTATTTATAGTATCTTTTCAAAGAAATAATATTTGCCACTATATTGTTAGAAGTTATAATTTTTTAATTTATATATATACTTGAATAATAATAATACTTGAATTTTCAGTGTGAAAAACCAGTGATTGCAGCTGTTCATGGACCATGCATTGGTGGCGGCGTAGATTTGATATGTTCTACTGATATCCGTTATTGTTCATCAGATGCTTGGTTCCAAATCAAAGAAGTTGATTTAGGAATGGCTGCTGATATTGGAACATTACAAAGACTACCAAAAATAATTGGTTCTCAAAGCTTAGTAAAAGAGCTTGCTTATACAGGTAGAAAAATGTTAGCGTCAGAAGCTCTTCAAATTGGTTTTGTAAGCCAAGTTCTAGATGATTATAAGAGGTTTGTGAATTAAATAAAAAATATTTTATTTCTACTTGATTACTATAGTTTTTTAACTTAAATAAATTAATTTAAGTTTGATGGATAAAGCTCTTGATGTGGCTAAGCAAATTGCAGCTAAAAGTCCAGTAGCTGTACAAGGAATAAAGCTTAATTTGAACTATTCAAGAGACCATACTGTTGAAGAGGGTTTAAATCACATTGTATGTATTATACATTAAAAAATAATCATTCCACCTAAAAAAAAATATATTAATTTAAAATATTCTATTTTAGTTAATGAGAAATCAAATTATGTTACAAAGTGAAGACTTTATCAATGCAGCAACAGCATTAGCAACAAAGAGTGATCCACCAATTTTTTCAAAATTGTAATATGTTTGTTACAAAATGTTAATTTTGTATATTATAAGTAACTTGTAAGATAAATATTTGAAAACAAGCATTTATACAAATTTATATTAATATTTTATACAAAAAAAATTATTTTTTATATAATACATGTTATATTTTTTAATAAACCTTGTAAAACTTGTTACTAAATATCCGATAAGTTTCTTTATGCGATTCAAAATGCATTAATATAATTTTTTCTTAGGATTTTGTAAATGGGATCTTTTTATTGAAACTACTTTTTGTACTTGGATTTTTTTGCATAATGTCTTCTTTTGCTTCTATTGCATAGATATTTTGGTCGTTTTGAATCTGTATTATACCGAAATTTTATTTATATTTTATGTAATTTATTTTCGGTGATGAATGAATAAATAATTAACTTATATACTTACAATCAATAAATTAATATAATGCTCATAATTAATTTTATTTGTCTGTGGATCGCAAGCAACAGACATCATTTCATTTACTTCTTGTGCAGTAAATGGTTCTCCGATTTCCATTACTGCTTTTTCCAAATCACTTCTTGAAATGTAACCTCGATTTTGTGGGTCTAAAACTTGAAATGCTTTTAGTAGATCTTCTGGATCACCTGGTTTGTACCTAACATTTTAAAATTAAAATTTTATAATAAATATGTTAAAATTTAATTTTTTACTGCATTATTTTATGGATTTTAAAAAGTGGTAAAAAAAGTTACAATAATATGATATGAAAAATTAGTTATATATACTTTTGTTCACTGATTGCCTTGCACATGTACTCCACAAAACGAGCTTGTGGAACACAATTATTTTCAACATCTTCTACTTCTACTTGTATTTCTTGTAATTCTGCTTCAGTGATCACGCAACCTTCAATAATGAAATTTTGTTAAAAGATATTTGTTTTTTTGTGTACTATACTTATTATAAAATTTTATCCATACCAACAGATCTTATAATTGTTCCCAATTCTCTAACATCTACTTGATGACTTTTTGCATTATCAAATACATCAAAAGCTTCAATAAGTCGTTTTTGTAATTGTGAAGATTCCACTAAAAATAATAAACAATTAATTTTACACTAACAAATACTGATATAATATCTTAAATAAGCATACTAATGTATGTTTGAAAAGTGAAATCAACAAGTCTATAAATTAGTACCTATGTGAGGTTGTCAATTATAATCAATATCACCATGACAATACAATTTCTTTTAATAATGTATGCTTGATGATATATTATTTTATATTGTAATGTATTTGAAATAATATTAATTTATTGTAATATAAAATAAAGTTCTATTTTTATATGCAGGGTTAAATTTATTTTTTAATTTCATATACTTACCTTTTGGAGTTGAGTCATCCTGTTCGACTTTATTTGCACTTTTGATAGGAGCGCTTTTTTTGGCTTTTCTCATGTTTTGTTTTAAATATTATAAGTAATGAAATTTATGGTATTTAGTTTAAATAAAAAAAGATAGTGAAATAAATACAGAAGTAGTATATATAATAAACAAATTTTAAATAGTAATTTAACCGTAGGTAAATAAGTATTTGAAAAAAATGTAAATAAAAAACTATGTTTTATTATTTAAAAATCGCATGATTTACTTAGAATTATTTTATCAATGTACATTCAAAATTATATATACAAAATTAAACATAATTATTTGTTTCTGAATTGGTATTAAAAATGCGAAGTTTGTTTATAGATTTCATGCATGTCATCCATGATTTCTTGTGCACCTGTTCCAATCTTTTTGGCAATTTCAATTTTTTCATTTACTGGTAAATCAAGATATTTCCTCACTAGGTCTCCATCTATGATTCCTCTTGCGGGATTTCCTTGCATCCTAACAGAACTTTTGTATGTCCTTTTAAACAAATATTTACAAATTAGTAAATTTAGAATAAATTAGAATGTTATATGAAACTAGTTTCAATAAAAAAAATAATTACCTGAAAGCCTTAGGATTTAATCCTGCTATATGATAAATATGACTGACTAACACATTTTGTAACATAAGCAATCGCCGATACGTCTTTTCAGGAACTGGAAGAATATAGCCAAGACTTCCATCCAATGTTGCTATGAAATTAAAAATTCATGTTATTATTGCTAATTATGATATGAAATTTAAAAAATAATTTATGTTTGATGTACTCACCATACATTGTTACATGTCTTTTATCAGCACCAGAAAATTGTTTGCTTAGATTAGCTGAATCAATCATTTTACATTTTATTCGGAAAAATGTATTTATTTTTTGTCCTAAATGTATATCTGCTTTTCTAATTAATTTTTGTCCTCCAAGGCTTTGAGAGGATTCAGGCTGATATGAAAAGATTGCAATATTGCTTTCCCCATCAGCTACAATAAATCCTAGTTCACTATTCTGTATAAAATATTCAATCGCATAAATTTCTGTAGTTCTAAAATCCTAAAAAATTATGAAAAAGTTAATATTGAAATATTTAATGATTAATTGACTGTCATATATAAAAATTTATTCCATACGTACTCTACTAACAAGAGAAAGAGTTTTGTACTCTTGTTGGAATCTTAATAAGCTTACAGACTTATAAACATCAGCAACGAGAATCAAACTCTTAATACTAAGCATTTGACATACATAAATTTGAGTATCTATAAATGCAACTCCTACCAAATCATTATCTTTTAATTGCCAAATATAAATCTGCAAAAATATAAAATATTATTAATGTAAAATCATGAAAATAAACTTTTATCTGAAAAGAAAATAAGAAAACCTTTTGACCGATTGCTGAAACTAAAAAGCCGGATACTTGAGTTATCGCAGTTACAGGCCCCTTTTGTTCCTTTGCATAAATTTGTTTAAACCTATTTTTAGTAAGTGGTTGACCAGGTTCAGGTACGACTTCAATGATATCAAATATAAATATCTAAATAAAAAATAAAATTAAATAAACATCATGAGTTAATAAATAGTATAACAGTATTAGACATAATTGAGAAACGTTATTTACTCGGCCTCTACTTGTAATGTCTTCTCCATAATTATAATTTGTTCCAATAACAATATACCCCTTTAAACCCGACCTTGTTCCTTCATATGCCAGAGAAACGTTTTTTAAACATGTAACATGTTCCCATTGATCTAAATCAATTTTCGTATTTGGAATAGTATCCCAAGAAACTGGAGAAAATAATACTATACTGAATTGCTCTTGAGTTGGGTATAAAAATCTTTCATTTCTCTCTTCTTCAGTGAATTCCTACAAATTAAAACAGCTTTTACATATATGTTTCATTTGAGTTACAATACAAGGTATTTAGATGGCAATATTTACTTTATCTTCTCCATTAAATCTGTAATAACTTTTCAATGGTTCTGCTATACTGGTTACTACACAATATGTCTTACTTTCAAGATGATATGTTACGAAATGAGGTGTACAACGTAGAGGTACTTTTCTGACTGGCCAAGGTGCATCATAAGACAAATGTGTAGGCAAAACACAGATCCTCAATTCATCCTGATAAAAAAAAATTTGTTTAATTTTCGTGAACACTCAAAATTTAGGAAACATCAATTCTATAAGTGCATGTACAAAATGTATGTTATACCTTTCTGTTAAAGTACAAAAAGCCTTGTGGACAATTAACATTATTAAATGGTGCAAATGACTTTACAGGTCCATCAATATTCATTGGGTGAGCTCGCAATTCTCCTCTTCCAGTTAAAAATAACCAGTGAGGATAATCACCACCAATAAATACTCCATTGTAACCTGCAATGTTGCTAAAGTACCGTATCATGCATAATCGTGTATCATTCATACACGGCATATCTTCTTCTTTTGGTCCTATTCTGTTAAAAATTATTAAATTGTATGTTTTGACATTTCATCGTATCCAGTAACAAAAAATATTAAAAAAAAAATTTTTTATTACCTTGCAAATCCTACAATGAAATTATGATCTATTTTTTTGAAACGCAATTTTAAGTAACCTTTTGGATATCTATATACTTGATATATCTGTAATTCTGTATCTAGCCGAAGTAAAAGCATTGGTCTATTTCCATGATGTCCTAAAGCTACTACTGCAATCTCACGAACCTATGAAAATATCAATACAATTTAATAATATTTCATAAAAGAATATTATGTTTCTCTACAATATTTATATAAATTTACCTGTAGTTCAGGATTAACAGGTTCATTTGATTGTGAACCTTGAACAGTTGTAAATTCCATGCTGTCGTGTAATATATTCTGTCCAAAACCAAAATTTCTTATTAAATATGACAAACGTAATTCTGGTAATGAATACACCTCTAATGTCCCACTGTCTCTATATACGAATAGCCAATATGAAGGTTTTATTTCTTGTAAATACTGTTGCCACCTATCAAATTAAATAAAATTTATTAGTAATTAAATTATTTATTTTAAAGTATATTACGAAATATTATAATGTATAAATCTACCAAGGAGGTTTCTTTGTTGGATTTTCTTGAGGTTTAACTACGGGTATAACTGGCATTTGAAATGTTGGTGCATCACCATACAGTAAGTCATCTTCATTATCAACATTTTCGATTATTTGAGGTTCATCTGAATTATCATTGTCAAATGCTTCTTCATCAACATCTTCAGGTAAAACTGTTGTGAATAAACCACTAACATCTCTGTAAGCGCATACTGCTTCTATTTGTGGACGCTGAATAATAAAAACAATATTTAATTACGATAATGATTTATAAGTACCTATAGTAACATGCTCAGTATACTAATTTATAAGACTTCCTAATTTTCAAGTAATACTTTTATTTATAAATTTTAAGTTCATAGAACGTTTAATATTTTAATATTTTAAACAATAAAAATATAAACTTACAAACATTAAATTTACAGCTTGAGCATGTAGCCGTGCAGTGCCTCTTCCTTCTCTTAGTGTCAAAAGTATCACTTGACCATCTTCAGAAAGTAAAGTAACATATGGATCTGCACAACTAGCATGTACAATAGGACATCCTAAATCCATTGGCATATGTTGAATCTAGGCATTTTATTAGAAAGAGGTCATATTAAATATAATTTTTATAAAAAAAATATACATGATAACTAAAAGAATATGTGTAGGTTTACGGCATAATGAAATGTCAACGTTTCTAAAAATTCAGATATAAATGCAAAAAATAGAGAAAGTGTAAAAATAAGTGACTATATCTACTATCTATAAATTTTTTTAACATTAGTTTAAATGGAAAATAAAAACTTTAAACCTTATTATCTGAAAAACATAAAAAGTGGACTTATATCGTTATGCCTTTAACCCACAGATATATACTTACTTGTTCTAAACCTTGCAATAATCGTACACCCATTTGTGTGACTTGAATGATGTATCTATTTGAACCAAGATTTCCAGCAAATATTGTTGTACCTTGTGTACTGAATCCACTTTGGTCTACAACTTCGTTAATTTCTTGTCCTGTTTGAAGTACCTATTAATAAAAAAACATTATCAATTTAATAATATTTCATGCAATTTATATTTAAAATGTAAGTTCATATACATTTAAATGTTATATATTAAATTAATATTATAGTCACTGATTACCAATACAATACAAAGAATGCATTCAAATTGTTTTAAAATTAATTACCATTGTCGAATCATCTTGAGTTAAAATTAAGAATCCATGTGTTGCCTCAGTGTCTGTTTTTCCTCGATTGTCACTAGCTGTCGAATCAATAACTGTCCAAATATTTTCATACCCAGGTAAATCAAACGTAGTTATGACCTAAGTATAAAAAGATTATTTTTTAATAAATTTCATTTTTGAAACATATGATCAGAATATATACATTATTATATAAATACATGTATTACCTGCGGGCGGATAGATCGTTGAAGAACACAAAGAGCGCCATTTTTACCGTAACCAGAGGTTGTAACCAATTCTACATCAGGATCTGAATTATGTAAAAATTCTTCTGATAAAAAAGCAGGTTCTCCCATGGAAATGTTCCCGCATGGTCCAATATTCAACAAACTGTCGCATACCTGATTGAGAAATAAAAGAATTTTTTTATTGAATGTGAAAGATAACTTATGAAGCATAAGAGCACCTTTTTTATACCTCAAAAATATAAGATGTGATTTGAATAGAAGTCTGTGTTTCACTACCATAAACTTCCAGTTCTTCAGGATCTTTTATGTCTAATACATCAGATGCCATCCAATCTTCTAAATAATCTTGTTTTACTTTTTTGGTTGGTGGTTCTTGACTATTAGTACTATTTAAGGATATTTCTAGTATTGAAATGTCATTTATTTTTTCAGATTCTTTTTCAGTAAATCTTAATAATAATGAGTTACCAAGTCGAGATCCAAGAAATAAATAATTATCATCACACAAGCAAACCTACAATAAATTATTTATATTTATATATTAAAATTATTTTTAAATCTTCTACATATAAGTACCTATAAAGGTAATGCATATTCAAAATTGAAAAAGATATACTTACACAAGACGTCAATACACTAGCAGCAGCTTTATCAAAATGAAAGCCTCTGACTGATCTCATACTGTCAGCAAAAAGAGACAACACATATAGTTCTCCAGTTTTTAAAGATATTACTAAACGATCAGGTGAAATGAATGCAACTTGAGAACTTTCTAAACTTATTTTAACACCTTCTTGAGGTTCTAAACATAAAAATAATTTTGTAAATATCATATAAAAAATGTGGCATGATACTTTTAAGAAATTAGTTACATACTGAGAGGAAAATTTGTACATGTATCAGATAAGCTATTTAATGATACGCCATAAGGAGGAATACTTTGATTTAAATAAATTAAAGAATTTATGGCCATTATTAATGTGCCTCCAAGAGGTTTCTTTACTGCTACAGCTTGGTAACAATCAAATGGCAAATTTGAAACAGACCAAATGATTGGATGTACCTTTTGCTGAATATTTAATGATATAGCAACCATTGCACAAGTATCTTGTCGTACTGCTATTCGTCTAAAGTGATTGAAGATACACAAATATAGTTAAATGAATATTTTTATCGATTTAATTAAGATAAATTATATCTGGAGCACAATTTTACTTACCCTGCAAATGTTCTGACTGGTTCATAAAGAATCAATAGAGTTGGCTCATAATATCCATGCAAGAATTGTAAGTCAATTATATTATCCATTTTTTCTTCTAATGTTTTTAATACAATCATGTACGATGACAAGATTGGTGTTTTACTAGATGAAGATTTTGTATTTTCTAATAAATCTCCTTCATCTAAGACTGGATCCTTACGAAAAGGTAAGACCACTAATTTCCTACCATAAATTAACATTACTGCACACCTTCCTTCAGGGTCTACTCTGACGATAGGCACATGGTGGTGATTTGTCCAACCATCCTATTTTAAGTAATATATTAATACATTGAATAATTGAAAATGCATTGAAAATATTGTGTTGTAAACACTTATAATTAAAAAAATATTTTAACACTCATGCTTAACGTCAAAGTTTTTTTGCAAAATTTTAGTAACTGTTTTCTTAAAGGGAGACTTAAAATTGATATGTTATAAGAATTTTTTCTTAGGAATGACAGTAATTTAATTCATAAAAATAATGTTTATTAATCTTATAATGAAGTATAGAATTAGAAGAAAAAAGAGCAACTTATTTTAAAATAATTAGCTAATAGATATATTAAGGAAACTTAATTCAAATATTCTTAAATTATATTTGTATACAGTAATTTATCATAGAATAGTGTACATATGAATTTACATACTTTAATTTCTTCTTCTTCAAAATAATGTAATGAAACTGTTCTAAGACTATGAATTTCAGGATCATACTCTACAACAGATAATTTAGCTTCTCTGAAGCTCAAAAGAAGAGAATCTCTAGGCGAACCGATTAGCTGGACTGCTTGCATTGACATGACATTTCCGTGCAAAGTATATTGTGCAAGACACTCAAGCCTCATTTTTGGTGGACGTAATTCTGCCAAATAAACAATAAAATGTTTAAAAATCAATATAAGATTTATAAGGAATGAAATAGACGGTAAATAATTTGAAAAAACTCGAGTTTAATTCAGTAAAACGTAATTACCAGTGAATTTCTCCTTCTTTGCTGGATCGACGTCGGGAATTAATCGAAAAACCCGAATGATGTTCGCACCCGCGACGACGAGGCATTTCTCGGCACGATTAAAAAAATTGCAAGTTATCGCGTGTTCCACCCCCGTTGCGGGGTGGGTTGTTTTAGAAATTGAATACATTGCCGTCTCGTTTGTTGTAAACAAACGAGTCGGTGTGTCGCTGATGCTCTAACCTAATAAAAACTTTTTGGAGAAAAAGCGGCTGCGGCACGCTTACCTAACCTTCACTGCGAGTCGGGAGTGCGAGTTAAATACTGAACGTATTCTACACTCAAAACGCAGAAGTTTATAATTTCGTACATATTCTACGGAAAATAACACATCTGCACGTGCGAAATTATTACTGCAATTTGCATTTAAGTATTTCACCAATGTATACTGCAGCAGTACATTTAATCTGAATAATAGATAAACAATCAGATACAAAAGCCACAAATAGATATGGCATCGCTATTATAGCTGAAGATAAGATGAGATAATGCACGGATAGATCTTCACACATGCGCATTGATCCTTGCCACTTGCGGAAAATCGCGGGAAACAGTCATTTTAATAACAAACAGTGTCATAGTACTATTTATTTATTTATTTATTTATTATGTTAGGTTTTGTTAAGAAAACTTAAGGAAAATGTAAATAATTTGTAAATATGAGTTTTTAAGTAATCCCTATAAAAGGCAGTGCAGATAATAGAATTTAAGTGTGTTGACATGTGCGCTCGTAGATTATTGTTGGTTAAACAGATTCATCGATAAGCCGGATCGCGCGCTGAAACTGTTTTTTTTTTATTTTCTTACGTGTGACGACGTTTATTTAACGAGGGAAGCTTATTAGTTTATCGTAATTAATTTTATGATAAAAAGGACCGTTTATTATGCCGCTCGTGAGAAAACCAACGCGCTATGCGCATCCAGAAGGACACACCGATGTTTGTTATTTTACAGGTAAAAAGTAAGTATTTCCAATATTCTCTTAAAATTATTTAATTATTTAATATTAAAAAAATTGTTAAAACTTACTAGAATTGTATTAACATTTTAATGATCTTTTAGAGGTGGACTTGTTACTTGTGGTACAGATGGTGATGTTCGAGCCTGGATTAATTTAATGGATGATGATCCATCAACTAGTTGTATTTCGGAACAAGCTACAGCTGTGATTTCAAAAGTATTTATATCAATTAAAGAACAAATTTATAATTTATTGTAAATATCATTTAATGTTTTCATTATTTTATTAGAAAGAGAAATTGTACGTTGGAAATGATAATAATACAGTACAGATCCTTACTCATCCGGATCTTGACAAAGAAGGAATTGTTACTAGATTTTCAGCTACTGTATCTGCATTATCAACTACAATTGATAGCAATTTAATTGTTTCTGGTGGCTGGTAAGATTAATGAAAATAAATTAACATGTACAAGTTCACAATAAATTGGTTGAGTCTGATTCAATCAATTTTAGACAGGACTCTTATAAGTTTTTTTTTGTAGAAAACGTTTAGGCCAATGAATATAAATAATTATGATTATTTTGAAATTTCAAATTATGTAGATGTTTGAAATCAAAAACAAATACCTTCCTTCTATGTGCATCTGAGAATGAATGATTTGAATGTCTTAAATATAAATTATTCATCGATATCAATCAGACCTGTTTAGTGTTCATTGATTTTAGCGTCTTACTGATAATTAAATTATACATATATATATTTTCTATTTTTCTATTTATTTATGTATTTATTTATTTATTAACTAGAAATAAGGAAACAAAATACTTTGTATTCATTTTTCCTCTATTTACTTTTTTTGCTCTTTTGTTTTTAAAGAGTTTCAAACCTGTATACAAATAAATAAATAGTCAGTAAAATTAACTATCTATTTATTTAATTTGATGATTTACATGTATGTATTTTTAGTGATATGCGAATTCAAGTTATAAATATAAATACGTCAGATAGTTTTGAATTGACTGGACATGAAGCGCCAATACTAGGATTATCTCTAGATCCAAAAGAAGAATTTTTGGTACGTATGTTTATAATTGATAATTATATTAAAAATTTTCATTTAATTTTTAAATTAATTTTTAGTCATCTTCAAGTGGTGATGGTACAATTAGAGTATGGAGTATTAAAGAAAAGAGATCCATTCATACTTGGAACAATGTGGTCCCAAAATGCAATTCTTTTTTTACTGCTAAAGTTTATGGAACTCCTTCCTTTCATTGCAAAAGTGGAGAATATCTTGCATATCCATATGGTAAAGAAATAGTGGTTGTAGAAAGGTCTTCTTGGAAAGAGACATTCAAACTAAAAGCTGCTGACATAAAAAACGTATGTTTTATTTGTATCACAAGCTAGTGTACAAGGCCGTATTTTCTTTATTAACATAAATGTTTCTAAGAATAAAAATATTTGTTTCAACATTTATTTTAATATACATTACAGGAGCTGAGTATTTGCAAATTCTCTGAGTGTGGAACTCTTTTGGCAGCAAGTTCAACGTATGGTGAAATAGTTGTTTGGAATGTTGAAAGCAAAGAAGTTGTTGGATATGTTGAGCATCAGCAGAATGCTAAAATTACTTCTCTTGTTTGGCATCCAAATGAATCAAATGAAATCGCATTTTGTGATGCTCTTGGACAGCTTGGTTGTATTGAAGTTGTAAGTATTATTTATTATTGTAATATTTAAAGCAAGAGCATTTTATTACAAAATTTTAAATATTGTATATTTTCAATGTAGCATGCATCAATGGATAATAAGTCTCTTGATGATTTAGTAGCAGAGCCTGTTACTAATGGACATATAGGTGATGACGATTTTATGTTTGATGATGACAATGATGACGATGATAATGTAATATCATTGAGCAAAATAAAAGCTTCTGTTCTTGATGATGATCAAAAAAGTGTATCTGACGTTGTATCAGAAAAAAAGTTTGAAGAAAAGCGTGCTTTTCCTGAAATAAATTTACAAGAGCCATTCCAACCTGGGTCATCTCCCATTCATTTATTATCTCGTTATATGGTAAGTTAAAAAAAAATAAATAATAAGCCAAACTAATCAGATCATTTTTTTCTTATTTCTTTCTCATGCATTATATAGATGTGGAATGATGTGGGGATAGTTATGTGTTTTACTTCAGAAGATGATGAAGATAGCAACATAGAAGTTAACTTTCATGATGTGACAGTACATCATTCTATGCACATCAATAATTATTTTCGACATACAATGGCAGCATTATCTACCGAAGCTCTGGCACTTGCAGCACCATCCTCTGAAGGTTCTGCAAGTAAAATCGTTGTAGTAGCGCTTCAAGGTATTTATAAAAATATGTTAAACTTTATCATACTTGACCACATAGAATTTTTGTCCATTTTCAAAATCTTTTCCAAAATTAATTCAAGGATAAAAATGATTTGAATACATTAAAGTCCCTTGATAAAATTATTGAAAAAATGCGATAAACAAAAATAATAGTATAAGATAAAAATATACATATCTTGAGACACAATTCTACTTAATATTACAATTCTATTAACATTTTACATATAGTGGTGTAACATTATTTGTGCGTTACACGTCTTCGTATCAACACGCTACCCATTCACACGTATTTTCCGCTACTTTTTGCATTGTTGATATTCAAATCTCTTGTTCACAAGGAAAGTGTATCAATTTCAGGTAAAAGGATTTTCATGGGGCTTGGAGAGATCTTTACTGGTACCAAAGGGGTCTCTTGGGCTCGTAGAGAGTCTTTTAGGCCACTATATTAAAATGAATTTCAACGAGTCTCGTCAGACTACTGAATACAAGCTATTCAGTTTTGATCGAAATAAATGTTACTTTAAATTTATGAGACTGAATTGCAAAATGAAACTATACAGTTCCATCCCGATTTTAAATCCACTTTTATATGGTCTTATTTGAATCGATACGAAATCGGTTGAATTTCTAATGGGTTCGAATAAAACCGGATAAGGATGCTTTCACATGGAGCGGAAGCCTATCTTGTCCATGAGAGCGACAATGGCAACCTATATCTACTGTCTTTGACGCTCTCATGGATAAAATAGGCTTCCGCTCGGAACGTTTCGTTCCGTGTAAAAGCTCCCTATGATCAAATAATCAATGTGGTCTTGCTCGAATTTTTGGTCTTATCCGGTTCCATTAATTTTTTATTTCACAGGTATTAACTATTGAGGATAGTGACAAAAAATATATAAAAAATAACACAATTAAAGAGAACATCTTTATATTTAGCTCAATTTCTTTATTTACTGTATACAAATTTCATCGTCGAACAATTTAATTTATCCCTTCATACTAAAATAATTAAAGAATTCTCAAATTATCATGTATTTTTCGTCACTCTCCCGGATACTTAATAATGTTGGAGCAAATTAATATTTTTATGAAACTAAGCTCTTTCCATTGTGCTTACCTTTTTTTAGTATAGTTTTTAGCGTAATGTGATGAATAAAAGATATCGACGTCCCTTACAAAGACTAGTACATTTTAGATTTCTCAAAAACACCTAGTTCGTTTTAATGGCCTCTTATAAGAAACTAGCTTTTTAGGGTTTCTGATTAATACTAATACTTTCTTAGATCCTCCAAGAAAATTATAGTTTTTGACTAAAATTTTTAAAATCGCTAATTTTTGTAGAAGATTTCTGACAAGAACTAGGTATTATTTTTTGAGAAAACTGAAATGTGCTAGTATTCGTAAGGGACGTTGATGTATACAACTATTCTTCAATTAAGAGTACACAATTGAAGTTAATTTGCTTCATATATCTCGAGAGTAAGAGTCTATTAGAACAAACTACATTTCCCAGGTTTCCTTTTTCGGTACCAGAAACTAGAGTTGGGTAAGTATTCGAGCGCAAAATATTTTCGGATATTTTTCTTTTTATTTTGTAAACTTTTGAGAAAAACATTGAAATATTAATCTAGGCATTGTAAATGTATTGTACCCATATGTGTGATATAAAAAGTTATTCAAAAATAGTATTCGTCGGATATTTTTCTAATTTAAAAATAAATCTTTAATTGTTCAGGCGCTCCTAAACATGTCTCATATCATTTGAATCGTACCCTGTAGTTAGGAGAGTTCGGATATATCTAAGATCTGTTTTATGTATCTTGTAGGAGAGAGTCCCCGAGAATGGACCCTCTTTCAGTATGGATGTCCATGGCTCCTGGGCTCCTTATATACCGCTAGCCGCTAACACTTTATATGCTGAATTAGATGCATATTATATTTCTTTTATTAAGGAGATTTACACATTTAAAACCTGATGAAAGAAAGCATATTGACCTTCACTTTTAGAGGTGTTAGACCCATTTATACCCTCAATATTCCTAGTGACAGAGCAAAGGTCATTCGAGATTATTATCCACTGACCGAAATATTCCAAGAGAACCAGCTGACTTTAATTATGATCAGAGATTCTTACTTTTAAATCGAATAACGAAAAAGCCATGTTTTTCTGTGTCAAAAGTTACTTTCCTAAGATTAAACACATGCCCAGTACGTAAGCTAACTAAATACTATTCGGATTTAAAGTGTCGTGGCCGGAGCAAAGCAGTAACGACAATTTCTTGTTCGTTAATAAGCATATAAAACGGATGAATTTAAAAACTAATTATGTAAACATATTCTTCATGTTTTACAGTTTCAGAATCCATAAAGAAAATAATTTAATAACAACTTTTAAGTACTTTAATCAATGATTATAAAATATGTTAGGTTTAAAAATACTAGTCTACTATTTTATTTTAAAAATAGTAGAGTAGATAAAACTTTATTTCCATAAATTCGAGTTGGAAAAATCTGAAAATGACTTTACTCCAATAATGAACCATTTTCGAAGTGATTTATGCATTTTTGAAAATCATGTAAAGTCTCAATTAGATTTAAAATCAATCCGTTGTATATGTTTATTTAGGAAAGAAGATATCGTTAAAACTGCTTTGCTTCGGTCATGACACTTTAAATCCCATTAATTATTATTTATATGAGATATGATTTAAAGTAAATAGACTTAGTAAACATATTATTTTTTATAACATTAACATATCTTTTAAGCATAATGTTTAAGCTTTCAGCCAAAAATACTCTTTTAAAAAATTATGACAGGGGCCCATAATCCAAAATCTAAATTTTTCATTATTTATTCATATTTAATTCAGTCAATTGTACTTCACCAAAAATAATTTATTACGTCAAACAAGTTCGTTCGTTCGACAAATACCATTTTCAATAGATTTTCTCCTAGACAATAAAGAGTTACAGTCAAAATAGCTATGGGTGTTGGTACTGGGGTACTCTCGCCTATATAGAGTATTCAATGATCGGCAGTTGAATTTAGTACACTATCGGAATGTGTAAAATAGGTCATCAATTTGACCGGGTCCCCTTAAATTATAGGATATCATTCGAATGATACATCATGTTTAGATGTACAGTTTGACCTCGTGCACTGTTAACCCTTGTGCACTGTTGCGGTTCTATACCTGCGCATTGTTACAATATAATTGCAAGTTCAGGAATGTATAAAGCTCACGAGGTCAAAAGTGTAAAATTATAAAATTAAACCACATAGAGAATAAAATCTTCAAATCAATACTTTTCATGAATTAAAAGCTGCAAGGTCCCTTAAAATTTTTTCTTTATTTTAACATTATACATTATCTAATTTTCTAAAAAACTTTAAGCACCCTACATTTTTGTAATTTTGTTATACGTACGACCCTGGCCTTTCAATCTGATTGGCTAACGCTGCAGTAACAGTGCCCAGGTGCGTCGGTCCCGACTTGTAACAGTGAGCGAGGTCTGACTGTATTTAGGTATATTTAAGAATGTATCGGAGAATAGTATTCGACTGATACTTTTTCAAATAATCGAGTAACCTACACTTAATTTATTCGAATACTTTTTAAAATTGCATACATGAACTCAATTATACATTATGTATAACAAAAATTGCGGTCGAATACGAATACTTACCGAATTCTGTTTTTTTCTCAGTTCGTCTCAACGGCATACAATGCTTGGGGGCAATTTTTTGCCATTCACGTTGACGCCCAGCGCCTAAATACGTTTTGTTTCCAATCTGATTATTCTGACCTATGATGGTTCATGGCCAAAAGTTATCCATACAGTTTTATAGTTTTCACACTTGTGTTATTTACTTACTTTTTGACTTTATTCTTTATTGTATAGTCATTTTTTCCACTCTATTGCAATTTGAATTTACTTCGAGAAGTTGTATTTTAAACCCTACATACTTTTTTAAAAATTGTGGCTCAATTATTAATAATTCATTTATAAAGATAAATGTAGTTAGTGGCAATTAGTTTATATAGTTTTTATACATACTCTATTGAAATTTGTTTTGTATTTGTGGAAATAATTAGGTTGGGGCTCTGGAAATAAAGAATGGAGTATGGAACTTCCTGATGGCGAAGAAGCTTTAGCAATCGCAGCTGGAAATAATTTTGTAGCTGTTGCAACTAGTGCAAGAAACTTAAGAATATTTATGCCTGGTGGAAGTCAAAGAGAAGTCGTAGGTTTGCCTGGACCAATTGTTGCTATGAATGGCTGTGGAAATAATCTTGCTGTTGCTTACCATTCTAGTATAGGTAATTTTATTTATTTTATCGTAAATAGAACTTCTTTTACCTATAAGTTTCTCGATATTTATTATATCAAAATTTCATCATAATAAAAAACAACAAAGAACTTGTTCTGCACACTTAATTACAAAATAAAAAGACTGATTTTGCAGGGGCTTTTGGTGATCAAATTTTAAATTTATTGTGGATACGCATTTGTGGACCAAATTTAAAAAGTCATACTCTGCAAGTGCCACTTTCACCAGCGTCTAACTTAATGTGGCTAGGATTTTCTGATCTTGGCTCTCCCGTGATCATGGATGCTGAAGGAATAATAAATATTTATGATAGGAAAGCGTTATTATGGAGAGTTGCTAGCAATACAAATAGACAGGTAATATTAAGTTTAAATTTATATAAATTCATTTTTTGTCTGTTTTAAATTTTTATTGCGAAATATTTATCGGATTGATAATTTATGACATATATACAATAAATAAATATTCTAGTCTTCAGTTTTTAAGGAGATGCAAATAAAACTATTTTTTTACTAAGAACGTACATTTTACGATTCAAATTTGAGATATCGTGTACTCTGTTATTAAGCTTTTTAACCAACATAGCGAGCAAGTAGGTACACTGAAAAAAATTGTTAAATCTAAGTAAACGTTTCCTTGAATCGTACTAAGAAAAGATTTATTTGATAATAGTAAATATTTAATTATGTGTAGACTGGTATTCATCAATTCAATAAATATTTACTAAATTTAAGAAATATTTACTTTATTTAAGTAAATTTTTTCTTAGTACGATTCAAGGAAACATTTACTTAGATTTAACAAATTTTTTTTTCAGTGTACAAGATATCTTGTAAGTGTATTTTCGAGGACATAAACTATCAATAAAATAAACTTCAATTTTTCGAACCTCTATTAACAAGAGTACCTTAATAATCATTTTATTGAATACATATACCTTAAAGAAATATTGACCATAAATTATGGTATTTTTACTGAAGCATAAGTCTAAACGAGAAATCATAAAAACAGGAACATTTTTAGTCAATGTTCCATCACTTACTGAAAAATGGCAAATATTTTGTTCATTGAGTTGATTGTGCATACCTACTATGTGCTATACATATTTTACATTTTATAATAATCAATTATTTTGCTTCCTCATAGAGGAAGCTTTGTGATGGTAAAAAAAAGGTTTGCTAAAAACATGTTAGAAAAATGTTTTGAGATACTGGGAATCAAAATACACTATTTTTAGAAAATGTCTGTATGTGTGTATATGTGTGTGTGTGAGCGTGTGTGTGTGTGTGAGTATATATATATGGATGTGGATCAACTTTACTGTGAATATTTACGGTGAAAATAAATGTTTCGGGGCTCATTTTTTTTTGTTTTCTTAAAACACGGCGGCTCAAAAAAAATTATTTTTTTGTTTTTCGATACGTTTTTGTTTTTTACTGGTTTCTCGATTTTTGAGTTTTAGTTATATGGGTTTTTTGATACCGTAGAAATAATATCATCGATTGATTGATAATGCACTTGAAAGAGCATAAAATTACCTATATTTTCCTATCCGAAATTTTGAATAAGCCATTTCCCTTGTTTTGTTCTTCTTGAAGTCGTCTTTTTTTTCAAACGGTTATATCTCCGAAATATAACAAGGAAAATTTGTAAAAAGACTTCAGATGATTAGGAATATGGAGAAGAATATTCTGTAAAATGTTTTAGGCTTTATATTTTTTCTTTGAAGAGAGAAAAATTTTTTTGTACAAGAAATTGATTTTTATTCAGTAGCGAATTCTGGAGTAAATTGGCAGCATTTGATCTGAAACTTTCTAAAACGGTAGCTCTTTAGTATCTCTCAAACGAATTCTAAGCTCAGATCACAACGACCTTTATATTTCAGTCATTTTTTTACCAAACAGAGCTCATTTTTTCGTTTTTTAATGAGGATTCGAAATTAAAAAGAAATTTAAAGATTCATCGACTTGTTTTTTTTTATATAACAATTTTTCGATTTTTGGATATTTGAGTATTAGTTTTTCGAGTTTTTTGGTATGTTAGAAATATTATGATCAATTTAGTGTAAATATATTAAACAGAGCGAATGCATTAAAATTACCTATCATTTACAACCACAAATTTTAGATAGTCTCTTTCCCTTCTTTGCTTTCTATTATACATGGAAAAACTCATATTTAGTTTAAACGGTTATATTTCGGAAATCTACGATGGCAAATCGTTCACAAAATTTTAGATAATTAGGAATTCAGTGAATCTACGTACTAACATCTGATTACAGTTAATTTAAATATTTAAATAATTTTAATAAATTACGTACATAGAAAAAATTGATGTGATAAGGATTATTACCTATCGTTCTGTAATTTTAGTAAAAAATTATTTTTTGTCAAACCATCAATGATAAAAAAGTACATCCTTTTGGAGGTATTAGAAAGAGATATACCAATTTAAAATTAATTTTTTAGAACTAAGAATTTCATATTGGAACAATTAATTTAGTTTGAGGAAACTAAGTGCCATTGAATTGGCAGCGGTTTTCTTTTAAATTGAATATATGTATTTCTAAATTATTTTTCTATTCTATAAAAATAAAAATAAAAATGTTATTACTTTAATTAATTTATCAAAATATTGCAACTCAGAATAAAGGAAAATTTGATCACTACTTTATCATTGGCATAAGTGAATCGGATAGAAGTGCACGTTGTATTTTATGCAAAGGAAGTCATTACCCTCCAACAACACCACGTCCAATCATCTCGGAAATACCGCTGATTATACCTCTTTGTGATCCGGATAGTGAAAAATCCGAAAAGGAAGCTAAAGTGTGGCAGCTTGGAAGTAATCCAGTTGACGAAAAAGAAGCTGTTTTAGCATTAGTAGCTGTGAGTAAATATATATATATATATATATGTATTGCAAATAAATATTTTTCATGTACAGTGAACTCTTATAATATTGCCACAGTACAATAAAAGGCACTTGCAATATTCAATATAAATAGAGAATCAAATGATTTTCGGTTGAAATGTATAAATAATTCAATTGAACGTTATCTGAAGGCATACATTTTTCATTGTATATTATTACATGTACACTGCAATGACCTGTTTTTATGTTGCCAGCAATGTAGCGAAAGTTTACCGTGTAATTAAGAACATTCTACAAAACTGAATTTTTAGGTGTTTTTCCTACAATAGAAATAACACGTGATTAAAATTTTTAATTTTATTCATAATTTTATAAGTTGAAAAATAAATTAATTAATTTATTTTATTTTAATTAATTGAGTAATTAAAATGAATAAAAATGTAAAAAAAAGTAATTTTTTTTTCAAATGCAAACATTTATTAAAATAAAATTACGTAAGATACTTCAATGTTTCATCATTTAAAATACCTAAATTTAATGTGCATCACCTTCATTCAAAAGTAACAGTGCATCTTTATTAAATTAATACTTTTTTATCAGGCTGCTTGTCGCAACAATGTTGAGTTCCGCGCGGTGGAGTTGTGTCAGCAAATCGCCTCTCAGAAAGTGATAGAATTGGCAATAAAATACGCTAGACGTCTTAGCAGAATGGCTTTAGCTAATAAGCTAGAAACTATTGCGGATACCAAAGAACCTGATGAAATTATTCGAGAAGTTGGGACACAAGAGGATATATTTAATGATCGTATCGAAACCCTTGAAGAAGACGAGCTTCTTGTAACACCATCCTCTAAAACCCCTGAAGTGGAAATTAAACCCCTTACTCCTAGTCAAACGTTTGGTCGAAGAAATAATCCCTTTTTGAAGAAAGGAAATACACCCGTATCAAAAGGTAATACTAACGCTTACTTCATAATGTTTCACAAACAATTTCTAACCTGTGCTATATATAATTATATAGCATCCATTTTCAAACTATTTTGTTTTTTGTTTAGGTCTTTCTGGATTAGATAAACTTCAAGAACAACCGAAGCCGATATCTCCTGCTCCAGTTAATCTACCTAAACCTAAAAAAGCTAAGGCTCCTCAAAAAGAATCGTTCGTTAGTTGGTTTCAAAAAAATAAGCAAAAAGTGGATGAAGAATATCCAGATTTGGACGCCAATCAACGTATGAAGAAAGCTTTTACAAAGTTTAAAGAAGAAATTAGTCCCCAAACAAATAATAAAGAAGCAAACGATGAAAACAATAAAAAAAGGAAATTAAGTGAAGAACAAAGTGACGAAAATAATCAGTCAAAGCGATCGGCATCTAGTAAACTAGCGGCATTTGCTCGCGATAACTAATATCGTTTATGATTTATTTTTATACTAATTTTTATACAGTTTTATATATCATGTTTTTAAACTTTAAATTCAATATATTTTTAAGTAATCTTAGATTTAATTGTATTATTTAGCGGTTAACAATGTAAATATGTAATATTATAGTACATTTCGATACTAGTGCGAGAGTGCATATTAGCCTTGTGTGATTGTTTGCGCAAGACTGAAGCGAGTGTGAAAAGTTCACCCGAGGCTGATTCACATTCTCGCACATTTATCGAACCGTATTTCTTGACGCGACGTGTGCGATGTTCGATTTAGCAAACGCTTATTTGACGCAGTGTGCGCTAAACCGAGTTTCGCGCACGGAGTATCAAAAGAAAAAACATTTTTGTAATAAATCATTTTTCTTTAGTAAATTTTTATTTATTTTGATTTAATGTTTTAAGCTAATCGATCCTTTGATACGACGATAAAATATAATCTTTTTTCTCGGACGACATCCAAATTTCAATGATTTTTTCATTGACTTCACGTAGAATTACGGCATGAGCTCAGATCCACTCAAACTACTTATCAGTATTTAGCATTGATATTTTTAAGCGCAAAATATTATTTCTCCGATGAGAATCAGTGGCGCAAAGCAACCTATCATTTTACCCATTTACTATATATATATTCCCCATTACTATATCTATATAGAATTGTGCTATATTGAGTGTTTAGAGAGACCTAAATTGAGATAATGAATTTGCTACACCTAAAATTATTTCTATTAAATTAAAATTCAATTTCTTGACGAAATATCAAGGAAATACTTATAGGAAATTACTTTATCGGCGGCACTATCAAGCCAAGATCTTTCATTACTTTGTGCACTTTTTCATTTCTAGTAATCAGGTTGGTAACGAGGTCTTGTAAACCATGCGGTAACCGCCCCGAGATGTTAATATTTTTCTTTCTTGAATCTGACAGAAATATTTCTTAAGATCTTTGGTATAAAAAAATGCATAAAGTAATGAAAGACCTTGGCTCAATAATACCGCTGATAAAGTCACTTCCTAAAATTAAATGATTTTATCAATTTATAGTTGATTGGTGGCACCTCGACACCAGGAACATCCAACCAGGCACTGCTTTCGCATTACGCCGGGTCATGAACATGGCTTTTTATGTTGGTGGTGTCGCTGCGCCGTTCCCTATATTTACATCTCCTGACCGCCTTATTGGCTAGTAGTTGTACAAACCATGTATTTCCTTCCTTCTTCATTTGCATACCTACTCCTTCTGTCTTGTTTTCGTCACTCTCATAAGCGATTTCCACATTTCTCTAGCGTTTATCTTGCCACGTGGTTGCAATTTATTCTCACTTCACTTTGGGGGCACTCCATATTTGCAGCAGTTGATCTATGTTGGCCGCTTTGCAATCCATGCTCAGGTTCCCAAATCCCAGACAACTGTGATATCGTGTTTCCATAATTCTCTTCCTTACGCTTCAGCTCATCAGGCCTATTTGGCTTTTTTTCTATTTTGTTAAAACTTATCAATGTCGATAATTATATTATATGTGAAAGTAGTATACATTGTAAATATAAAAAATATTTTAGTCAACAATTGTGATGTTATAAAAATGACACGGTTAAAAATGAATTCGTAATATGCTTTTTTTTTCGATTGTTAAAATTTGTTTGTTACTTATATCATATATTTGTTTGGTAAAACAAACAAGGCGTGTATGATATTACTGCAAATTATTTGCGTACAATTTGGTATTTTCACATCTGACGACATTTTTGTTGTACCCCCAGCTTTCTCGATACTTGATTGACTGATAAGAGCTGGTAACTTGGCAACACGTTGTTGTACTCCCAGCTTACTCGTCATTGTATAGTTGGTTGTTTTACAGTATTTAGAACATTTTAAGGTATCCATCTGCACCTGGAAACCAACGTCTGGTATCTTTTTTATATTATAAGTAATTCTTAAATAAGGGTTCATTGCATAGTGATAATGTATGTACACACAAGTAACAAACATTTGTTTGTTACACATCTACGAATATTTTGTTTGTAAAAGTAACATACAAATTGTATGTTATTCTTCCCTGACAAACAATGTATGTTACTTTTTTAAACCGTAGATAATTGTCAATATGGTTGATTACTAGAATTTATAATACCGAAGGCGACTCATATTTTCTTTTCGAGTTTAAAGGTTCTTTGATCTGTGTTATTTCGTTATAAGATCAAAGAGTACCGCAGTAACGATTTGACGTCACAAACGCATTAGATAGCTCAATCTTAATTAATTTTGAAGATATCATGAAAATTCCAAAAGTTAAAAATAAATTAAAAGAAACTGTGTGAATATGGTGTTAGATGAAAATAAGTAGCATCTCAGACAGCAAAATTAATTCAATATTAATGCTTTTAAAATATCGAAATTTTTAAAGAATTAATTTGAATATTCTGAAAAATTATAAAAGAATTGAAAAATAGTATCGAATGTCAAATCAAAATAGTAGGGGAAAGTCGTACATTATGAACAAGCTTTCAGTACGAACATTTTTAGTTTTGAGCTACCAGAGCTGGGTGGCGACGCCTCACCGAGTGAATTTGGTGTATTTTGATATTTATTATAAAATAATATGCATCCGGTATTTTTAATTTACGGCTACCAAAGTTATCGCGCAAATAACTGATTTGCCAATTTTCAGAGAGTTAAAAGTTATTTTTGGAAAAATCGTCACTTTTGTATTTTAGTAGATAAATAATTTTGCCCATTGAATTTGAACTCCACCAATTTTTTCTTTAGGGAGGGCCATTCAAAGAATAAATCCTTTTTTGAAAAAACAATGTTCGTGACTAATCATAGTTATAGTTGAAATGATCTATGGGTTTTCCAATTAGATACATTTAACCTCAGACAATTTTTTTCCTTTAAGGTAACATTATAACAATTTTTCTAACTTTTCTCCCTTTTGTTTTTGTTTGCCCAAATTTTTGTCACAACTATATATAGTAAAAATATATATTTTTCAAAAAGTTTTAATTTTTAAAACCAGTTTATTCAAAGTTATGCAGGATAATGTGTTAATATTTAGCAAAAATAAGCATTGTTGCAAATGCCCCTTACGACCGTAACTTCCTCGAACCAATTTAAAACAAATTCTGAAGTGTTTATAAAACTATAATAAAGAAAAATTTGTGACCACATTATTTTAATTCACTTATTCTTATATTATAAATATAAATCAAAAAGATATTTAAAAACTGCTAAAAAATGGTTTGTATGAACTTGTTTTTTAATTAATAAGCTTTGTTAAATCATATTATTTATATAAAAATGAAAAAATGTTCCAAATTTTTTCTCGAAATACCTTTAAGAATATATCGACCAAGTTTCAAATGAATTCATTATCATCTGTGAGGCAAGGAGTAATTTGAACATTAAAGATATGAATTACAAGATAACAACACTTTTATTATAAAAAATCATAATTTGACTTTTATCCTATCGTAAAAAATAATTTATTCTTCAATAAAAAACTCCTTTTTAAGTACTAAGAACATTTAATATTGTTTAAAGAATATTTCTTATTGTTTAAATATTATTTTAATGCAATACCAAAAATCTCGATTTTTTATGAAAAATCGGTATAACGTTACCTTGAAGAGAACCCTTAAAAAAGAATAAATGCTTTTGTGGAAAATCAATTTTTGTTGTTGTAATGAAAAGTTACAGCCAAAATAGCTATAGATGTTCATGCTGTACGACCTTCCCATACGTAAAGAGTTCTTAAAGAATTCGTTTTGAGTTAGGAATAAATTTAAAAAAAGTTTATAATAGCGAGAATATATAAATTATTTTTGGATTCATAAAGAGTTATTGAGTATTCAAAAAGAATTCGTAAATACATGTCTTAAAGAATTGAATTCTTAGAACATTCAAAATTTATGAATTCTTAAAGAATTCTATTAACAAACGCTTTTCGAAGTCTTTTTAGACACCCGCGCTATCTGGAAACCCTATTGAAATCAGAAATAAATGTCACCTAAAATGCAAAAACTGTTTTGGTATTCATGTAATTATTTTAAAGTATGTGGTCTTATTTTGTTCCTTGGATCCTTTTTTTCAACACGATCGAAACCCAATTTTAATAAGTACGTTGTGTACCTAAGCCGAGAAACAGTTTGCCAATCAATAAAACAAAGTCCTCATCACACTCCTGTAAAAAACAAATAAAAGTAATCTGCATCATTTTCACCCAACACCACATTCGCGCTATTGTCACCACATTCCATTTGGACAAACGCCGAAAAGCTAAAGCGTTCTCTCGCGCGCGGCCAACTCGACGACGCGCGTCGTTCGTTTAAATTCGCAAAGTACCGAGTCTCGAAAATAAGAACGACTGCCACACGCGGATAGCCTATAGGTATACACCACTGCGCACCACAGTCCAGATGCACGTGTTTCGAGCAGCGTGCTTTCTCCGCGCGGATTCTCCTTTTCCTCTGCTAGCAGTGCGCGCGGCACGCGGCATAACGATACACACGAGCCCTGATATATACAGACAGACAGACAGACAGACAGAGGCCGGTGTACTGGCCGCGCGCTTCGCGGCCGCAGAAGAATGAAGTCGCGCGCGCGCGCGCTCAGTCGACTCAAACACCTTCGACGAGCAACATCTTCTTCGGGTCAGTAGCTGCAGCAGCGCGCGAGCAGCTCGCCGCGCTTGGACTCTGTCCGAGAGTGCGTTAGTCTCGAGCCACCGATTGCAGCAGTTATACAGTTCAAGATGCAGGAGGAATTCAAGGAGGAGCATTCCGAGGAGATGAGGATGCAGGAGAAATCGAAAATGAAAGGTAACGTATTGCTTTTTCGTTTGTACTGCGACTATTGCTGGTGTACAAGAGAGTGCGCGCAGAATAATGGGGTTCCCTGCGCAAGGTATATGGCGAAGAGCGCGCGCGCGCGCTATAAGACTGCACGCGAAGAGAGATCTAATTTTACGCCGACCGCATGCCTCGTATTGCATCATTCGTCGTCTGTGTGGGATCGAATTTTAGTTTCGGATCTTGGATTTGTGTGTTCTGTTGACTGGTTAATTGACGATTGGTGTCGGATTAGAATGACTAGTTCATTCGATGTTTGGCTCGTATGAAATCTTTCAAATTTATACAAAATATAGTAATAATTCTATATGTAATATTAAATTTGTGAAATGAAAAATTCGGTATGAAATCTAATTTATAAATCAAGGTAGATCGTATAGATATCCGACTACAATACTACTAAAAAGAAATTTCTTTAAAATTCTTATAAATGTAAATAATAGCGCCATTTACATTCTCTAACATTTTTAGAGGGCCTACCCCATACCCAGAAATATTCATAATTAAATGTTTATGTTTTAGTATATAAAGAGTGAAAATATCAATCGTGAACAGTAAATATCTTGATTTAGGATATGGGTAGGCCCTCGGAAAATTTTCCAGGCTTGTGAATAACACTGTTATCTACATTTAGACCAATTTTTAAAGATTGAAGAAAATTTCTTTTAAAAATTACTTTAATATTATTGTACAGTTTGATATTAAAATGAAAGGTTCGTTTAAATGTAGCATTCATGATTCATTTGTTTACAAATATAAGAATATATTTTCTTCTGAAATCTTGAAATGACAAATGTATTTCGAAATAATCACATTCTGTTGAAATTTCTTTTATGTATAGGTATAAACTTATGTTAAATCATTAAAATCTATTAATTAAGGCGAAACGTCAAAAGTACTTTACCTGCCATACATAAAAAAGTTTCGATTAAAAAACATATAATAGAAAAAGCGATCCTCAAAAGAAAATTTAATTTTGATGCCCTAATAAATAAGCGCAATAAGCGATATTAGCTAGTTAACGTGTTAATCAAATAATGGAAGTATTATCCTCCAATATTTTTTGTTTCAAATGGAAAATAACTATATGAAAATATTATTAAATATCGAATAATGCATCTATGAACATAAATGTACACGTTTTTGGTGTATGGTGCATAATATTGACAAATTTCCAACTTTTTAATATAGTAGCAATAAATAAAGTACGTCTGACGTAGCCTCTTATCGATATAGCTACTTATTAACATCCATTAAATTTTTAACGAGATAAATAAAAACGATTTGGAATGTAGTTTTCAATTCTCCATAAAATTAATTCCTAAGTATGACAACTTACGTTTTCGTTCGTTGAAAAATTTGTGCCATGTATTTATTTCTCAAACAAAATTAATAAAACGTGCGATTTGAAGCTTTTCATTATCAGTGAAACATCCATTTGCATATTTTAGCTATCCAATGTATTAAAATTCCTTTCTCATATTTTATATCAAATATAATATTTATATAAAATATATTATCTTATGTGCTCGAAAATGCCTTAAGCGTACTTTCGAGGATGCTCAAGTTCATTTTAATGCACAATCTACGCTTGCGCTCAATAAATTTTAGAAACTGAATTAAGTATAAAATTTTATCGAGTGCAAGCGTGAATTGCGCGTTAAAATGGGCCTTGAAAATACTTTTCAGGCATGAACTATGTCAGCATCTGATTGTTTTCACTAATAGATATTGTTTAGCAAAACATGGAAATTGCTTTACGAATCAATATAAAGTTTACATCGTTTTATCTTCGAATTACCACTTGCATAATAAATGACATTTGACCGCACGATTGAAACCGCGTGAAAAGGCCGTTATTATATATTAATATAATACGATCGCTGAACCACTGCTTACAGCAATTATTCGCGAGACGCGATGCACGCGCATCTCTGATAAACGCGTCAAATAAGTACAGTGCCGTTCATTCGTATTTCGGAATCACCTATAACAATTTGATGGTTTTCGCGATTTAGCGCCATCACTCATAAAAAAAAGCGCTTCCGCGAACGGCAAAGTGATTCCTATATTGCTCTGCAGATGCATGTACAAAATGAATTGACCGTTATGTGAAATCCTGCTTTACTGTATAAATCGCTATGTATTCGATGTATATTCTGGGACATACTTCGAATAGAAGTTCGATGTTCGTGCATAAGTCATGAAATTACCAATGAGTTACGACTGTAAGCAAATCTGATCATTTACGCGCGGAGAAAGTCGCGCATGTTCAGCGAGTTTTCAGCAAATGGCTTATCGAGCATAAAATAATGTACGTAGCAAAGGATTGTAAAACATTCTTTTTGCATTATAAAGAACACACGTAGATCTTTACATAATGCTCTAATCTTAAAGTATTTTATAGTTAAAGTTAATAACGCAATAAATTTTTAAAATGTCGAATGGTGGCTGAAGTTGAGGTCATGCCGTAAAACTTAGTCGTCTATGTTAATTCCCAAGCAAAAATCTTAGAGAAGCTCAAAGAGACAGTTGATTTCTTTTGTTTGTCTTAGTAGAAATGCGTTGTATGTACACGGAAAAAAATATCTCGTAATATTTATATGGCAGTAATTTGGGTACGTAACATGTTGATTTCTGTTAATCTTACAGACTCGGTTTGTAGAAATCCCCATCTAAGCTTTAGCCCAAACAATCTAATCTATTTTCATCACATATGTGTATCTGATTAATTTTGTTGGAAAGCGAAGAAAACTAACAATAAAATTGACTTACAATATGATAAATATATATATATATATATATATATATATATATATATATATATATATATATATATATATATATATATATATATATATATATATCATTGAAAAGGTTATCTAAATAAAAAGTTTTAAAGAGGCTTGAGAAATCATTTATATTTTAAGGAACCGTATTTGAACGCTTATATACAATCTATCATTAATGTAAAAGATTACTTTTTCGAAAGATCATAATGCGTATAACAGTGGAATATTTGTTACAAGTTAATATAAACATCGGGATTCCCCCCTAAAATGTTGATGCAAAAAATTTAACGCACGATGAAAATACACCTTAAAATTCAGTACAAAGGTACTACCGAGTCGGCTCGCGAGACCGGGATTCGAACCCGCACCTTAAGGCCAGTATCGATACACCAAGTCTCTAACCGACTAAGCCACCGCGGTTCTAATTGTTAACCTTAGTTTATATTTTTATTTTAATTTTTTTAATTTTATTACGTTTTGTACCCGCCCGTATTGATACTATTGCCCTTTTACGGGACACTCCCACCACCTAGGTATGTGTGTGAGTGTTTGATCCTATACCCAATAACCTATATGTGCATATACATGCCCTGTGACACGGGGAAAACTTGGCCGACCAAGAAACCCCACGGCAGGAACCAGCCGATAGGAAAGTCAAACTTATAGTGGAGTCAAGTTAGATATTTGTTTAAAAGAAATTATTTCTGTGTAAAATAAGCTGGAAAATGTTTTTTAAGGTATCAAAGGTATACTACCAAAAGTTTACCACTCTACACCTACCGCGTCATTACTTATTTAACAAATTAAATGCAAAATTAGTGTTTTTATCGAATAACTCTTTGTTATTCACATTTTTTTCGAAAAATAGATCCCGTCAATCGAAAGAGGAGGAAATTTTACATAGAAAACATGCATGCAATGTATTAATTTATACAAGCTTGCGTACGCCAGAATTTGTTAATTAACGCTCTACACCAGAGCGCCGCGGCGCACAAAAATGTCTATAACTTATGACTTGCAAAACGAAATCAAAAAATTCAAAATTGGTTTTATATAAGATACTAAAACCTAACTATCGTATGCGTTTACTTTAAAGAAAACGTTTTTTAATTATTTACATTTTAAAGGGGAGTTTATGCAAAGCATTTTTTTGCAATCAAAATGGTTTTACGTCTTTAATTTTTTTTTTTATGAAAATCTTATTTAAAGTATGGAAATATATTCTGAAATGAGCTACTATTAACGTATACAAGCTCAACAAAATTAGAAAAATCTTGTTATAAAATTACAGGTTTTTCAAAAAATCGTACTCAGCTATTAAACATCTAACTTCAAACGTTAATAACATTGTTTATATTTACGTTTTTTAAACTTTACAAGTGGCAAATGTAAAGGTTAATGTGTCTACTTTATGATGGTTTATTTACTTTTACTTAAAAATAATGTTGTAAATGTAAGTTTAACAAAAAATTAATAAAAGATCTTTTTGCTATGCTCAAATGCGAAATTAACGTGCATATAAACATCAATAATTATAGAAAAAAGTGTTTATGACTATCCAATTATCTGGAATATGTAACGACATGTCATATTTCTTGAAATATGTTTTGGTATATATTTTTTTCACTTAATAATTAACATTATTGTTGAAATTATTAAAATTTCATTAAAAACGTATTTAATTTATGTTAAATGGCGCTATAAAATAAAAAAATCGTTGACAAAAGATGTAAAAAGAAATTCTTTTGCTGCAAGCACTCACCTCGTGTAAAATAAATGAAGCATACGTGTATTGGGATTGGTCGTCGTGGCGTCATACCCTACTCCTTGCCTCCATTTTGGGTCTAGCAAGACCTTGTTGGTCTCCTACTGTACCCTGTATCTGATTGGCTGTTAGGCCCAAGATGGAGACAAGGAGTAGGGCAATGACGTCACGACCACCAATCCAAATAGCAATATAGTAGGTCGTATAGAAAAAGACATATGTATAGGTATATTCGCGTCCATAGCGCATAGCCACACTGTAAAAAATAACATTAAATTTAATGTACTTTTAAGTCACAAACTGAAAAAATTTGTATGTTACACGTCACAAAAATGTAAATGATATACATGTGCATGAAATTTAATAGACATTTCATGAAATTTAGTGTACATTTACATTAAATTTAATGTAAATGTGTATTAAATTTCAGTAATTGTAACATTAATTTCCAGTTGTAACATTAAAAAAATTTAATATACATCAGCAACTTTTGCTTCTGTTACAAGAAGTTTTTTTACAGTGCACTTAGCACTCTTGTCGGCGCTTCACTTTACCTATGTACTGAGCCATAATTATTAAGAGTCATTCAAAGTTGTAATTATCTTTATTCTAAGACGTATACCCTTCTTACAATTTGTGTGACATATTGTAAATACTGATATATTTCAAATCAGCTGTGTACAGCATAGCGTTGAAGTGAAAAACAGGCAATTTTCTTTGTGTTTTGTAGGTTTAAATAATAAAATTTATTTGTCTTTCTTATTATAAATTTTTAAGTATTGTGATCAGAAAGTATTAAAGTTTATTTGTTTTGCATTGAATTATAATAAATGTGCATAAACTTGTAGTGATGCATAAAATGCAGAATAAACCAAATTATCGTTACTAAACCGTGACATCTATAGTGCAGCTTGTATACACTGTGAAAGATATCAACCAGGTATTTAACATCTCTTGTTTTTGTTTAACTTTTGGCATGACATGCCATTTATTTAAATAGAATTGGTATTTAAATAAATAAAACTACACTTTAGGATAGAAGAATAATTAAAACGGGCTTATAGTTTTTAAATTAATATGTTGTTATAATAATATATTTGTATAGTTCTTTCAATAAATTATCGTTTTTAAATTAGCTTATTTAATTGGTTTTTTCAATCATGCAGATATATGAAACAATTTGCTCTACATTTTTTAAAATTGTAAGAAACTGAAAATCTTTCATTTTAGAAACACAAATTGGTTCTTAAAAAACATGTATTTGTTACAGGATTTTGTTCATAATGAAATCCAATTTTGCTGGAAACTTATTATTTGTAATAAACAAAAGGATCTGTTTGAATTTAAGTGAAAAGGAGAAACAATTTGTAATTTTTTACGTTTAAAATATGCACTGATACTTAATTTTTATGAATTTGTAAGTACACCAATAAGTAACTATTAATAAGTACAAGTTAATTATTTGTAAGTATACTATATTTATGAGGAAATCGACCTAGCAAACTTTTGCCAGATGGCAGCACGGTGAATTAAGACTCCAGCCAATGAGAAGCGGCGATTCCTGCGCTCTGATTGCTTGGAGTCTTTTCTCGCTCGCGCCCTCTACTGGCCTGAAGTTGGCGCTGACCATTCTCATATTCTAGTATAGCTGGTTACATGAAATAAAGTAACATTTTTGTTACTGGATCATCTCATACACATACTGGAGCTCCTATATTATTTGAATGAAAACTATAAGATATTTTAAATCCACACCAACTTTTTAACCCTTAGCGGCCACACCTCAGCCAGGCCACATAGCGGCCACATGGGGTAACTCATTACCCCACGCTGAAAAACCTAGTTGTACAAGACATATGGATGTTTTAACACTTGTAACCGATTGTTTCATGTTTGTTGAAGTGTTCTTCAATATTTCTAATGATTTTTATCGATCAATTTATAGATGGCGTTCTAAAAACTGGTCAAATGTTTTAAATGTTTTAGACCTCCAATTTCACTTTTTCTGAGCCTGGGGTAACTAGTTACCCCGTGTGGCCGCTAAGGGTTAAATAAAATTTTTATGTAACTGTATATGAAAAATGTTTTTTAAACCCCTTTTCTGTAGCAAATATGAATTGAAGTGTTTTTCAATTTCAAAGTAAAAGAAGTTTGTATAGGAATTTACCATATCGATTTCTTTATGTATCTGATAAATTGATACCGGTTATGATAAATCAGCGTCCAACCCCAGATAATTTATTGCAAATTATTTTTTGTGGATGTAAAAGCGGATGTGGATCAGCATGTAGGTGCAGAAAAGCTGGACTTTACTGCACAATGGCTTGTTCACTCTGCAGTGGGCAAGACTGTCTTAACTGTCCGCCTTGCGAAGAGACATAATTTAAATTATAACAATTATTTATTACCACTGTTAAATAAAACATTTCGTTATATAATTGTTTACTATTTATTATAAATGTAATATTAGATTTATATTCAGCTCCTTTTAAAACCTTCTCATTTTTTAATTTTTGTACCAGATTTGGAATTAGTGACCTTAAAAACTATAAAGTTAACTATTCTTAAACATTTTCTTCGTGATTTAAGTAGCATCTTCATACTTTAGCCGGCCATTTTGGCTCCGGAATTGTAAATTTTGATAATCTGGAGTCAGATTCGTAATCATCGACGTCAAAAATCTTAAAATTGACTGTTTTTAAACGTTTTTTAGGCTTTAAGTAGCATTTTCATACTTTAGTCGGCCATTTTGGCTCCACCATTTTGAATTTTGAAAATATAATGTCACATTCCTAATCAGCAACCTCAAAAATCTTAAAGTTGACTTTTTTTAAACGTTTCTCTATGCTTTAAGAAGCAATTTCTATACTTTAGTAGGCCATTGTTGCTCCGCCATTTTGAATTTTTAAAATCCAGTGTCAGGTTCGTAATTAGTGACCACAAAAACCTTAAAGTTGACTATTCTTAAACATTCTTTAATGTTTTAAGTAGCATTTTAATAATGCAGTCGGCTATTTTGGATCCGCCATTTTGAATTTTGAAAATCTAATGGCAGATCCTTAATCGACGTCCTTAAAGACCTAAAAGAATGTTTTGTCGTGGCAAAATTCGTTAAATCCACTGAGTTATGGAGTTTATTATTTAATTTTGCAATAAACAATAGTTTTTGCAACAATTAAATATTAGCGCCCAATTTCCTATAAGTAAACTTTTTCTATGATTTTTTAAAAAGGTATTGCGGAAGGTTTCATCCAAATTCATTTAGATATGAATTATTTAGAAATATGACATTCTTTTGTCTAACTTGAGTCCACTATTAAGCACCTTTTACTTCCTCGAAAAGCATCTTAATTGTCGCTCCCCATCTACGGAAACATACATTGTTTGGGGCGGGGTTCCCGAGCGGTCACCAATCCAAATGTGCATTCCCGAACCCCTGTAATGATGCCGAACCTTAGTTTATAACATTGGTTTATAAATAATTTAATGTCACTAGTGATGAATTTAGAGCTTTGCATTTCTTTTTGTTGTTTTCATTTTAATTAATTACTTCTTTTATCAATACTAATTTTAACACCAAATCAACCTATTGTGTCTATTCGAGCTATGGCGAGTACATACATCAGATCTGTTCTTGAACTAACATTTGATATATTATTCTACAAGAATTTTTCACTTGCTATCTCTTTTGTTTTGATCTAAGACACTGGTATCAACATTAAAACGTCATTATCCAGAAAACACGGAAAATGAACTGAATTGATTTTTCCGGGTCTCTTCAATCAATCTATTTTTATCAAAGATTACAAATTTCTTCTATAAATTCATTTATGAATGACTGAATAATATTATATGCTGACACATCATTTTATTTAACGAAAATAAGAAATTCTATTGGCGTTTTTCTGTCAAAATTAAAATATAAAATATAAAATATAAAAAATAAAAAATATGCTTTTATATACTTGTACTTTCTTTTAATACTTTTCTTTGCCATATCAACTTGCAGGCAAAGGCACGGTGGATCTCGTGCAGGAAGCAATGGGCACCCTCGGGCCATGGCACATCGTCATTGCGGTGTCGCTCTCCCTCGTCAAGTTTCCCGTGGCTTGGCATCAACTGTCCATAGTGTTCCTGGCGCCGCCTGTAAATTTCACCTGCATGTCGCCGCTCGCCGCCGACAATTTGTCAATGTCCAGGAGATGCGTCGTCGACGTGGGCAACGGCACGATGGAAAAGTGCGCGCAGTATCACTACGACAGGAGCATCTTTCGGGAGACCATTGTCACGCAGGTTGATGAATTTCTTGCTCTTTAGGCTCTTTGCAAAGTGTAGTTATGAATGAGCTTGCAAGAAGAGCACCCAAAGTCCGAATCGCTAAGCGTTATGAGTCTTTGAGAGGTAGTTTCTGATTCCTAAAAGTGAATATGAATCGCAGATTGATCTTGTAGGTTTTGTTCCCAAGATATCACCTATTTTACTCCAAAGCAAATAGTGCGGAAAGAATAAAAATTTGTAAAGTTATGATCAAATGTAGAAATATCATTTTTCACTAAAACAATACAAATTTGGAGTGCGCTAGGTTATATCTTAGGAACTGAGACCTATGAGGTCAAACTGTAAGTGCCAGGATTCATTTTTAGGTATTAGGAAACTCTTAATATTTCTGCTGAAACGAATATTCTCGATGTTATTGTCTTGCCATGCTTTATTCTTCTTTAATACTATATAATTTAAAGTTTTTGTAACTATGCATAATGGTACTGCGTAATTTTTTCCATATTTTTTAAGAACAAAAATTAAAACCAAAAATTGTTCAGTAGAATTACACACACATATATATATATATATATATATATATATATATATATATATATATATATATATATATATATATATATATATATATATATATATATATATATATATATATATATAGAGAATTGCATTGAATTTTTATGACATCATAATATTTCAGAACTGAAGTCAATTACCTAAATAAAATACATCTTATGTTGTATATTCCAAAAACTATTAATAGAGACAACTATTAATTACGTTTAATTTTTAATACGCAATTTAAGAATTTATTTATAATTGCATGTTTCGTTACGTTATTAAAATAATTAATATTAGCTAGGAGTTACTATTTTATACAGCAATAAAGCATACTTTTTAACTACTTCTAACGCATGAAAATAAAATTTCGTAATTATCTCTTATACAGAGAAAATCCCCTACATATATTAATTTCTAGTTTTTGGGAATAGCTGAAATAATGTTTCCCAAAATTATTTCAATGCAAGCAGTTTACCAATTATAATGCTGTAAGATATACAATCTATTATTCTACAAACCTTGAGCCGATTGCTGAGGTTGACTTTACTTCTCCCTTGACAAAGATTCCTTTTAAAAGCTTGAAATTTACTACTTGAGTAATAAAGTACAATAAGACAGCTACAGTACAATAAGCAGAATAAAGTACAGCTCAGTAATAAATCAGAGTACATTCATTAGCTTTCTTATAGTTTAGTTGACTTAAAAGTTTTTCTCTTTTAGTGGAATCTGGTATGCGACAGAGAGCAGTTGGCTAATTTTGCTCAGTCTTTTACCATGTTAGGAATCTTAGTTGGTAATATGATTTTCAGCGCAATGTCTGACAGGTAAATTGTATTGTTATTATACGTTATTAAAGTTATTAACTCTTTAGTGTCTGGGCATGGCTGTATTCAACATCAATTTTATAAAATTGTATCTCGTAACACTAATGAAATATTAAAATGATTCTTATATGTGTAAAATATAGATGTAATATTAGAGAAGAGCGGGACTGTGTTGTACAGGCTTAATGTCGTACACGTTAAATATTTTTGAATGAATGCCTTATAAAATTATGTTTTAAAATATGTTTGGATTAGCGTGTACAACTTTACCCCTGTACACCATAGACCAGCTCTTCCCTATACCTATTTAATAGTAAGTTTTATATTTTTTTAGAGCAAACAGACTTAGTTCTCAAATAAAATGATACTCGAAACTGAAAATTATGCAAAATCATTTTTATATAAGAAATATTCATATTTTGATCAAACTGGAGAGATTAAAGAGTTAATAACGTATTTTGTTGTTTCTATTTAATATATGTACATAATTATGTTTGGTCACGTATAAAATTATATTTTTAGAATTGGGCGAAAAATTCCTCTGATGATTGCGGTTTTATTACAATCCGTCACTGGAGTTTTGACTGTCTTTTCACCTTGGTATGAGATGTTCTTAACATTCAAATTTATTTCTGCTATAGCTACGGGAGGCACTATGCTTATTAGTTTTGTCTTACGTAAGTTATAATTATTTTTTTATTTCAGTTCTTTTTGATAATAATTATCTTATGTTATTTTTTTAAGTCTGCACTTTATACATGTATATCATTTTATCTTATATCTTAATATTTATTTTTAGTCATGGAAATCGTTGGACCAAAATGGCGCTCGACATTATCAGTTTTGTTCCATGTACCTTTCCTATTAGGTTTTCTTTTGAATCCTCTAATATCTTATCTGACACGAACATGGTACGGATTTCAAATGGCCGTATCTATACCACCGATATTCTTACTTTCATATTATTGGTAAGTAAAGTACATATCCATTTTCGGAGCGCGCTTTAAAAATATGTTAGCTCAGAAAGCGCGTAAATAACGTCTACTTTACCCAATTATTTCCCGCTTTTGTACTGTAAAGTTTAAAAAAATAAGAAAATTGTCAATGCACAATCAATCAAAAGCGAGAAATAATTGGTTAAAATAACCGTTCTGAACGGGATTTCTGAGTTAACAGGTTTTTCCGCTCAGCCGTCGATTATACTTCTGCATCTTAAATAGTACCCCTGCATTTATTTTTTTAACCATTTTCATATATAAATTTAGGGGCTGTGTAGTAAAACGGCATAACTCGAAAAATTGAGCTTTGATAAAAATGAGAAAAACGTAGAAAACTATGTTGGAAACGATTCATGCTGCTGTAACTCAACAGGGTCTTAACGAACTCAGTTAAGTAACACATTGGCGTCATAAGCGACAACGGTAAAAAATTAAAAAAACAAAAAGAATAATACAAATGAAAATGTAGAGTTATACCTTTTTACCGTAGATCCGATCCTTACTTTATTGTCAACAGTTTGTATATATTAATATACAATATTACATTATTATATTAGATATAAACATATATATTTCTTTTTATACAAAAAATATATTTTTTGTGTATTTGAAGTTGCTGATTCATTTTATGCAGTAAAACAACAAACGATATAACTCGAATTACCATTTTATCGCGCAGCCCCTCAATTTGTATGATGTTTGTAACATACATCAATTTACTTGATTAAACATTAACGATAGTAAATAATTTGGTGCTGTATTTCAGTTCTAAATTTGATGTAGTGCCACTTAAAAAGTCTCGTTGTAATAGTGAAAACGAAAACTTTTGTATCGCAATTGTAAACTATAATTATTGCTATTATTAACTGCAAGCATTTTTTCATACCGTATTTACATTTCTTTGATTTGTTTAAAACAATAAATTATCCAACAGATATTGCGTTAATCTTTTCACATGAATGAATGTAACAACGAAATATATGTAGCATCAAGCTCTTGAACTAATATCGCTGTACATGAAACTAATTGTCAATAATGAATAAAAAAAAACTTATCTTCGAAGGAAACGATTATTCGATTAAAGACACCGCGACTAAACGATCTTGGTCTCGAGTCATTGACTCGCGGC
Source organism: Gastracanthus pulcherrimus (assembly GCA_949152435.1). Lineage (NCBI taxonomy): Eukaryota > Metazoa > Arthropoda > Insecta > Hymenoptera > Pteromalidae > Gastracanthus > Gastracanthus pulcherrimus. The sequence goes on along the minus strand of OX424573.1, from coordinate 29,693,753 downwards.
GCTTTTTCATCGACATGAGACACACATGCACCGTTGCCAATTGTGTCGAGCAATTACTGCTAACTTTTACTCACATACTCAGCCTTCGCGTTTGCTCTGTATACGGGGATTCGCATTCATTCTCCTGCGGGGCCATTACTTTTATAAACATCACGTCGTCGTTCCATTCACCCACTAGATAATGGTGTCATTAACAGATTGCGCAATTTATGCGCGCGCAAAAATTCAGGCTCCTTCTATTTCGCTTGAGCAATGTTTCCTTCTAAAACTTGATGATTGAAATTATTTTTATAACTGTTTAATGTTTTCAAACATTTCGCCGTCAGATAGTTTTCTTCTAAAAAAGCGTGCGATTATTCAAATTATAAATAATGATTCATAAGAATTTTAAAACATCTTATACCTATATAGGAATTTAGTATACCTGGTACCAATTTAGTATAGTACATGTAACTTTTCTGCCATTGTCGATTATTAAGAAATTATTGAAGATGTGGAAAAATTAATTCCATGATTAATATTTAAAGAGATTAAAAATTATTTAAAGATAAACTAATTTAATGCTTAACATCTTTTTAGGATTGTCCCGGAATCGCCAAGATGGTTGCTGGCAGTGGGCAGAACAAACGAAGCCGAGGTGATTCTGACAAAAGCAGCGGAAAAGAACAGAATCCCTTTGAGCAATGTATCCGCCGCAATCGAGTCTCATGTCAATCAGGCGAAATCTCATGCGGATCAAGAAAATAAGTACAACGTAACGCATTTGTTCCGTACGCCGAATCTTCGAATAAAGACTCTGTGCATATGTGTCAATTGGTTCGTTTGCGGTATGTGCTTCTACGGATTAGCCCAATACATGGGCCATCTTGATGGAAATATTTTTATCAACACAGCTGTTTCAGGTAATAATTTTATTATTTGAACAAGTAAATATTGTTTATCGGATATCAAAATAATAATTTTCTGATAATTAAATAGCTATTATCTATTTTATTTTTTATTTAATATTTTATTGTGATTCGTTATCGAGTATAAAATTAATGAATACATATTACTATCTTACGAATCCTTAGTATTTTATCACTATTATCATTACATATTGTTATCTATAAATATTTTTAAAAGTCATGAACAAACTATTTACTTGGAAGTAGCATTCCACAACCTCGTAAATCACCGATAATCATTAATTGCATTGAAATTTAAAATATCCTTTTGTTTAATTTTGATATACACGATGTACAGCTTATTTATGTTCAAAATGTGTACGTGTAATCCGGTGAACTATCTTTATCTGTAAAAATTGAATTTTTCACTTTAATGGACAAACAGCTTTCAATGAAAATATTAATAACTTTTTAATACAGTAAGAAAATCTTTCGAAAACTTCGAGTAATATCTCAGACTTCTGAAAAATAATAAATATTTGAGCTTTAGTAGAAATGAAACGAAAGTTACGCAGCAGTTACTATTTTTTTGTCACGCATGCACGAAAAAGCGTTTTTCATGCCTATATAGGGGCACTAAAGTGACCGTTTTCCGACCGTGTAAATCGGGTTACCCGATCGACTCAGGTTACCCGTTCGAATCGAGTTACTCGGTCGAGTCGAGTTACCTGTGCAAATTGGGTTACCCGGTCGAGTCGGGTTATCTGGCCGAACTGGGTAATGTGTTCGGTCTGGGTCATTTGACCGATTCGGGGTACTTGAAATAAACAGATTGTATTCTAAACAAAGGCCCATTTTGTGTAATTACGGCTATTGGGTTTGATTTTTAGGTATTAGAAAACGATCTCGAACCTTGCATCAAAATCCGTGATCCGGACTTTGTGCACTTTCCTTGTTAGATCAATTACATATAATGCGTTGTCCGGTTAATGGGGTTGCTCCATTTTAATATTAGTCACCCGGTTTCTGTGCATAATCTGTGTATTTTAAGTTCCCTCGAATCGCTCGAATAATCCGGATCGAACACATTATCGGTTCGGTCAAAAAACCCGATTCGAATGGGTAACCAGATTCGAATGAGTAACCCGATTCGGACGAGTAACCCGATTGGGACGGGTATCCAGATTCGATCGGGTAACCCGACTCGACCGGATAACTCGAATCGACCAGGTAACCTGAACCGACCAGACACGGACACGTTGGACGGGTCTATACGTCGGATAACCCGATTTTTCGTGTGCTCGCACATCCCTACTGTACATCATAGAAGCCTTTTTTGCCCTTGCGTGTTTGCAATACTCGTCTTCAGCTCGAAATACGCAATTGCCTTCGAGTCGTGCTTGCTCGTCTTAACTCGTATTACAATCCTCACACGCGCGCGAAAAAAGCTTACTTCTTCCCCATGGTACACAATATACTATTCTAAATTAATGTAATGCTAAACCCACCCGCCACCGACAATTGCGAAGATTCACTTTTTTATTTCATTTTCAGTTTTGAGGAAAATTTTACAGGAAAATAATAATGATTTGTCTTTTAATTTCCCGATTTTAACAAATATAATGTGGCAATGTATAAGTTAAACTTTTATATTTGTTTGTAAACATCTGTTACACTTGTAGAAATTCGAAAAAAATAATAATCTCCAGAAAGCGGATTAATACTATCTAAAGCGCAGTGACTTTAACCCAGACAATAAAAACGCATGTACAGACAGCAATATTTACAAAAGATATTTTCTAACAAATACAACATTTTTTAGCTTTTTACATTTTTTAAGTTTAACTCAATTAATTGAAACTGTAGCACAGTTAACTTACTGGCTGAAAGTCACCCTGTTCTATTGCGGTATGCAAAAAGTATTGGAAACATAATAAATCGAGTAACGATCAATATCATAATTTTCTCTGCGTACAATTTTCCCAGCTGCCGTAGAACTACCGGGCACTGTGGTCATCATGTACCTGATTTCGCGGGTCTCACGACTCCGCATTCTAATGGGTGGAAACTTGATCTCCGGCGTGACGCTGCTACTGATCATGCTCTTCGAAAACCCGACGATTCGCGTGACCTTGGCGACGATCGGCATCGCCGGCATGTCCATATCCTTCCCGACCGTCTACCTATACAGCAGCGAGGTCTTTCCTACGGTCGTGAGGAATGTCGGCATCGGCGCCGGCAGCATATGCGCGAGAGTCGGCAGCATGATCGCGCCCTTCATCGCCACTATGGTAACTTATCTTTTAAGATAATAAATCAAATAGATTTATTTTAATTTAATAAATGAACTTGGAATGCAATCAAATCATTCAGATAATTTATTATCGCGATAGATGACAACCAAGCTAATCGAAAGCTTTATTGGAAAATAGCAATCATGTTGGCAACATGATTGCTATTTTTTATTATAAGTACATTATCACATAAACGCGGATAAAACGCATTTTTTAGGAATTTTTCGTAAGAAAACAATAAACACGAAAAGCGGAAAATTATTTTGGCAAAATATAAAAAAAATGTTATTGTTTTTTTTGTCCATGTAGCTTTGAATCAGTTGCTGCATAATGTGCGTACACTCGGCGGACAAAATAAGTATCTGATTCGAACGATTTGAATACATTTGAAATAATGCAATTTCATTGGATCACATGCACATTTTCGCTAACCTCATTGGAGGATTTCCAAAAAATTCAGATCGTTTGAATTAGATATTTTGTCCATCGAGTATACATAATATAATCGATTGAATTAACCAAAGTTTATCTTACAATATATTATGTGGATGACTTTGGAATGACCTAGCATAAAAACAAAATATTAAAAATTTGTTATTAGGAGCATGTTTGAACAAATTTAAAAGGTGAATAAATACAATTGCGTTACTACATTTTTTTATTGTGCATGCCATCTCGAGGCAATTTTATTTACAAAAAGAACGCAGAAGTGCTTTTTTAAATCGACTTAGATAGTTTTTGCACACAAGTGAAAATTAAGGGAATTGCGTGAAGCTAAAATATATTGTTGATAATAATAATGCATTAACTATGATTATACTAGTCTGTCAATTTTGTGATTGGCAGGTTCTCTGAGTATGCAAGATAATTAACTTAAAAAATCGAGCGTCTGAACAATAAGTACCTGCGTGCAAGAACTACCTTAAGTATGTTTTTTCCAGATGTTACATTTAAATTTTTTGCCATTGCATGCATTATAGCAACTTTTTTAAGGCTACGTTGATAAAAAGATAATAAAAAATGTTTTTTAAGTATCTTAGAATGCGTACAAATGAATGTAAAAAAAGATTTTTAAGTTTTAGTATTATAAAATGACGGTCTTTCACATAAACTTCCTGATAAAAATCATTTTCATGTCTCTGCATGAGTATGTACTCTTAATAATAAATAATACTATCGGAATTTTTCATATAAATATTTACCCTGCATGAATAGGGATCTGTACAGCCATGGTTACCACCTCTTTTATTTGGCATCGGACCAGTAATTGGGGCCGGTCTTTGTCTACTCCTGCCAGAAACCATGAACTGTGAATTACCGGAAACGATAGAAGATGGAGAGAAATTCGGAAAGTAAGTTAAAGACCATTTTTTAAATAATTATTCGATCAAACTGTACATTACAAAATGAATTATTAATTGGATATAATTTTCAGGAAAACGTCAAGGAAAAACACTGCTTAAAGACTTACATTTATAAACGTTTTTTTACAAAGATTTATCATAAAGTAATAAAATACGTTAGTTATTTATATAAATATATCTATCGTGTAAAAATATCATTGATAAAATCTATTAGAGTTGAGGATATGCCAATCTCTAATGATTAGCATACATATAATATTTATTTGCGACTTTGTATATTTTCTTTTTAAAACATTGAGTGTGAATGTAGTTAGTTACATCAAGTTTTTATAGTCTATTTTTATAATATATTTACGAATAAATCCGCGCAGATACTTTAAATAAATATAATGTATATTTATAATAGTGGTTCTGATATATATATATATATATATATATATATATATATATATATATATATATATATATATATATATATATATATATATATATATATATATATATATATATATATATATATATATATATATATATATATATATATATATATATATATATATATATATATATATATATATATATATATATATATATATAATGAATGAATACACTACATATATTATTAAGGGTTTATTATATAATGTAATGTAAAATACACGCATTTATATATCAAACAGTCTTTGTTCATTATTATTAAATGATCACAAAATTTACCATTGACATAAAATCATTTTCTTTAACTAAACATATAAACATAAAATAATAAAATATCACTACACATAAATAATGAAATTTCGCAAACTTTCATATATAAAATAGGGATTTAGTTACATCTAGTCACATTTATGAATTGTCACAATCATTCTTATATTTTTCTATTTTTATAAAATAATCTCTGCTTGTATATCTTTTACTAAAACGTACACCATAAATAAAAAAAAATCATTGAGTTTTGCAGTGTTCTTGTCGCGCAAGTATATCACATGTGTAAAAATATAGAAAGTCATTCTGCATTTTAAAAACGATTCCTCCTCGAAAATACAATAAAATCTAAGTTTATGTGCTCGTCTGTCCTAAATAAAGCACTTTACTTGGCAAACCATTCACAACTCCATTAGTTCGTTTATGTACAGCATCAAACACTTGATTTCCATACTTCACAGTTGAACTCAAAGATCCTAACCATGAAGACACAATACTTTTGGACGGTGTTTTCTCCACAACTGGATGACCTTAAATTTTAAAATTACTTTCAATTAAATAACATAATAGTTCTTTTTAGATATTTGACTTAATAGCGTTTATACAATCTTATTACAGTTTAAACAGTTAAAAAGTCTGTTAATTATATGTTTAAAATATTTGCAGTTATATCTAAATAACTGCAGAATCATACGTGAATTGTAGGGGAGAGTCGCCCAGTTTGGAATACTATTGATTTCGATACTTACCAATTATATGCATGCTGCGGCGGTTCGGGTATTTGAACTAACATTATAAACGAAGCCTATTTTCAAAATTTTAGATAATTCGTACAATGAATTATTCAACGTTTTATAATAAAATCAAATTCGCCGTTAATAGTCGCTAAGTTTGGGACATCCATACAACAAAGATAAGCAATAAATATACCTCTATTAATGCATATATACCCGTTCGAAAAATATTATAATTATTATAATAAGGTAGTTTTTTTTTTTAAGAATTCTAAAACCTAACAATGGAAGATATTTTCGGTGATTAAAATTGGATTTAACAAAAGTGTATTAAAGTGGAGGACCGTGTCCCAAAGTAGGCGACACTTAAACCTCATTTCTACCTCAATTGCAATCAGTACAATTTCGTAACCTTAATAAAACTTTTGTACACTGTTTCTTAGTATTAAAAACTATCTATCGGGACTTGTAAAATTAAATTTGATGAACAAAGATTTTATACACAAAAATCCTTAAGTGTCCCAAAGCGACTCTCCCCTAAGCTTTAAAGAAATAATAATGAATTTTAGTTTAGTATTTTAGTACTTCTGACATCTTAATTTACTATAAAAATGAAGATAAATTAAAAGTTACTTTAATTTAATAAACAATACACGTATTAGAACATTTTTCAATTAATAAAATTATTTAGTAAAACAAGTGTAGCCGAAGCAATTACTGAACATTTTGAGCAACCTTTTAAATTTATATTTAGTATAAAATAAGAGCTCTACGCACTGCTTAACGTAAGACTTACCGACGAGAAATTTAATTATCGACTCATTCACTGATTCCGGCTTCTCTTGGTGCGGGAAGTGACCAGCTCCCGGTACGACTTTTACATTGAATTTTTCTACGAACTCCGTGCTGTGCACAATATTTTCCAATGATACAGACGGATCGGCATTTCCAACAATTAAGAGAGTTCTCGTTGCAATTTGTTGATTGTTATTTGTGCCTAAGCGCGTATAAGGTAGATTTCTATAATAATTAATTGGTCCAGTCCAGTCCTCTAAATAAGAAATAAACATTTAGTTAATATTTTAAAATATGTAAAAACTAATTTTGATAAAATACAAAATGTATTATTCTGTAAAACAAATTTTTATAAGATAGACTACGTAAATACGATAAGGGAATTGAGATTATTGATAAGGCATATATTGTTTACTTTACACATAATATACATGTCTGATTGTGATTGACCATGTTACAAAGTATTTTTTTCAATAACAAACATTTCACGTATTATTTTGCTAACAGAAATATTTCATTTTTTAAAATAAATTAAATTTAGTTTATAGAGTAAATTTTTGGCATGGCATTATTATGTTTATAATAAGAAACAAAGTTATAAAAAATGAATTTGCTTGTATCATCTGTAGGTAAATTAAAAAAATATTATAAATATAGCCAAATTATTCAAACCTTTTCTACTAAAAGCATATTTATAAGCTTCGACATAATCATTTTCATTTTCTCGTTCCTTCATATGAAGATGCTTAAATGTATCATTAATGACTGAAAGATCTTCTTTTAAAACATCAATTTCAGGTAAGAATGGTAATCTACTAAAATGCATCCATCTAAAAATAAGAAATATATTATTGTTCTATATTATTTTTATTTTCTATAAAAGAAATCATTTATTAGTACTTGACTAACTCACAAGGAGAACATAAATCCTGAGGAAATAGGATTTTGTTGAGGTTTCGGGAAGTGTTTTCTGGTACCTAAAAATGAAGCCTGACAATCGTAGTTTATTCTTATGTGCGAGCTTATGGGCCCACGTATTCGAAGTATTAGCTATTTTGCTCCGAATATACGTTATTTTAGTGAAAAAAGGTACCTCTTATTGTAATAATAATTATACATGTATTATTACTAGAAAAAATATGTGATTATCACAAGAAGAGGGATCCTTCTTCATTAAAATAACCTGTACTTGGAGTAAAATAGCTAATATTTCGAATACGAGGGCCCATTTGACTAATGAACTACGGGTGCCGGGCTTCATTTTTAGGTGCCAGAAAACACCTGTCGAAGCTTCATCAAAATCCGAGTTCCGCAGAATTGAAGCTCTCTTTAGGTTTGTTCGATTAAGAAAGTTGGTCCAAACAGAGCGACTCTGGGTTGACTCAGATCTAACCCCGTTTGTCAAAGAACACTTCTTGTTCTCGCATGGTTTGATACTGGTTCAACCCAAAATGCTGAACTGTGATTGGTTGGAGGTCGTCATCTTGGATCTCTAGCAGAAAAGCGGAGTGAACCAAAGTCGACCAACTTTTTAATCGAATAAACCTCTTGTCAGTACCTGTATTTCTTTAACTTTTGTTAGTAAATTAATAAGAATAAATTATTATGCAATAATCAACTTATCCAGCAGTCTGTTTAATAACAATGAAAATTATTCAATAACTTACACGGGCAAATTCACAAAACTTTTAAAACATTATTAAATCAGAGCTTACATTTTTTGTTTTAATGTTAAGAAATGAGTCATGATATTTTAATAAGGGTACATTGAGCTATGCGGTTGATATTTCTTTAAGACTCGCAAATATAGCCTTTTTTCTTCGAAAAGTATCAGGTTTTGGTAGTGTTATAGAAATATCAACTGTGTTGTTCGGTGTATTTTTATTGAAATATCAGAATTCATTTCTTGATATTCAAACAAAAGATTGAAGTCCTGGTTACTATCGGTTTGAAAAAGATAAGTCCCTCAATTTAAAAGTGAATAGCTTTTGCAAAAGAAATCGCATAGAAAAGCTAAAAGCAGGACATTGGAGATAACTATTCATGCGTAGATTTGTCAAGGTTACGTTTAATAAAAACAATTGATAACAGATTTTTGACAATTTTTTTTTCTAAAATTTTTTGATAGCGACGGTCGGCGTAGGTGAAATTTGAGATGTGTTAGTATTGCAAAGTCTATGAACGAATTATGGTATGAAGGCAAGTTATAGAAACAAAAAAGATTTTTGATTAGCTACTTAAACATATAAAGCACTCGTTATCGCCTTAAACGTTGTATTGCTCTTACTTAAAAATAAATAATTTTTATTTAACTAACCTCTTTTAAAATTGCTTGATTTTAAAAAATATTTTTGATACGAGTCTGAACTCTGTATGACTTTTCTTTGTCAAGATAGACTTTGTTCTGCTTTTTTCAACCCTTTTGACCCATTTTTTAATATTTGTGAAAATTTTTCGCACAAATATGCTCCTGAATCTCTAGGGTATATGTTTGATTTTTTGAAAATATTTATTATCATTATCAACATAACAGGATTATTCTAAAATTAACCTAGACGAGAAATGGTCAAAGATTAGTGTTTTTTTCCCTTTCTATTACTATTCTATTTTAATTGAGTAAATTGTTTTTATTAAATGCAAGCCGGATAAACACGCATGAATGCTTAAACTCTGATGTCCTGCTCTTCGCTTTTCTGTGCGTTTTTTTTGTAAAAGTTATTCGCTTTTAAACAGAGGTACCCATTGAAAATGACAAAAAGAATACCCAAAGTTAAAAGTTTTAATAATATATATCGGCAATATATATATATATATATATATATATATATATATATATATATATATATATATATATATATATATATTATTCAAAACTAAAGAAAACTCACTTGCTACTGAAAATGGATTCATTAGATAATCCATCCCAGTAAAAATTCGGATGTGGACTAGAAATGGCAATAAATTTACACACTGTATCCTCGTGTATTGCAGTCATGTACCAGCCTAAAAGGCCGCCAAGATCATGTCCGATTATATTACAGTTTTTCGCTCCTAATGCGAAAATAAACTGTTTCAGTTCTTCAATCAAAATTTCAATCTTGTACGAACTCTTGGTTAACGGTTTGTCACTATCGCCAAATCCTTTTAAATCTAAAGCTACGACCCTGTAAAAAAGTAGGCTAATTAGCACTTAATATGCCACATAAATCTATTATTTTAATTAAAAAAGAAAAATTTAATTTTTAATATAAAATCATTGCATTGTTGTAGTTATAAAAAACTGTTGTCAAAAACAATTAGAGTTTTATAAAAAATTAATAAGGTAAGATAAAGTAATTCTAATATGTAGATATCACTTAAATAAAATAGGTATGTGTGATTAAGTTTAATTAACTTAGGAGAGAGGGTATCAACCCTCTGAGATTTGAGAATATCAACCCTGCTAGAACTGAGATTTTGTTCAGGCTTCATTATTCTAAGATATTAGCTGTTTTATTACAAATATACATTTTTTAAATGAAAAAAAAACGATAAATAAAATCTATTAAAAAATTTGCGAATAACGAATAGAAAGGTAAGATTCTGTACTTTATTATGCGCGTTATAAATTCATATACGATTATTCTGTTTTAATGTACACTTGACGTGGATATATTTTGATCGAACGTTTTTAAAACGTTTCAATGGGATTGTCCAATTCACGGGAATTAACCATAAGGCGGCACGATTTCAAACCATTCGATCAGAATATATCCACGTCGAGTGTACAGCAGATTATTTATTGAAGAAGGGTAAGTTTTCGAAAAAGACTTACGGTGTTTTATGCTGTGGACGGCAGAATAAGACTTCCGAATTTAAAAATATAAATCTGTTCCAAACTTATTGACAGACAAACATTGTGACAAAAAGTAACAAAATAATTGACAGAATCACAAAGATTAAATAATAAGAGTTTTTAAATTTAAAAACTTGTAAGCGTTGAAGTTTCATGTATTTTTTGTCTCTATCTTTGAAAGCTCTTTCCGCCTTCTTTTATATTCTTTTGGGCCGATTTTGTATTGTAACTATACGTGCAGTGTTATAAAATAATGCCTATTTAGAGTAAAACAGCTGATAATATAAGAACAACATCGCATTAAATGATAGGGTTGCTGTTCTCCCTGTCAGTTTACTATAAATCAATATTGTAATAAATTTAATATTATACCTATAATGTTGAGAAAGAGCAGGAATTTGTTCTCTCCATGATAGCCAACAGTCCGGAAAGCCATGCAAAAGTAATAAAAGTGATTTCGATTTATCTCCTGCTTCTACGTAATGAAATTTTACACCCTGAAACAAAAAATTCATCCATGAAATATGATTATACAAATAAGTTATGAAAAGATATAACTTTGAACTACTAAAAATATTTCTTAGTGACCGAACACTCGGTTTATTTGTTTGGGAAACTGTATGTAAGGAACCGGTTCCTTTTCTGTTTCGTATTTAATTTTCCAAGTTCATTGTAATGAACGGAACGTGCTCGAGCCTCAAAAAGGAATTTAAATTCTTACAGGTGCATTGATATTCATAGTTGCATACAATTCTATGGTTTTATGCTTTTTATGCTGTTTATTTAGATTTAATAAAATTATAAATTATATCTTTTTCATTTAGAAATATTCAGTATGGATAAAAGATAATCAACGCACACATAACATTGTATACATAAACGTCTTTTATTAAAGAATTACATTTTTCTTTATCAGAGTTATTTTTAATGGATTGTTTTATAAATCTTTTTATTGTTGTTAAAAAGCTTTAGATAAATATATTTTAATTTCAACTTCCCTCGTCTATATGAAACACATTTTAAGGTCTACTGAATACTAGATTAGATTAAACGTCTATAACTTGTTTACCGATTTCCAATGCAGTTAATGTCATTTAATTAATTCATTATTCTTTGCTATTATTATTGCTTTGGTTTATTATAGAATATTTTCGCCGGACTAAAATAACATGTTTTTCAAATTTATTTTTCAAAGGACTCGCAGTTACCTTTTAGTACGTCAGCTGATTAGATTGAGAATAAGCAAGCGTCAGCATCGTTCGATGCTCGATGACGGATCCGAATTTCATGTGTATGAGTATTAGTACACATCTTATCGGAGGTCAAATGCAAGTATCTGAATGTTTGTCAGAGAATTTTATTTTTACTTCAGCTAATTGTTTTAATTCTAACTTCAGTTCACAAAAAATATTATCATACGCGACAAATGTTAATGACTGATAAACATACATACTTCTATTTTTGTTTTTTTAAACGTCGTTTAGGTGTAAATTATTCGTATTAAAAAATAATTTTAATACAATTCAGAATTCAGTTTTTGTTTGAAAATGCTCCATGTACTAATCTTGTTAAATAAGGAATGTTGTTTTGCTATAAACTTTAGTTTTCAGTGTCATATTTATCTGATTCTAAACAGAAATTTTTCATATCATATCTTTAAGCAATCATAAAACTTCAGTGTCTATGCTTCATATCATTTTAGAAAACGTTAAACAAACTAGCGTTTATACAGAATAACGATGGCAGCAATATTCGCGTGATGTTTTATCACACAAAAAAAGATAAAAATGTTAATGAAGAGTTACCTTAAGTTTGACGTATGAGTGCGTTCCAAGCGTATTATCGACCAAGCAAGGCGGCGGCTTATCCCTCTGGTGCAGTAGGAAAAATTGCTGCGGATTCCATGCCCATTTGACCAGGCGGCGCAGAACCATGGACCACCCGTACACCAGGGACAGAAAGTACAGTTTCACGCGCTCCCCGATGGACACGTGCACGATCCTCACATCCATGTTCTCGTCCGTACTATTTCTTGCAGTTGGGGCGTTCAAAGCAGATCGCAAAAGTGTCGAGCGCCCTCCACACCGGTCATACTTCTTTCACAAGCAGCTCGAACTTCAAATCACGAATTATAAGCGCTATCTGAAACTACTCGCGCACTCGCTACATCGGCGTCATTATTAAGGGCTGCACACAGAGCTCGAGAACGTGATTTTTCCGACGCAGAGAATTCCAGTACAGGCGGTATCACGCGCGCGTGCGATCGCAGAGGACGAGGAACGAATTCTTACATAATTGCTGCACTCGATCGCGAATCAAGCTTCTGATCGGCTGGCGTATAATCGGCAAATCGCGCGCAGTCGCTCGTCAGTCTCGCAATCGCTCCATCGCCGTCGTCTGCCAGGGCTCAAAGTTCAAAACACTCGAAGCCCGCACAGGTGACGTGTACGTGGCGTGCGTGGTATTTAAAAATCGCGCGTGGAAGCTTGAATTTTCATTCGCAAATTTATGCGTTTGATGGCGATCTAAAAATCCAAGTCGAAGCTGCTGCACTATACGACACTAGAATTCAGGAAAACGTGTCCGCTCCCTCCAACAAACACACACACGCTCTCGAAATGAGGCGAGGTATATTTCGAGTTTCGGCTGGGACGCGTTGCTGGCCCCGACTGAGATCCAGTTGCCGAGCTCTTCGAGTTTCCCCTGACGCTGTGGAGAAGGACAAAGATAGTCGGATGGAAAGCGAGAGCGAGATATAGAACGGAGAGCAGTCTCACGCTCTGCGGGCGAGGCGCTCACGGCACTTTTATCCGATGCAAGCGATAGCCTCCCATTTTTGTACCGTGCCGCGTGCTGCTGGGGTATATATGTACATAGCGTTCTTATACTTTTGTATTATTACTGAGATTGCCGCGTTGTCTTATCGAGGAGATGTTATAAGCCGCGATAATAAGGATTTAGCGAACTGTCGGTCACTCGCACATATACACGAAAATGTAACTGTAATATAAAATTCTAATACAAATTGACAATTTTAGTTGGTATTTTGGTAAGATTTTCTTGACGCATTGAAACGTAATTATATTTCTGCCAAGTCATTTTTCACCACTTATTCCACAGTAAGCATAACATAACGCAATCGCACCTCACGATTTCGAGAATCTTTGATTCATGCGCGAGCGCCGGAAAGACAGGACTATGAACCATGTGGCTTTTTGTTGTGTCATTTCTCTCTTTTTCTTTCTCTCCCCCACACTCTCTCTCTCTCTCTCTCTCTCTCTCTCTTTCTCTCTCTCTCTCTTGCTCTTACGTCATGCGCTCTGTTATACTACGCATGGTGGGATAGTGTGTTTATGATATGTAGGGGACTCCGAAACGTGGCGTTGCTTGGCACTTCGAGTCTTCCTGTGTAGAGCGTCTCGGGTATACCCAAACGCACAGCATCAGCTGTTCATTTATCTGACGATATAATACTAATAGTACCAACGTACATGTAACATGTATACTTCAAAGTTTAATATATTTTACGGGTAGACTTTAATATTTTTAATACCAATCATTGTGCAAGCGGAATAAGATTTTTTTCATTATTTATAGACTTTGTGAGTACAATTTGAAAGTACACGTTAATTCTTGTATGTTAATCTAATATCGATGGCCCTTACGAAGACTAGCACATTTCAGATGTTTCAAAAACACCTAGTTCTTTATAGAGGCTTCTTATAAAAAACTAGCATTTTTTAGATTTTCTGATAAATACTAACACTTTCTTAGATCCTCTGAGAAAATGAAAAGTTTTGTCTAAGATTTTAAAAATTGCTAATGTTTGTAGGAGGCTTCTGACAAGAACTAGTATTTTTCGAGAATTCCGAAATGTGCAAGTATTCGCAAGAAACGTCGATAGAAGATTATGTACAGAGAACGTAAAGTGTTGCGAGAACATAAAATTATTTGTAAAGTTTTTAATCAATTGTATTAAATACCCTGGTAGAAAATTGAGCATATTAGATGGTCGGTTCACGATCTATTGGGCAGATCCGTTTCCTAATAGTTCGCCAGAAATAAACCAGCATCTGACCAGAAATTTATAGAAAATCTAAATAGCTTACATAACCCTAAAAAATTATTGAAAATGTAAATCTCATTATAGTACTTCTGCGTTAAAACAGCATGCAAATTTTTATTCGATTATTTATTTGATTTTTTTATGTTTTATTTAATTATAAAACTCTAACCTTAAAAAAACTTTTAATGAAATAAGTTTTTAGTTTTTATTTCGAATCTATCCCAAATATATCTTAGCATTCTATTAACAATAAGCTATTAAATCCATGACATAATAATCATTATTAACTTATAAAAATTCGTTAAACGTTATTTTTTATTTATTTATTCATTAACCATAAGTTGGTCAGGTTTCTGACGAGAAAACGTCGACAGGTAGCGGGGTTTCTGGCCAGACTTTTAAGCAGAAATTGGCCATTCCCTATAAAATAGAGTAAAATCTGGCGAACATATGGGGAACGTTTCTACCAGGGTAATTCGTTGTTGTTCTAATTGCCTGAATTGACAACAAATATTATTTGAAGAATCTGTAAGATTTTAATTATTCACTTAATAAGTGTATCAAGAAGGCTGTTAATTTATAATTTCGGAGTTTATCGATACAATTAATAAAATTTTATTCTTATACTAAAAGCACTTCATCTTTCAATATTATAATAACTCTCATATAAAATGTGATTCGTAGTTTGTAGAATAAGATAATGTATACAGCACATTTCAAATATCGATTTGAGGGAATGCATTCGATGGAACAAACATATAACGTTGTGCAGCCCCTTTCAGGTATATGGAGTCGCATAGGGGAAAATTCCTTGGACTACGATGAGTCACTTACTTATGGATGCTGTTGTGTTTAGGAAAACGAAACAAAGATTTGGTTTAGATTTTGATGTAGACTTTTCATAGATTTATAACCTAATATTAAAAGTATATAAGCTATAAACAATGCTGATATTTTTTGATCAAAGATATGAAATAATGGTTAATTTTACCAAGCATACAAATATTAGGTCTTAGATTTTAGAAGGAATATTTCAGTATGAATAAGTCAAAGACGTTTATCTAATCTTAGGATAAAGTCAAGATAAAAAAGGCACTTTTGTTTTGCTGACTAGAAAATTGATACAATAGTTAAGATTGATTTTGTATCACAAATAAACAAATCATAACGTGAACATTTTAATTGACTATTATATTAGGAAACTAAAATGAATTATACGTTACATTTATACTTTAGATTAAAAAACAAAAATTATTAGAAATAATGCTAATGAAGTTTGTAATATTTACAGCGAAATAGAAGGAGTAGAAAAGCATGCAGTCTCTAATGCAGTCCAGTGTATCTGGTTCCCTATATTAAGGGGCAATTTGCTATTTCAGCCTTTTGAGACGAAATGTAAATTAATAGAAAATGCATTTTATTTTCACGAGGTCCAATTTTTCAGATTTTTAATTAATAAAATATAAGATATTGAGATGGTGAAATCTTTAGATTAGGTTTCGCTCACCACTCCGCTCCTGGTAAAATGTTGATGATAATGTGAAATTAATCTCGTTATATACTAATTAATAAATCAATACGGCCAAGATTAAAGTAAAATGATATGCATAAACGTTACTAAGATGACCATATAAGCTTTGAAGTTCCATAAGTGTGGCCAGTTTATTGATTTGAAAAGTGGGACACACGAAAAGAAATAGAACTTATTGAAAATTTATATAAATATAGAAAGAAATAATTAAAAATTGAAAAATTGTGAGATAGCAAGAGAAACTGAAAAATCACTTTATTCCAAATGCAAATGCGGGAATAATGTAAATTTGCGGGAAAAAAAGTACAAGAGGGAATTATATGTCACTTCCATCCCGCTTTTCAGGCCAATAAAGTGGCCTCTATAGTTAGAGTTAAGTTAGGGATAATTACTCCCGGTGTGTAACACGGGAAGAATAGTACATTATGTAACAAGGGGCAAAAGTGGAAGATTTTTCCTGCGGGTGAGTTTACTGCCCGAACGAGAATATTTGATCAGAGGGAAAAGTATTCTCGTAAGGGCAGTACAATCACCCAAGGGAAAAATCTACTTTTGACTCGTGTTGAATATAGTATTTTATTTCACTCTCCACTGAAAGGCCACTTTTTGGTCTTTTTGGAAAATTTTTAGAAAAAATTTACCTTTGCCCCGCTAATTTTACTTTGGCCCCGCTAATTTTACTTTTGTCCCGATAATTTTACTTTCGCCTCGCAAAACTAGTTTTCGGGAAAAATATGTCACTTTCGCCCCGCTTATCAGGGGCAAAACGTGGGCTTTCTAGTGGGGTGTAGAATAAAAGCTATTTCAGACTCGGGAGAGGTATTTTCAGTACTCGGTTCTGTTTCGGGCGCCTTCGGCTCATTTTCTCCATTTGTAGCACAATGTACTATTTCTCAACACGTGCATGAAAAAGGTCCTTTGCCATGCTAGCAAAGCGAATGAAAAATTGGGCATTCCGAGCGTCTTTGCCTAAGCGGGAGGTAATGTACATTCCCTCCCGCTGTTGATTACGTTCTGCTCCTAAATTTCTTAGTGGACGACTCGTAATGCCCATTTCCCCATTCCCTTTGCATGTATGAAAAAGGTCCTATTCACACACTTATTAAAAAAAATGCGAAGTGTAACACGGGTGGAAAAGGCTTTTTCAGACTCAGATGATGATTGAGCACAAGTGAGAGTTGAGCGCACCGAAGGCCAAGGTATTTTAAGCTTGCTTAAAAAAAGCCAATTTTCCCCCCTAGTTGCACAATGTATTAAGCACTAATTTTATTAGATTATCGTTACTCTAACCTCAACTCGTGCTAAACTCAATGCTTTGGATTAATAATATTCTGATCTATATGGTTAGTCTAATTGAATTTAAAGAATGTACTTCGTAGATATTCAATTAATTTTGGTCAAATTTTTAACCGTTCCTCGAATAGGATTTATTGACAGTGATCAAGTTTGTATCCCACTGACCATATTTTTAAGAAAACTCCATTATTCTATATTAATTGTACGAAAAATACTGAACTCTAAGTGAATATAAATCAGTAAATAGACGGTAAATGACTCTGAAATTAAACAGATATACTTATCAATATAAATATTAACTTTGTCAAAAATTTCAGAATATAATCGAAATTATTGATTTTAGGAAATAACCACCTGAAACAGGAATAAACACAAAAATGTCTAAAATTGCATGTTTGCACAAGTAAAAATTATAGTAAAACAGATTGTAAAAGTAATTCCGCAAAAAAAACACTTTGTTACAATAGCGAGTTTTTCTCTTAAAACCTTGTGATTAATTATTATTTTTAATTATTAATTATTGATTAATTAATTAATAATATTATTAATTATTGAGTAATTAATTATTAATATTATTAATTATTAATATTATAAAAGTCTATGTGTCTGATTTCTGTTTGCTCAAAGTTCTGTCCGTTTCAATGCAAATCGACTTTACAATTTTGTATCGATAATTTTTGGTCTAATACCATTGGGTGGAAAGTGACTTGGAACTTGATGTGTGTGTATATGTGTGCAGGGGTATATGTGTATGGAGGTGTGTGTGGGAGCGTATCTTCAAAAAAATAAATGATAAAAAATGGTTCCTGTCGACTTTGAGTGAAACGGACATCGGGAATTTCATATTTACAATTTTCAATGTCTAAAAAAAGGACTTCCGGTTTACTTTCGGATCACTTCAGGTGATACTTACATAAATTTTACTCCACATTTACCTCACCCATGGTCACGAATTCCCACTCAATTATATACGCCCAAAAATAAATGACAAAAATTTGTTATAGTCGATTTTCAGTAAAACGGACATCCATAATTGTATTTTCATAATTTTTGAAAATTGAATAAAAGTACTTCCGGTTCATTCCAGAAGTAGGTCCGGTAACGTACATACAGCTGTTAATCCACTCTTTATACACTACACATAGTGACAGTCTATCATTGACAGACTTTCACCCCCATGACATCATCCAGAAAATAAATAATAAAAAGTGGTCTGAGTCGATTTGCAGTAAAGGAAACATTCCCAGGATGGACGTTTATAATATTAATAATTGGCATAATACATTTTGCATTGCATTAACATTATTATTTAAAAAATTATAATAATCGTAGTTCTATTGGAAAGTGTAGATCGCGTAGAGGACCAGAGGCACATAAAAAAACAAGAATGAATGAAATGTAGAAAAAACCTATCATAATATAATCAATTAGTTAAATTTTATACAAAATTTTAGCATGTCAAAATGTTGACAGTTAACATGAGCTTTTAGTATTTAAATATGTACTAGGTACTACAAAAGATTCGGTGTAACATGCGATTTAACGATGTGTGGGTCTTTTTACGAGACACTCCCACCACCTATGTGTGTTTGATCATATACTCAACGTATAATGTGCTCTACTGAATTCCTGCATTCACCTAGGGACATGCCCTGTAACGTGGGGAAAACTTGGCCGACCAAGAAAACCAACGCCAGGAACCAGCCGATAGGAAAGTCAAACTTAGGACCCCTTTAACTTCCTCGAAAAGCACCTAAATTTTCGTTCCACATTTGCGGAAACATGGTTGGGACGGGGTTGAGGGTTCCCGAGCGGTTATCAATCCAAGTACAACCAGCGCCCTGCGCCGCTTAACTTTGATGATTGATCGCTTGTGCATCCTCGGACCCCTGCAATGATGTCAGTTTTTACGATATGAGTATATTCAGCTGATTTGATTACAACGTAATTTAGACTGTTTCATTTGAAAATATTTCTTTTTTATGTTACTGTTTACTAGGCTCGTTTTTTGCAGTCGATGCCTCCAGCAATATCAGCTTCTCGCTCGCAATATCTCTTTCATCATGTTTCTCCTGTGCTGTTGAGCCGCTTTTGTTTTCAATCATGTACGCCTGCAGCGTTTCATCTCGAAATGTATTCAGAATGCGATTTGAATTCGATACTCGAGTTGCCTCCATTAAATTTTTATTGGAGAATATTGACATAGTGACCAATCGTATGAATAAAAAACCCATTGCATGCAATTTAAGCGAAATCGGTAAGAGCGTAAAATGAAATCGACTGCAAAGTAATATATATATATATATATATATATGTATTGCAAATAAATATTTTTCATATACAGTGAACTCTTATAATATTGTCATTTTACATACCAAAAAGAACATTTTTACCAAAATAAATTTTTCTTTTGCTTTCTCAACACTGTTGGTAAATTGGCCAATTTTTAACTACTTATAATTAAAGTGGCCATATTACATGCACCCCCTTATATCTTTCTGTATTAATATAAATTTTCAATAAATTCTAGTTTTTTCCGTGGTTCCCACTTTTTAAGTCAACAAAGTGGCCACAGTTAAGTCAGGAATAAAGTTCTATGTGCAACACGGGAATAAAGTCGACTATTCCCTAGGGTGATTACTGCCCTCGCTTCGCTCATCGTACCTCCTCAAAGGTGGCTGCATCGATCTGAAAAAACGAGTTTTTTCAACTTTATGTCTAAATCGATGACTGCTAAAATTTTATAATAAAAAAACGACAACTGGATTATGATTTTTTTTATATTTCCTACTATTTTTAATCACTACACTGAGAAAATTAAAAAAATTGGAAATTTTGGACCACCATTAGCCTAACGCACATACACACACGTACATACGCATGCACATACGTACACCTACATACATACAGACTTTTTTAAAAAAAACTATACAGTCTGATTTAGGAACCTCGAAAAAATTAAAATTCATTAAAATCACGGATTTAAAAATTAGCATTGTTACAGAGCTTCTCTTTAAGAAAGGAAAAACCGACCTGACCTGATGAGAATTTATCGGTACAACCCTAATTTATATAGGGTAAGTGCACCAGTGAATAAACAGACACCAGTGAATGAACACTCGTTGAAAAAGAAAGACATTTGCCATGCTTTTTGAATATTATTACTGGTAATAATGTGCTTCCCCTCGAATTTCATGCTAGACAATCTCAGTATTTAGCTTTATAACACGTGGTAAACTTTTTTTTAAGCAATAAAAAATATCACGTGGCCTTATTATTTACTGGCCTTAAGTGTTCATTCTCTGGTGAAATCACCCTACTCCATATCCAATTCTAGTGCTAGTCTTTGTAGAGAAATTATGAAAAGAGTTAATCTTCATTAGTAAATCCAGTATCATTTAAAAAACTACCGCTACCTCAAAAACTTAAAATTCAGTTATCGATTTATCAAGATAAGTCAAGTTGTTGTAGTATTGATTACATTTTCGGAGTTGTGTATGGAAGTCAATCCTCTGCAATTACTCTCAGAACTATCAAAAGTCTCGGAAAATTTTAGAATCGTTGGAAACTACAAACTTTTACAGTGGGGGGATATTTTATTTAACGGAAATTTCTAACTTCTAGTTAAAATATTCAGGATGGATAAAGAATTATTACATACAATTAAAAAATAAGAAAAATGTACAATTATTTATCTAAAATTGTGGGAAATGAATTATTATTTTATTTTTAATTTAAACTATTTAAATCAATTTATTACAAAAAGGTCAGGATATAACCAGATGGAGAAAAAAAAATCATTTTATTACAGTTCCATATTTCAAAATTGTATCTTGTTTATTATTTAAGGTTGATACATTCACGATTAAAAAAGAATTTGTAATAATGTTATTTCTTTATTTAATTTTCAATTTTCAATTATTTTTTAAATTATTCTTTCTTTCTTCATTATTTAAAAATTGTGGGATTCGTTTTAATATTTAATTATTACTATCATTTATAAAATACTCAAATAAACTTTCATTCTTAACTTATTTAAACCTTTATTAAAAGTAGGTAAAGCAGAAATTTTGCATAATTCGTTATCCACCATCGATTATCGGTAATAGTGTTTGTATTCAAGATACATTATCGTATGTTGGTAATGTAGGTTTCTATCCTATTGATTCCTAAAACTATCAACTTTGTCTTTAATAAAATGTTATGAATAACAACTTGATTTAAAAAATTGTTAATATAACATACAAATGCATACAGTATTCTTAATTGCGTTATATTGTGTAGAATAAAAAAAAATGGCAGCGGTGGGATTCGAACCCACGCCTCCGAAGAGACTGGTGCCTTAAACCAGCGCCTTAGACCGCTCGGCCACGCTACCCATATGCTCGAGAAACCCCAAAAACCCGTACAATACGAGAAGAATAAAGTCTGACAATTATAAGTTTTAAAGAAATTAAATAACCATTGCCAATTCATTAGCACTTTAGCTTCCTCAAATTAAATTAATTTTTCCGGCATAAAGGACGGACCCGGGTGAAATTTCAGCTCTCTGATAGTTAAATCACTGGGGTGAAAAAATTTTTTCTTTAACATATTTCTTCACGACAAATCCAATGGCGTATTTAACCAAAAACCCAAAAAATCTCATTCTACCATTTTGAAATTCTATTTTTGTATTTTGTTTTTTATTTTCTGATCCAAAAAATACCGAGACAAATCCATACGATTGTTTGGTCAGAATTTTGTCATGAAGTTGCAAAATAATTTTAAGCTGAAAATATTCTAATCTGGATAAATGGTTTGAGTTTTAGTGCGTGGCGGTCAGCCGCTATAACGCGCCGGCCGGGCCGCTATAGCATAGCGCTCGCTCGAGCGCTCTCGGCTTTGTCTTACCATCTACATGCTGCTTCTTTCAATTATTTTCGTATTCTGCGAATCAGTTCACATTTTTCGTATAATTTTTTAATATGACTGTTTGCAACTGATCTGCAACTGATTTTGCTAAATAGGCTTCAAAAGCGATTTTGGAGTTTTCAATATACTTTTATTACTTGACAAATATATTTACGTAACTGATTCTTTGCAAAACGAAGAAAATTATATTTACAATGATAATAGTGATACTCAACCCATAATATACTGTACACAATGTTATTTACAGTTAGAAGTATTCATTGAAATATATTTTATCACGTAAATAGATAGGAACCTATTTCATATACTTTTATTCACAGGTCGTTGAATCAACAAATTGTTGAATCAAACTTGGTAAAAATAAGCGAACATCGTGTACAGTATGTTATGGGTTGAGTATCACTATTTTCATTGTAAATGAAAGTTTCTTCGTTTTGTAAAGAATCGATTATGTAAATAAATTTGTCAAGAAAAAAAAGTATAATGATAACTACAAAAGCGCTTTTGAAGCCATTTCTTAGCAAATCAGTTGCAGCTTTTAAAACATAACCTATTTTAAAAAAGCTCTTATAATTTCATGTATATTAAAAGCGACAGTACCCTGGTGGAAAATTAATCTAGAACTATGTAGATCTATCTAGTTTGCCATGGGAATAATCGAGGGCCTCGATAAAACTAGATAATTTTCTACCAGGGTAAGTAATTCAAAAATTCTTGCCCTGCATAATTAATTTCAAGCTTTCTAAAAAATATTTATATTGAATGAATTGTAGTAATTAAATTATTGATATAAGATAGATAGATAGATAGAATATGAAAAATTAGAAATTAGAAAATTTGTTATAAAATTTTAAACCGCTGCTAACTGCTTTAACAGAATGCTTTTTCAAAGAGGAGTTGAAGAAAGAATTGCGGTTGTTGCGGTAAAATCCTGTATTTCGAATTATTTTTAGAATAATAATTATTTACGTTCAGTAAACAGTAAATCTAGATGGTATGTGCCTAATCAAATATAAAAATAAGCTTTGAAATCTTTGGCTTTAGTAAAAAAATTTGATACAAAAAGTTGTAACTTAAAAATGCGAACAAGTATTGAAATTTTTTAATTCTACATTTGAAGAAAAAATTATTGTGAATTATAAATTTATTTTTTGAAATTTAATTTTTTTATAAGAATATGTAAGGGTTAGTAAAACAAAACTTGCACTAAATTTCTAGTTTCAATATGTACTTTTAATTTACCGAAAAACCAATGTTCTATTCCGCGAATAAAAAACCACTGCCAATTCATTGGCACATAGCTTCATCAAACTAAATTGATTGTTCCAATATGAAATTCTTTGTTCTAATAAATTAATTTTTAATTCCTATATCTCTCTAATTAATCGCTTATAAAAAGTGTGCTTTTTTTTATCATTGATGGTTTGACAAAAGATAATTTTTTACTAATATTACAGAACGATAGATAATAATCCTTATCACAGCAATTTTGTCTCTTTACGTAATTTACTAAAATTATTTAAATATTTAAATTAAATGTAATTAGATGTTAGTACGTTGATTGATCACTGAATTCCTAATCATCTAAAATATTGTGAACTCTTTTTTAATGCATTTACACTAAATTGATCATAATATTTCTAATATACCAGAGAACTCAAAAACGAAAAAAAGAAAGAAGTCGATGAATCTGTAAATTTCTTTTTAATTTTGAATGTTCATTAAAAAACGAAAAAAATAAGCCCTGTTTGGTAAAAAATGACCATGCCATTCTCGAGATATACTCAATCAAAAAAATATGTTATAAAACTCATTACCTCAAATATATCGAAATATAAAGATCCTTGTAATCTGGGCTTAGAAGTCGTTCAAGAGATACTAAAGACCTACCGTTTTACAAAGATTCAGATCAAATGCTGCCGATTTACTTCAGAAATCGCTACTGAATACAAATCGATTTTTTTAGAATAAGATTTTTCTCTCTTCAAAAATAAAAAATAAAGCCTAAAAAATTTTACAGAATTTTCTTCTCCATATTCCTAATTATCTCAGTCTTTTTAAAAAAAATTTTCCTTGTTATATTTCACAGATATAAGCGTTTGAAAATAATAACGATTTCGTGAATAACAAAACAAGAGAAATAGCTTATTCAAAATTTTGGGTCATACGCGCACACGCGCATACCCACACACACATTTACGAAAAATAGTAGTAACACATCATTAAATTAAAATACTTTTGTACGAGAATTAATTTTGTATAAATTGGTTAGCAGTTTTATAGGTCAGTGATCCAAATTGTATGTAATTGCATTAAAAAAATTTAATTAATGTTTCTTGTAAATTTCATATAATAATAATAATTAATTATAGGGGCTAGCCCGAATTAAACTCAAAAAATAGTATATTATGTAACAAGTGTTTAAAATGCGATTTTACACATGAGTTACCGATAGCCCGCACGAGTCGCAGACGAGTGTAGCGCGATCGTACGAGTGTGTAAATCGTACCCACAAGTTGAATATGATATTTTTTGATACACTGCGATTTAACGTCCGTTTTAAGGGCGTATAAAGCAAAATCACGTAAACATAGTAAAATAATGTTTGCAACTCGGGCGTTAAATGTTGCGTTCCGTGTGTGCACAATAGAATCGCTCGTGTTGTGCGATTTCACCGGAATGTGAAATTCCATGACTAAATTGTAAAAAACATGATTTTTGTATAATTGCGTAAAATAGAATTTTACTCAAAACAGTGTGTAAAACCGCATTTCACGCACACTTGTACCAAAAAGAAATCGTTTTTTAAGAGCCAATAAAAATTTTTCCTTAAAATCAGGGGTCGGAGTTATTGAAAACCCCTTTAAAGACTCCGTCCCGCACTTGACACAAGATAGTACCATTGTCAATACTATATTTATTGTATTCTGATGTGAGTTGACTTCTTTTGGTATATATACTCAAAACTTTTACGATTTACTTTATTGTTAAAAATTTTTTTTATCAATATTTTTGGAGAACGAGACAATTTAAAAAAGAAATTTATTAGTGATTTTTAAAAAATTAGTTTGTTTTCTAAGAACTAATGTTAAACAAATTTTGAACGAAAAAATAAACCGTGAAACATTTAGTAGATGTCATAAAGAGTCAAATTCCCCTCAGAAGAAAATTTTTTGTTGATTGTGTCACCTACAAACGGGCACGCCGCAAAGTTTTACCAATAAATGTAGTATTTAATTGTAGTATCTTGTTTCACGCAGTAATGGTAAAATTATAGATATTATCAAGATTTATAGTAAACAAATTTCAGAGTAGTTGCTTTTAAGGGAAAACTGTTTATCGGCTCGTAAAAAAATTAATTTTGAGTTTAACTTAGCCTGGCTCCTTCAGTTTGAGAAATGAATTTCTGCAGTTTTTCTATTTTTTAGGTACTAATTTTTTATAAATCATAAATGACAAAATATTCATTGTTGTCCATCGTCCTATAATTTTTTCGACAGAACCATAATTTAACAACGGATTTCTAATTTAGATAGAGTATTCATTCTCCATTTTCTCCCGTCGTCTAATCGCCCATCTGTCCGCGAAAGACGAAAACTTCTAGGTCCAGCGTTGTAGCGCATATGTCGTGGGCGTAGTGTCTACGGTACAACGCGTAGGGTTAAACAAAGAAGCGCGGGCGGGGCCTCTTCGATCGCGAATCGCGCATGCGTTTTCGTCGACAAACGCTTTCGCGACTTTCGTTCAGTTGCGCACTCGTATCTAGATTTTGAACCCGTTTTCGCGAACATTTTATAATTCAATGCAATTGCACAATCTTGTGATTTTTTTTGCTTCCTCATTGAGGAAGCTTTGTGATGGCAAAAAGAAAGTTTTGCTTAAAACATGTCAGAATACATACCATAAACTAACGATAGTTTTCGATAAAGTGGATTACCTCTTACAGGTAACAGAAAAATAATTTGGGGTCTTTTGAAAATTTTGAAGCAGAATATGATTGCGGCGAGTAACAGATTTTTAGAGTGTACTGTTTTTGTATTAGGTATTATCATATTTTACTATATTATTTACTTTAAACTACAGTAACCGCAACCAGGCATAAGTTGAACCATTCTGTCTATAATTATGTTCATTTTCATGTAAATACAACCGTCATTAGTACAATTTTATGAACTTGAAATTATGCAAAATAAATATGTTCATCAGAAAATTAAATTAAAAATTACTGTACACATCCGAGTCCTAAAGTCAAACAATAACAATCACTCAATCACTCCTGACTTTTTCCAAATTTTTCTGTGAACGATTTCTGTACTCAGTACTTACAGGATTAAACTTGTATAATCATAATATAGAATATGATATTATATAGTTCTCGAGTAACCTACTCCATTAAAGTGAGACTCTACAGTATTATAATTTCAATAAGGACCTACGATACTGTAAATTGCAATCGTAAAATATAAAAATCAAAACTACCTATTTATTAATTACATGCGTTTATCAAATACAAAATACATGAAAACTTTATATTCATCCATGCAATAATAGTATAGCGAAGTATCTATTGCCTTTTATATTCAAAACTTTAGTTTCAAACTGACGTAATAACGAAATGGTCTGATTAGCTGCTTTTTTAATGTGATAATTTTAGTTTCGTTTAATTAGATATGGGTGATTGTCAAAAGGTTGAACAATTCTTATCCTTCCTATTTTACAAGGCATCAGGGCATTATGTCAATCTCAAATAAATGTAAGTCAATTTCACTTTAATATGCCAAGAAATTTAATAACATAAAATTAAACAGAGGATTAGTGTAAGACTTAATTAATTAAAAAATGATGCGCAACCCTATAATATATCCGTTGTATTTGTGTAATATATGGTTGTTTCACAATATGTCTCCCGACTCTGATGTTTTGTTAGACCCAAGGGCTTTATTCAAAGAAAGTTGTAATTAGAAACTTACAAATTAAAGTGCAATTGATTCCTACTTCTAACTCTTATTCGCTATGAGCGTCTGCTTGGAGGGGATAAACGAAGTAATCCCAGCGCCCATGGTGACGAAAAGTGACAAAATTATTTGCCCGCAAATGTATTACTATATATATTGACGATACAGATGACCTAACCGCAAATGACATTGAAAAGAAAGTAATTTAGTCAACTTAAAACGATTTTCTTGTTTTACCGTAGACAATAATTGGGAAATAATCTTTACTTCCATTGTTATCTCAGTTTTTAACAAATTCCCTATATGCCCTGGTGGAAAATTAACCTAGAACTCTGTAGATCTATCTAGTTTGCCATGGGAATAATTGAGGGCCTCGATAAAACTATATAATTTTCTACCAGGGTGATGTATGTTGGATTGTCCAGCATTAATGGCAACCCCATGCCAAGCCAGATGGAGCGTCATGTAATGCTCACAACGAATATACATTTTGTAAAAAAAGTTGGTATATATACTCATTTATTGACCTTTCTCCCAAGTTTTTCTATTTTCAAGCAGTTTTTTTTTCGTAGTAAGAAATTTCATATGACAAGTAAATGTTACATTCTTGTCTGTTTTCATCATTTTAAACATTCTCACATTTTACTCTTGTACAAAGTTCTTTCGCTCTCGTTACGCACGCCAGCCATTTTGTCCGACAGACTTAACATTCGTCCCGTTGATTTCGTCCCCTCGACACCTATATACGTGTGTGCGAGCGCGTGTGTGTATAATAGCCTAGAAAGCCACCTCCCTCCCACCACCTTTTCGTCCCTCTTCCATGGCACATAACGCGGTAACTTTATACGCCGAGGGGCCATATAACGCGTGGGCTTATGCGCGCGCTCGCTATGCTTTTATTATACGCGTGCGCGCATGTGTGAATCGTCGTTTGCGCCTCGTTGATGCCTCGGACGAGAGAGCGAGAGTGAGACAGAGGGAGAGAACCGTATAATCAGATAGGTTTGAGTTCGTTAGGCGAGGCGCGAAGAGCCTACGTGGTCACACGAAGACAACGTGCAGATGCATTGGAGTGACGAGGCTCGTTGAGTGTTTCTTGAAAGTGCAGTTGAGGAGGCGTCGGGGAAGAATATATCGAACGGTCGATGATACACTTACGGAGAAGTAATTAGAACGAATGAAAGTTGGACATTTTATCGTTGGAAATTTTAAGCGGAAGAAATTAAATGTAAAGAATTTATAAAAAATAAATAAAGCTTTCGAAGTACCTATATAGTTTTGGATCATAAGTAAATTATAGCCACTCATGATGGTAAAAATAAAACAGTTTTACTGGGCTATTTCTGAACATTTCTTAATTAAAAGAATACTATTATTAATTACGGGAGTTATTAATAATAAGCATATTTGTTCAAAATAAGTGGCGACGGCCAGGAGTTATTGTAGCAGGTAATTAAATTAAAAATGCAATTATAACTTAAAAATTAGATGTTGCAAATTTGGTTGTTCGATAGTTACTAAACCAAAGAAAGATGCTCTCGAATGCGTAGTAAGTATAACGTAGGAGAGGGGAACGTAATAAGAGGAACATATGAGAACGTTCAAAACGATCTAATGTTTAGAGCTTGTCAAAACATGAAAATTAAAAAAGGTTTGATCCAAAGAAGTAAAGAAAAACTTAAAAAAAGAGGGTCAAAGTTGACAAAATCAGTGAAAAAAAATCAAGATCATATCAGACGTGCAGTAGTAAAAATGTACAAAATATACTTTTTTCACATCTTCCACTTTATACAGAAAGATATTATTATTTAACTACTTAAGTTTTTATGAATTCTTCATATTCATATTAGTTTAATTTTTGTCCCTTATTAATGTTTTATCTGAGGATAAATGGGCATTCATGGGCAACCTCATTTCTAACACGAGGACAAATGTCCTGGTGGATGATTTTATTTAGTAATAACGCTACGTGGAGTATTAACTTCCGGGAGCGGCATTTTAACTTTCTATCAAGGAAATTAATTTTTTAACTTAATATATAATCATTATGTTGAAAATATTAATATGGATTCCATATGAAAATCTATATTATATATTTTATACGTAATTCCATACAAAACCGCCATATGGTATTTCATGAGATTTAGCATCAAAACCATAAATAATGGTTATATAAATTATCATAAAAATCCATGTAGAAATTAATCCATAGGTACAGATTTCCATGTAGACATAAATTTGTTTTCTATAAATTCTTAAAAAACGCTTTTTAATGACTTAACAAATATCCTTATAGGTGGTATCATTTGGAATATTACCACCAAAGAAAGAGCATTTATATATCGAAAGATTAAAAGGTATTTTTTTTTCAAATTTATAAAAATAAAATGTATACTGATTTATATATGTACTTTAATGGCAGAAGCTATATCTTGTTTTCCACTCTTAAATAAGAAAAAAAAATGAATATAAAATGCACACGAAATTTTGGGATTGTAATATAATCATTACATATAATAAAATAGAATTGGAAAATAACCATCATAGAACGAACAAGGGTTATGGTACATCAACCCAAAGAAGACATCGACGGCCGCGATTCCCCTGACGGACTCGCTTCCCGCGCCCTCAATACTTTTAGAAAGATAGTTGGGGTATATTAGTACCGATACTGGCTTTAAAATCGGCTTAAACGAAGAAAGAAAACAACTATGAAACACGGTAGCAATATAAGCGCTATAAGCGGTAGCTTAAAGAAAAAACTGGTGAACATTCAGTGGGAATAATTAAAGTTAATAGACATTAAAGAAATATCGCGAAAAAGTGGTGTAGCTTTACTACGTAAATATAAACGAAATATAAAAGATATTTGTTTCTAATAATGAAATCTACTTCGTTTTCTTATTGTTAATTTTATCTACCATTAACCATCAACCATCAACCACCGCCCATCAACCATTACACATCACCCATCATCCATCATCCATCAACCATCAACCATTAACCATCAACCATTGCCCGTCAACCATCAACCATCGCCCATCAATCATCAACTATCGCCCATCAACCATCAACCAATGCGCATCAACTTCAGTACAACCATCACCCAGCACCCATCAACTATCAACCATTGCCCATCAAAAATTAACAATCGCCTATTAACCATTAACTATTAACCATCAACCACCGCCCATCAACCATCAACCATTACACATCATCTATCACCCATCATCCATCATTCATCATCCATCAATCATCAACCATCAACCATCAACCATTAACCATCGCCCATCAACCATTGCGCATCAAACATCAACCATCAACCAACGCACATCAACTTTAGTACTTCAACCATCGCCCATCACCAGTCACCTATCACACATCATCTGCCATACATCATCATCATGCATATCCATCAACCATCAACCATTGCCCGTCAACCATCAACCATCGCCAATCAACCATCAACCAACGCGCATCAACTTTAGTGCATCAACCATCGCCCACCACCCATCAACTATCAACAATTGCCCATCAAAAATTAACAATCGCCAATTAACCATTAACCATCAACCATCAGCCACCGACCATCAACCATTACACATCACCCATCACCCATCACCCATCATTCATTATCCATTAACCATCAACCTTCAACCATTAACCATCGTCCATCAACCATCGCGCATCAACCATCAGCCATCAACAAACGCGCATCAACTTAGTACATCAACCATCGCCCATCACCCATCACCTATCACACATCATGCATCATCCATCATCCATAATGCATCATCCATCATCCACAACCATCAACAATCGCCCGTCAACCATCAACCATCAACCATCAACCATCGTCCATCAAATTAAATAAATTTAGTTAAATGAAAGAGGGTACATAAATGAAGATATGTAGGTATAAGTTTAAAATGTTGATAAAAAGTACATATAGTACAAAAAATTAAAAATTCATTTATTATTTTCATAATCTACATAATGTATAGGTACGTCTGTTTGCTATTATGGCTAACCTGCGGTATTCAGTATTTAGTTTTTTGTTTGCGAAAGACCAAAAATTTAAATCTTCTTTTTACTAAAATAAGCTGTGTTAAAGTATTTGGCACCTGATGATTAATTATTATAATTATAATTATTATTAATTATTTGAAATTGACCATATATAAATAAGAAGTTAAAAAGATGGGGCGCGTTAAAAAATGTAAAAAACCGCATTTTTGATACTTAATATTTTAACAAACGCCATCTTCTCAATTTCTTACTTATGAGGATAATTGTAATTCGCACGATATATACTTATACTAATCAAGAAACATTTTGAGTTTGTTGGTTTCAGATACGCCTGCAAAGCAGCTATTTTCTTGAGGATATAGCTTCGATTGTCTGTTGTACTTTTGTAAATAATTGTTAACAAATTTTTTTAAAGTTCATCTATGTTCAGCGCCTCTACCCTTTAAGATGTATACAACGAAGATCTATAAATAGACTGTTCATTTATTTCATTAGTTTATACTCACGAAAAATTGCCAAAGCGACATTTCCATTTCGCGAATCGAGCTAAAGCGGCTTTATCCCTTAACTAGATACTGCCATGCTTATAGCTTTATATGAATTCTATCACTATTTCTTATCAATAATTTGAATTTTTATAGGATAAGGAAATCAATTTAGAAAAATACAAATAATGGTTATAATATTTCCAAAGAGAATTAAAGTATCAATCAAGCTATCGTGAATTCATCATTGATTCGGCAATGCAGTCAATTCGATTCGAAGTACCGTGACCTCTGCTCTTTCACAGAAGTATCGGCCAAGAAACTCAGTAAATTATCGAAGTTCGGCGAGTTAAGCGGTAGAATCTAAAACGACCTCTTTAATCGTCTCTCGTTCGATACGGAGAGTAGCTTGATTGCAATAAAGTGTTAGTATCGAACAAGCTTAACTGCTGGTGACATGCGACATCTTCGCGTGAAAAAAAAAAAAGATGGTAAAATAAGTTCCTTGCTTTTATTTTATAATTCTTTGAAACTGATCTTTATTTTATAACAAGATAACTGCTCTCAATTATGATACATTTATTTATTTTTAAGATTTTAAGATAAATTTCAATAATGAGATATATATGAATTTGTAAATAACAATCGAATTAGTACGTCAGGTGTAAATTACAAGAGTTATTCTACTTTAATTTACTTTATATTCTCTACCCGCATGCATGGTAAAAAGAATTTAATGTATCTAATTTCCAAAATTCTGCAAAAATAATTTTCAATATAATCGTTTTTGTTGTAATTCTTATTTACGTAATACCATCGTCGCGTGTATGAAATTCGAATAGCTGAGGATTGTAGAACATTCAGTAGGAAAAGGCAAATTTCCTCCTATCCTCGACGTCTCGTTAGCTCATTTCGCCGCGGATGCAAGTAGTATACATGTATAGTCGCCTGCCAGCTTCCAGTCGTTAATTATGTTTGTACCTACGATGTTGCGAGCTTAATCTCACATAGTGAGACGAAATAGGAGAAAGATAAGTAGAGAGACTCAGCTGCGAATCCTCAACACTGTAAACATTGATAATATAGTGATACGTATGCATATGAGTAAATAGTTATAGCTGCGTGATTTTAAATTTTCATTCAATGAAAGTAAAATTAAATTGCTTCCTCGTAGAGGAAGCTTTGTGATGATAAAAGAAAGTTTTGCTAAAAACATGTTAGAAACATGTTTTCAGACATTAGGAGTTAAAATACACTATTTTTAGAACAAGTCTGTATGGATGTGTGTGTGTGTGTGCGTGCGTGCGTGCGTGCGTGCGTGCGTGTGTGTGTGTGTGTGATCATTTTATTTTTGAAAGGAAGAGGGCTGTAAAAAATATTTTGTTGTTTTTCGATATTTTTTTGTTTTTTAGCGGTTTTTCGATTTTTGAGTTTTACTTTTTCGGGTTATTTGGTATGTATGAAATAATATTATCGATTCATTTTTTTTTGCATTTGAAAGGCATAAAAATACCTATCTTTTACGATCCGAAATTTTAAATAAGCTACTTTCTTTTTTCTGTTATACACCATAACGTTGTGTTTTGTTTAAACGGTGATATGTGGGAAATATTAAATGGAAAATTTTTTTAAAAATTTGAGGTTATTAGGAATAAGGATAATAATATTTTTGAAACTTTCCAGTCTCTATCCTTTTCCTTTTTCGAGAAAAAAATAATTTTGTAAAAGAAACCGTTTTTTTTGCGAAGGATAACTTGAGTAAAATGTTATTATTTCTTCTGTAATGTCCATAAACATAGCTTTTTACTATTTCTTGAGACTGTTAAAAGCTTAGATTATAACGAAGTGGCATTCCAAATTATTTGGCGTTATGTTTTTTTTTTATTTTTTACTTTATCGTTTATTTCTCGAGAACAGCGCGCTCATTTTTTGCAAACCAGGGCTATTCTTTCGTGAAGATTCTGAATTGAAAATAAATTTTGAGATTCATCGATCCGATTTTGTTTTACAATGATTTCTTTATTTTACGATATTCTGAAATCGATAAGGTAAATTATTTTCGTATTTTAGAAATATCGCAGTTCGGCCCTGACATTGTCTTCCCACCTTCGTCTTGGTCTACCCGCAGGCCTTGTGCCTTCTAGTTTTCGTGTCCTCTAAGTGCTGTCCTATCATTTTCCATCCTCGCTACATGCCCGGCGTATTTCTATGATTGTTTAATTATTTCTTTCTTTGTATTTAATGGCCATGTGTCCCATCTTTTTTGGGACTCCGATATGTCATAATGCTTATGTGTTTTTGTATTTTACATTTGTATTTTATATACTTGTTTGTTGTGTTAGACTACAGTGCGTAGTCGGAGATCTTTTCCCGACGAAAAATTCGAACAATAAATTCTCGAAAATTTTCATCGGGAATCGAACCCTCGTCTGCTTGAGCGTCTTGTATCGGTAGTCAAGCGTCTTACCCACTGAGCCAAGGATTGCTCTATGATCGCTTTATTTAACATTTAAAAGAGTATAAAATTACTTATATACAATGATATTTCTATTTCTTTTTATAACTTTTCCATTGATATTTTGAAATATTGATTGAAAAGGTATTTGAAGATTAATGAAATAATGTATATCAGTATCGTTTATGATTTATTTCTTATAAATCTGGGTAAAAATGATACGTATGAACGATTTAATTATACGCTAAGCCCGTTGGAGTGAAATAAATCACTCTAATTAGAGTGGATGTTTAACTCTAAAAATAGAGTGGAAATCTTTCACTTTTAAGTAGAGTGAAAACTTCCTCTTTAAAAAAAGAAAATTTTTAATAATTATAAACCTAACGCGACCAGAACAGTATCTTTAAGGAAAAATGTAATTTAAACTAAATGTGTATTTTAAATAAAAAATTATCTTTTGATAAACCATCAATTATGATAAATCAGCATGCCGTGCACACATTTTTTGAGATTCTAATTAAAACCAGATATATATATATATATATAAATTTAAAATAAATTTTTTGTAACAAGAAATCTTATATTAGAACAATTAATTTAGTTTGAAGAAGTTAAGTGCCAATGAATTGGCAGCGGTTTCTTTCATAGTTATCATGCAGCAGCCCTTAATTTTTTTACTGACAGAAAACACTATATTATAGAAACACGAACGAAATTCTTTTATTTGTATTTAAGGGAAGAAGCTACAGAAAAAAACGAAATCTGATAAGCATTGACAAATATATTTTTTCTTTTCTATACATAATAATACGTAAAAAGAACATAATTATATTAGTTAAAACCTCCCTAAACTGCCCTTAAAATATCAGTGCAGCCAGAAAACCTTAAAAAAAATACATTATTTTGATTATCGTTTTGCGCAACAGGCATAGATGAATTTTTATCAGCTTGAATATATGTATTCTTTTAAGTAAACTTAGAAATCTATGTTACAATTTTTTTTTTGCGTCTAAAAAATTTTGATAGCTAAATTAAGTTTCTAATTTTTTATTTCCACAATAATCATGTATTTTATTATAGTACTTTCCGAGACAAAATTTGTATTTAAACTTTTATCAATAGGTCTCAACATAGAGTTATAAAAAATGTATTTATGCCCATCTGAACGAAAATGGCCACTTTTTTCGCTGCAAAGCGAGACCAAAATTACACTTTTTGCCCGCAAAAATGATTAGCGGGAAAAAAATTAATTCACTAAAAACTAGTCCAAATTCCTTTATTTCATCAAGTTCTACCAATAACCCTGATTTTCGATTGTCTTTTAACAATATTGTCGTTAACAGTCCATTAGTCCCGCTTTCCAAGCCAAAAAGTGGCCACAGTTGAGATGGGCATAAAGTACTGGAGAAAGAAGTCGATTTTTCTCTCGGGTGATACTGCCCTCACTTCGCTTCGCTCGCTCGGGCAGTAAACTCACCCACGGGAAAAATATTCTACTTTTTTTCCTTGTTACATACTGTATTATTAATAATTAGATTACCATACATTTAAAACATAAAAATAAAATCTGGTGAGCAATACGAATGAAAATAAAGAATTGAGAAAAATAACTTTAAAGTAAAATAGTAGTAATAATTATATAAATGTTAATTCGCAATTATTTATGATTCCTTTTTTGTTTCATCGGATAAATATCTTTTTGTCCACCACTACGATATTGCTTTCTAAAAGGTTTTCTGCGTTGACTTGTAGGCGTTCACTGAGATGTCTCTCGGTGCTGATACAAATACAGAATGATTTGTATCAGCATCCAGAGACTTCTCAGTGAACGCCTAGATGACAATGCAGAAAACCTTACAGAAAGCAATATCGCAGTACAATCCGTATACTTAATAATTTTTTATAACACCCAATTTCCTTACTTATACTCAAATTAAGGAGGTTGGTGACTAAAGTAAAATATGGAATAAGTTTTTGATATTGCAGTATACCATTGTCGTAGTTATAAGCTAAACTCTGTTAAAATTTTAGAAGGCTTTACCGATATCGATCAAAGTTTACGTATTTTGCACAGAAATAGTAAACCAGGAAAATAGGAAACCACCAAAATGAATGCTTTCTGATCGACTTTTCGATCGAATATGTTTACAAAAAAACATTGCAAATTAAAGTACATATATTCTTCATATCATTTACCGTTTAGAAGATCCAGGTTACCGTATTACTTTTAATGATATAAGCGAAAATGTAAAAATTAATCTAGTACTCTAAGTGCTACAATGCCTGGAATAGACACGATGGCGGCGCCTGCGGAATCAAAACATGCGTTAATGCCCGCCGATGCGCCCGTAACAAAAAGACGTCTAGACAATTTTCTAATAAAAATCATGATTTAAAATTTTGCATACACCTTCTATAGACCTTTTATAATGGATCTACAATTGAAACTTTTAGTTTTTCGAAAGTCTCCAACAGGCTTTAATCGATGGAAGGAAAAATTACGCGGATTAAAAATAATATTTTAACTTTATATTTTTTATTCTTTTACGGAATGTATTTAAATTTTTTTAGCTGTGCCGTACATAATTTATATCAACGTGCTTATAGGCGTGGGTCTAATGTTTTGCGTTTCGAACTAATCTCAGAAAGGAAATAATGTTAGGTACTCTTTTAGGTCTCAAAATATTCCTTATTTTAAGATGAATGGGGGACGATACTTAGTTTTTCAATTAACAAACCACTATTTGAGTAATTAGCAAAAATGTGATTAGACAAGGACAGTAGATACGGCTTTCTCTTAATATACATATACAGCAGACGCTAGAGTTATCAATGAAACTGAATATTGTTAAAATATTCATATTCATTTAAGATGTAAATACTAAAATTTTAAAAGTTAATAAAACCTTGCAATTCAAGGGGATACAAAATACTTACCCGATTCCTACCATACCGGCTTATCATTTATATTTAATATTTATAAAAAACGGCACTATATGTATTTAGCTGTATTTTTCAATCTAAACTTAAAAAAAACATCACAAAATTTAAAAAAAATATTCAACTATTCTACAGTTTTACAATTTCTTGAATGATGAATAATTTTTTAAGCTTTATCCGAGCTTCGTACGAACGTTTGCAACGGAGATAGTTTTTTCTTTATTTATTAATAGTGTTCAGTTATTTATTGATATTTCCAACAACAAAAAATTAAGCTATCATGTAGTTGAGTTTTTAAAGTATATCCCTGATTTTTTGCATCTTCGTATTATCAATATTTACAAAATAGCAAACATCCAAAGTTGGGATTGAAAAATAGCAGTGAAAAAAAAGAAAAATTTTTGATAATGTAATTGAAACGTGGACAAATTTAACTCGATTCTCGATTCTCGACTTAAGTCTCATACGCGAAGGAAATAAAATAACTATAAATATTTCTGAAAAATTTTGAAGAATACCCGTATCACGCGTTTTCTTCAAGCCTGCGTCTTCGCGCATCCCGCGTTCGCGAGTAGCACACACACACACACGTATACGCTGCACGAACAAGCGCGCCGGATACCGCGCTCAGCATCCTCGCGCGCCCCGAATTAATCATTTCAGCAGCTGGCTGTCGCATTAGCGACAGCGGATAAGACAAATGAACGTCGTGGAGCTTGTTAGGACGTAATCCGAGCGATGTGTCTCTGCGAGGGCGCGTCTCTCTCTCTCTCTCTCACACACTCTCTTACTCACCCCCTCTTCATCGGGTCGATTCGCTCTTTCTCTCCAGCGTCGTCGTCGTCGCCGTCATCCGGGAGATTAGATTGCGGAGGAGGGCGCGGCGCGGGGAGACGGTATATAGAGAGAAAGAGAGGAGGCGCCATTTTGGTCGGAGATGCTGGGCTGCTGCTCTCGCGCCTTTTGTTTATCGACTGCCCGCCCGCAAAGTGGAGAACGACAACGGGTGTATCCTGGTGCGCAACTGGAGAGGCGACTTCTTCCTTCAGTTTCTTTCACATTTTTATGTATTGTTCGATAACAGAACTTTAATTGGTTTTAAATCTAATGAGTATTTTGTATTTTTGTATTAATAATTGATCTAAAAATAAAATATGATTTATATTACACACATTGTAAATTGTAACTGCATCGGAAGGAAACCGGTACCTTATGTATTTTTTGTCCAGCTTGTTACTAATCTACGACAAAACACTGCATCTAGTACAAAAAATATAAAAATATATATATATATATATTTGTCATAAAGTATAATCCAAATGTTTTGTGAAAAGTTCAAATAAAATTCTGAGGCTTTGAATTTTCTTTTTCAAATGATAAGTATAATAAATGGAGCGTTCAACAAACTTTTCTGAGGAGCATACAAAATATTTTCCCTTTAAGTTTAAACCTATTTTTATCTCAATTTTTATTGATATCCGAGATATAGATATTGTGATTTCTATTTTCTTATGTGTTCGAATTTGTCGCGCCTGCTAAATAAAAATTAAAAAATTTATTAGAAAAAATAATACAGTAGAAAGTATGCTATTGACGCTATTGTCACTGTATATGTGAAAAATGTACTAACTGAGCAGCGAATATTCACGAACTTGCAGTGGATTTGAGACACTTTTCGCTGTTGTAATTATTGAGAGCAGATTAGAAAATAAAAAGGCAAATCATGTAAAAAACTATTGAGGTGTCATTAAAATTAGATACAACCAAAGAAAAAGTTAAATTCATTAGACACCCCCCGAATCGATATCTATATAGGATCATTTCCCGAGCGCGCATAAAAGTAATCTGCAAACACACCAGTGCGTTCAGACTGTAAAAAGAAAATAATCACTCCGGCGCTCCATTATATCGTCGTCTCTCGGGCGGGGGCGGCGATCCGGGACCAAATAGACCACCAGCAGCACCAGCAGCACCGGCCGAGCAGCAGCACGTACCAGAGAGCACGAAGCAGGATATTCATTACTACGGCCGGGCGTCGTCGTGTCGGATGTGCGAACGCGCCCAGGGCTCGGTAATAAGGTCCGTGAGCCACATCCACATCCACATCCACCGACGACATCATCTATATACTCATACATACACTTCGTTCGATTCTCCTCTTCGCTCTATGCAGGCCAGGCTCTTTTGTGCCGTCGCGAGGTAGTAGTATAGCAGCAGCGCATCACGCCTCTCCATTTTGTCATCCCCCTCGAAGAGTTTCAATGTTGTAACCATGGAGACGTCGCGTTTCCGCAAGGGGAATGTACAAGGAGTGACACGACCCTGTATGTATGTATGTATGTATGTATGTATGTATGTATGTATGTGTGTACGTGTACGTGCGCATGGTTGCGCTGTAGACTGAGCTCTCGTGCTTATGTATATGTAGACTTTCGTCGGTGTATTATGAACGTGTACATCGTGCGGTGCGAGTATGCATGAGGCTTTGTGCGCGCGTTATATACGCGAGAAATGCCAGCCATCGCGAGGGATTTCGTGAAAGGCCGTCTCCATTGTCGCAACGCTCGCGCGAGAGAGATTCCGAGTTAATTAAAACTTAATATTTTAGCTGTTACTCGCGAGGCATTTCGCATGGCTCTGCCGTGTACGTAGTAGCGACGGATTGTAACGTAGTTGCAAATTGATCGTTTTTGCGCGGTTCTAGACTGCGTAAATGTGGGAACACGTATAATAATGTTTGCCCGCAGGCTGTAGTAGAGTCTTTTCTTCTAAAGAGTTAAGAAATATGCAAATAATATATACATATATATATATATATATATATATATATATATATATATATATATATATATATATATATATATATATATATATATATATATATATATATATTCTACATCATTAATCATTCATCAATTGTATATTAAAAGTTTTCATACGTTTATGCATAGAAACCGAGCGTTAACAAAATGTTAGATAAACATTATATTTACAATTTCTTAACTTACCGGATGTACAATATAAACTATTCTAAAAAAAATCTGTTATTCCCGATTCAACCGTAATGACCACTTTATTGACCTCAAAAGCGGGACAAAAGTAGTACATATGATTTCCGCAAATTTACTTTTACCTGCAAACGCATTTGCGAGGAAAAAGTGCCACTTTTTGCAAATTTTTCTTTCCCGCAAATGCATTTTTTTTAAATTATTTTTCTCTATATTAATAATTTTCTCTATCTAATATACATTTTCAGTAAATTCTAGTTATTGCCAGAAGTCCCTCTTTTAAAGTAAATAAAGTGTCCACAGTTAAATCGGGAATAAAGTTCTATAAGCAATACGGGAATAAAGTCGAGTATTCCCTCGGGTGATTACTGCTCTCGCTCCGTTCGCGCAGTAAACCCACCCTTGGAAATAATCTTCGACTTTATTCCCTTGTTGCATAATGTACTATTTTCGTCCCATAACCTTAACCTTCGGATACACAAAATCAAGATTATGACGTGAACGGTCATGTGGGGTCAATTTTGACCTCAGGCTTATTTCTTATAAATTAAAAGTAAAATAATTAGTAAGTGTAGTCAAAAATAATTTTTTGTAACACATGCACGATTTTCACGCGTTTTCGCCCTTCGTACACAATGTACTATTATTCTCGATTCAATCGTAATGGCCACTTTATTCATCTGAAAGACGAAAGAACAGTGGCATATGATTCCCCCTTATCAAAAATATTAATTGTGTCCAAAGTTATAAATATGATCAAAGATAATAAATAAATACGAAAAAAATAAACAAAATGAGAAATCATGAAACTTACAAGGAGAGTTCACACCGTACGGGAGACGATTTTTTATCAAATTTCAGGAGGTGGTTTCTGGTAACCAAAATTGAAGCCTAGTACCCGTAATCTTTTCCAATGGGCCCCTGTTCTCGAGATATGAGATATTTTGCTTCAAATATGCGTTATTTTAATAAAAAATGTACCTCTTCTTTTGACAATAACTCTGCAAGCTTTTATGCTAGAAAATTGACCCAAAAGATAATCAATGTAGGTGCATAGAGCTGTACTTAAGTTTCGTTTCGTATAAAAATATTATTCTGATGCATAATTATTAATATTTAAAGATGATGATTAAAAATGTATGAATATTCGATGAATTTTAACTCTTAATTTCGATGGTTTTTCATGTATTTTAAATTATCATCTTCAAATATTAATAATTATGCATCAGAATAATATTTTTATACGAAACGAAACTTAAGTACAGCTCTATGCACCTACATTGATTATCTTTTGGGTCAATTTTCTAGCATAAAAGCTTGCAGAGTTATTATCAAAAGAAGAGGTACATTTTTTATTAAAATAACGCATATTTGAAGCAAAATACCTCATATCTCGACAACAGGGGTCCATTGGAAAATATTACGGTTGCTAGGCTACATTTTTAGGTACCAGAAACCACCTTCTTAAGTTTGATAAAAAATCGTTTCCCACAGGTTTGAATGTAATAATTCTGTGATAGTAATTTGACCGTAAAAAAATTATGACGAGCTTTCTAGTATACTACAATCGATAATTTCATACTTAAATATAGTCTCATGCTTATAGTTTTTGAAATATTCCGTGTAAAAATAATTGTAAAAATTCAAATTGACTAATAAAATATAACAGGCTTTTTCGCGAAAACATTTCTAAAAAGTTTACATAATATTATAATTCATCATGTAGAAGATTTTTCTTTTCTTTCCAAAGTTGAAAAATGTTAATCAGAATAAGTCACGTTATCATGTCAAAATTGTAATTTTCGTTGCCCATTTAAGTTGGTTATAATTTTCGTGGCACGTGTAACTAACGATTTATCAACAATTCAGAGCGTACGATATCTTTTGTAAAACTACAAATATAACCTATTTAGTCTACACAGAAGTCTACACACCTTTGAGACATTAATATTCAGAATAAACTATTTTAGAAAATATCTGTATGGATGTGTGTGTGCGCGTGTGTGTGTGTGTGCGTGCGTTCGTGCGTGTGTGTGTATGTATGGATGTGGATCAACTTTACTCTGAATATACATGGTGAAAATTATTGTTTCGGGGCTCATCTTTTTTGTTTTCTATTTAAGGACGACAGTTCAAAAAGAATTTTTTTGTTTTTCGATGCGTTCTTGTCTTTTTAACGGATTTTCGATTTTTCTGTTTTAGTTTTTTGGGTTTTTTGATTCCTTAGAAACAATATCATCAATTGAGTGATAATGCATTTGAAAGAGCACAAAATTACCTATCTTTTTCGTCCCGAAGTTTTGAATAATCTGTATCCTTCGTTTTATTATGCACGAAATTGTCATTTTTTTCAAACAATTATATCTGTAAAATATAAGCAGAAAAATTTTTGAAAAAAATTGAAATGATTAGGATAATAAAGAAGAATATTTAGTAACATTTTTTGAGGCTTTACCTTTTTTTTTTTGAAGAGAAAAAAATCTTTTTGTGAAAAA
Organism: Gastracanthus pulcherrimus; assembly: GCA_949152435.1. Taxonomy (NCBI): domain Eukaryota; kingdom Metazoa; phylum Arthropoda; class Insecta; order Hymenoptera; family Pteromalidae; genus Gastracanthus; species Gastracanthus pulcherrimus. Next base: position 29,650,968 of record OX424573.1, on the reverse strand, counting down.
AATTAAGGTTTTCTCACCTACGATAACTGGAGTAAAACGGCAGGATTTGATTTGAAACTTTCCAAAAAGTTAGTTTTTTTACTATCTCTTGGTTGAGTTATTTGCCTAGATCATAACGACCTTCATATTCCGAGATATTTGAGGTTAGGTATCTTTTGAAATTTTGTTATGATCAATTTAGTGTAAATGAATTAAAAAGAGCATAAAATCGTCTATCTTTTTCAACCGCAAATTCTAGATATACTTTTTCCCTTCTTTTGTGATACACGAAAAAAATCATATTTAGTTTAAACGGTTATATCTCAGAAATCTATGATGGAAAATCGTTTACAAACTTTTATAAATTTTTTCTATGTACATAATTTTAATAAATTGCGTACATAGAAAAAATTGCTGTGATAAGGATTATTACCTATCGTTCTTTAATTTTAGTAAAAAAAATTATTTTGTTAAACCATCAATGATAAAAAGCACACCTTTTATGAGCTATTAAGTAGAGAGATATAGCAATTAAAAATTAATTTATTAGATCATTACTATACATGTTAATAAAACTGCAATTTTGTAATGTCAAAATTGAATATGCATTACAGAATTTAATGTTGAATATATGTAATATAACAAAAAGAAATTGTAGATTGATGTAATTGAATAAATAGGTTGTATTTTTAGTGTTACAAAAGCTGTCGTGTGCTCTAAATCGTTGATAAATCGTTAGTTACACATGCCAAGAAAATTACAACCAACCTAAATGGGCCATGAAAATTACAATTTTGACATGATAACGTGATTTATTCTGATTAACGGCCATTTCAACTTTGGAAACAAAAGGAGAATCTTCTATATTATGAATTATACATTTTACAAACTTTTCAGTAATATTTTATGTTCCAAGGTACATTTAACAGTATAGGACACGAAATCTAACTTTTTTGACAATCACCCATATAATATTTTAATAATTAATTTATTTTTTATTAATTAAAAAAAGAAATAAGTAAGTTATTATAAACATACTTAATCGTAATTTGCTACAGTTATATTACCTTATATTTGTAATAATTTCGAAAATTCATATTTCTTAAGCATTTAAAACAGAAGCCCAATTAAGTTACAAAAAGTATACGCGAGGCAAACGGAAAGTATAATTATTAACTCTTGTAGTTTCCGCCCAGAAAATTGTAGGAATTTTCAGCTCTTGGGGAAAGGCGCTCAGAGAAAATTTGTACTCGAAGCTGTCAATCTTTCACGGAACCGCCTGCCAAATGGCCAATAAGCTGCCGACGGACCGTAATGAGATCCTCGAGATAAATCTCGTTATTATCCTCCATTAGCACAATCGACGTTAACAGAGGTAAAATTAATTTGTGCTTTCAATTCTAAATAAACGAACTTTTAGTTATCACCTATATCATTATTATTATGAAATTATGAAAAGTATTGTTATTAAAATCCACATATGCTCTTGTAAAGTATTAAATAATCTTACAGTTTTAAAACCTTTATTTATGTTAGAATAAACATTAAACACTATAAACGTTTAAAGAACGATAATTAATATTATACTATATCAAAAAATAATATGTAAACGGTATTTTTGTAAACTGCTCATGTTGCAGCTAAAATAATAATTACCTGACTGCTCTTTAATACAGATATTTTTTATGCTACTAAACTTTACATTTTGTTGTAAGAAATATATTAAAAATATAATACGCCATGCGAATTTTATTTATTCTTATTAACGAATTAAATAAATAATTTTTTTTTGTTTTATTAATATTTACCTGATTTTAAATTTTTACATTTCAGTTTTTGTGATAGTTAATAGTTCTTTGTAGAAAAAAGTGGAATCGTTATTCCTTGCAGTCGATGAAAGGTACATTTGTTAGTCATAGACTATGTCACGAACGCAATTAGTGAATGATTCGTCGAGCACTGCGAAGTCCTTCAGTGTAACGACGAAGAGCCCTTTAGTCTTTGAAGTGCTCTTACGGAAACGACTGCATTTTGATTTGTGCGCTTCAATATGCTTCCTTAAAGTACAAATGTACGCGTCACTTCTATAGGTGAGCAAATGAGAAAGAATCATAACGAAATTCTGCTCTTTTAACTTTTAACAATTCCGATTATACGTTTATTGATCGCGTTAATGTTTCCTGAGTGGGCTTGAAAAAGTTATGATAGAGATAGCGCAACTATTACTGTCAATTTATTGTCGTTTTAATTTTAATATTTTTAACAAATTAACAGTTCAACAGTGACTTTATAAATAAATGTTTAAACAGATTTTAATATGCATTATAAATAAATATATAAAGTGAGGAAATAAATATCCAAGTTGAAAAGTAGACGCAATCTACACGATTCGTAAAAATTTAAATGCTTACGCTTCCGTCAGAAGGTTTGAAATTATCTTTCAAATTATTTTAAGTATTACAAAGGAAATATATCATTTTCAAAAATAAAACATTTTGTACACACATATAAAATAGTATATTGTGTATTGAGGGCGGAAAGTACGCGATTACTCTGAGGACGTTGTAGGTCTAGCCGAGGCAACCCCGCGAGGAACCTGAGGTCAAGGATGTCGAGGGCTGCCGAGGCAAGGGCTGCAACCAGCACGAGCATTAATCACCTTCCGCCCGTGATACACACGTTTTTTGTCCTACCTGTATTGTGTACAGTAAGGATGCTTTTTCGCGCATACATAAAACGGGCGGAAAAGTACCCCACTTTTCGTATAGAATATGTAAATTAAAGTTGTACTGATAAACTTTTTTAATCGGGTTCGGGTCGGGTATTAGACGCTTTTGGTACTCAATAAAAAATTATCAGTTTACCCGAGAAAATCAGACTACCCGAATAAATAAAGGTAACCTGAAAAATTCGGGCGGCAGAAAATCGCCAAATGTGCTAGTCTTCGTGGCAAAATCCTGAAAAGTGCTAGTCATGGTGGAAATATCCTGAAAAGTGCTAGTCTTGGCAGGAGATTTCCAAATGTGCTACTCTTCGTGGCAAACGCCGCAAACGTTCGTAAGGGCCATCGATATATGCGCGAAAAATCACCCTTTAAGTACAGGTAGGACAAAAAATAGCGTGTGCACCACGGGTGGAAACTGGCTGCAACCAGACCTTGTGCGCAGTCCCTCAGCCTGCAATGCGTACTCGCGGTAATCGCCCACTTTTCGCCCTTGATACACAATATACTATTTTTGTCCGCTTTTATTTAAACCGTTTTTTTTGCATGCTGAGCATGCTAAAAATGCTTTAGACTAAAGATATTTGTGACCCCCTGACATGGGATACCATCCGGATGATACCAAGTCTTTAGGGGTGCCTACACTGAGAGAAAGGACTCTTGTGGCAAATGAATCCTGTACTTGCGGAATCGAATTCTTACATACTTAACGCAAATGTGGAATTCTTAATAGTTAAGAACTCGAACTTGAGAAAAGTCTATACGAGTAAGATAAACATACCGAGTACGAAAGGTTATTTGACGATTTTCTAGCATATAATGATGCTTTTCAAGCATTAAAATATAAAAAGATCCTATACGTAGACATAATCGTGTCAAGCTAAAACTTATACTAACATGTAACGGGCATATAAACATCTTAGAAATATGAAAAATTCCGTTAAACTTAAAGTCAGGCGGTCAGCCGTTGGCAAGCAACTCAAGTACTCAGTTCTTAACTATTAAGACGATGCGTTTAATTGTTAAGAAATATTCATTTGATCGTATTCAAATCCACAAAACTTAAAATTAAGAAATATTCTTTACCGCAAAGAATCCTTTCTCTCAGTGTAAATACTCTAGTGGACTAAATTGTGAAAATTGTCTCTAAAAGTATTTAAACCCCACTATACACATATTTAGAGGGGCCTAAGTACTCTAGTTGCCTGATTTGCGTAAAATTGATCATACATGTTTTTAATTTTCTAACCTAACAGGCCCGTGTTAGCGCCGTGTCGAAGAACGGCATACTATAGTTCTACTATATAAGCCTATAAAAAAAGCGTAATCTAGACATGTTACAAAATATATGGTGTCTACCAAGGGCGAGAGGGCCTTTTTGACCACGTGTGTTTGCATTATTCGTTTGCAGCTCGCGATACGCACTCGCCTTTGGCTTGTGCTCGCTGGCCTACGACTCATACGGCAAACTCCACACTCGATCAAAACAGACCCACTTTTCGCCCTTGGTACACAATATACTATGCAGTGCTAATTAATTGCTGAAAATTGTGAATTGATTTATGACAATTTCGTAGGTCTATATAGTTTTAAGCTGCGATTGTATTAATTTTAGCTGCGATTTGATAAATACCATAGTCTTTATGAATGTGCAGTGTATAGATGTATAGATTGTAAAAGAATAATATTTGAAGTAGGTAAAGATGATTTTTTGATAAGGTAATGTACTCAATTATAATTTTATTTAACAAAGTTCCTATACTTACATCTTATATTTAATTTTGAAAATATTCTTTTATTATAATTGTTTTGAATTGACGTCTATTATTATTTGTTACTAGTTAGAATGCAAAGTACATATTATTAATAACAATGTTTATGATGGATAATCGATAAATAAGCTTATCTGAGTGTTCGACAAATAACAGTGCCGGTCAAGTGTTGTCTTATTATTTGTCAAACGATTAACAGAAGTTATTTGAACAATCAAGAATAAATTGCATCATTTCAATGAATGAAAAATCTTGCATTTGCTATTTATACAGAATTTAAAAAAGCTTTGAGCATTCGCGAGAACAGTTTAGATTAGATCTGACGAGTTTCGAAGAAATAAGGTTCTCACAATCTTGCGATACGGAAACCTCGGATACCTTGTATATAGCGCACAGCATCCGCATTATAAGCACATGTATGTATATAATGCCATTAGCGCGCACCGTATAAAGCCAGGTATACTTATATGTGTACATTCTGTGTATATACGTATGGCCTATCCCCGCGGCGATATAGCACGTAAAATCAGGGAAAATGCATGGAATGCCAGTGTGTAAGCGGACTCCTATTAAAGTAACACCTTTCGCATAGGGCGGGTCTATTGTAGTGCCATTATTGTGCGGTGCGAACGCATTATGATTTCATTGTGTTGTATTCTCGCAACGCGAGGCGCTCTCACTCTCTCTCTCTCTCTCTCTCTCTCTCTCTCTCTCTCTCTCTCTCTCTCTCTCTCTCTCTCTCTCTCACACACACACTCTCCCACTCCGGGTGTGTCTACCCGGCTCTCAAGTAACACCTGGTAGAGGTGTTACGTTGCCGCCATTTTCCATTATGAGGATAATTTGATACATATCGCGAACGGGCTTTTGTGGGCCCTGGCTGCGGTCGGAGCTCTTGAGACGCTAAATTCGCGCTAAAGGTTTCGCTTGCGGCGGATACAAATGCACGTATATTATACGCGTATACCACGAAACGTTAACGGTAGAGAATATCATAAGTTACTGTATAATATTATAATACAAATAATGTTTTTTATTTCTGACTGATTAAATATGCTTACAATAAAGTTTATGATCCAGTGACATGATTTTCTTTACATTTATTTGTATTGTTACTATCTTTGATATTGGTAGCAAATAGAAGAGTAATTAAAATGTTTGCTTTACGAATAGATATTGCTTCACGTATTTACCTCGTTACTATTCGAGCTTATTTGTTAAAACTAAACCATTTTATTTATCGTGAAATTATCCACCCTCTAACACATGAGTTTCACTACTCTATAAATAATATAATTAATCAATTATTTAAAAAAAAAGTAAAAAACTTAAAGTGAGATTCGCTTTTTATTAGACAATACCAAGTATCAGACAGTAGCAGATCTGAGTACTTGTGAAATAAGGGAACGTTGAAAACTATGTTTTTAGAACGTAGGTTGAAACAAATCAAACGATACGTGAAATAACTACACTATTTTTATACAAATTTGTTATTTTTCATAGTTTGTTCGTGCAGGATTGGAAAAAAACCGAAAAATCCCCTTGTAGTATTACTACTCCGAGATGAGTTGGAAAAATGAAGTCGAAAAAACGCCTGGTTGATTATACTCGTTTCTTGCATATAACAGTGTGAACATATTTTGAATAAGTTACCAAATATTGAATAAAGTAGATTTTTAGCATTCGACTTGCATTTTTATCTAGTGCTAGTCTGAATGCTACTATGGATGCCTATAGCAAGAAGCGGAATGCAGGGGAACGTCAAAAACTAATTTTATTGTTTAGGGCTTATTCAAATATGTAAATTTAAAAAAGAGAGGGTCAAATTCGACAAAATAAGTGAATAAAACAAGGTTTTATCAAACATTCAGTGGTCAAAATAAATAATATTTATTTATTTCATGTTCTCCACTTTATACAAAAGGAAATTGTAGTTTAAATAATTAAGACTTTATGAAATTGTATGCTTATATCAATTTTATAGTATCTCTATAAACGATTAATCTAGGATCGTACGGACATTCATGGGTATCCTCCTTTACAAGCTGCTATAACTTCACATTGACTATAAAATTAGTACATTCAGAGTAGGCTATATTTTTTCCGAACCTCAGACTAGTAAATCTACAATGTAGATTTACTATTGTTGTTATAAATCATTTTTCATTCTTTCCAGTGAAATCAATAAAAACATTATATTGAAAAATGAAATTCTTATGTTAAAGGAACTCTCCAATTTGTTAAAAATGTATAGGTACTTATTTTCTACACTCCGTTATAACTTTTTGAACTAATTTAATCAAATCGGATATTGTTATAATATTTTACAGCTATGAACTCTACTCAAATAGATCTTTTAAACTGAATTTCATCATTCAATCAAGTTCTGACACCTAAGAAACCTTAAGTGTGCAATACTGTCCGAATCTCTCCTATAAGCTTAGATGAAATGTAACCATTATTGATGTGTTTGGATATTATTTATAAACTATTTTTATAAACAAAATTAAAACTACCTAAATGATTTGTTCATATATTTTTTTAAATAATTTCTAGAATAATATTTATTTAACCAAAACTTTTACACCCTCTTCTTTATTAGTGTTTATTAATCTAACAACATTCTAAAAACATTTATACGTCTGTAGTCATCCCCGGTCTTTTCACGAGTCTCTTCACGATGTCCTTTTCGCGTATAAAGGACACAAGAAACTCCACCGTATAATACATCGGAGATTCCGAAGAATCTCAAAGTGACTTTCGCGCTGAAAGACGAGGAGAGAAAAAAAAGGGCGTTGCGCGTGTGTAGCACGCGCGACGACGCGTCTCCGTAGCGAGCTGCAGGCGAATTTCGGTCACGTAGAAACATCGTAACGACGTTATCGCCCGAAGGAGCCACGAACGGACCTCTATCGTACATACGTAATAAACGCGCGAGCGTCTTTCGGCTGGCTGCGAACCCCCTGGATTCGAGAGCCCATAGAACCAAACTCAATATGGCGGAGTCAATTGGGCGCGAGTACTTTAGGGTCTCGACCCCGTGCGCACGACTCCCTTTATGTATGCCGTTATCCGCTCTCCCTCCATTTTCTCTTTCTGACGCTCTAACGGCCTGTGCGAGCGAGTAACTTTATTAAGGGTGGGTAACAAAATATCGGGTAGTTAGTATTTTCAAGTGCAGTAATTTATACAGGGGAAATTACTTGTTGAATATTTTTGACGTTCGGAGGTCGTAGAAGAAGTTTTTATGATCTGATTTCGACATTTTTTTACTTCTTTCTAGTATATTTTTGGTTGAATCGAATAATTATTGTAACTATTTTAAGGTAGACTGTTATTTGAACTATTTTAACTATTAGAAGGACATGTTTTCTTATATATAAAGTCTCATTTGATATTCTTCTACATAAATTATAAAGCAATATTGACACGTATCATACAGATTTAGAATTTTCTAACGCTACTTAAATTAGAATAATTTTATTTTTATATATTGTTAATAGATAAATTTTGACGTTAAAATAACTTTTCTTGATGGAATCGATTTCTTGTTAGTCTTCAGCACATATAATTTAGACTTTCTTGTAAAAAAATTTGGTTAAGAAATGTATTATCAAGAGTATTGTTTGCATTTATTTTGTTGTGAACGTACTTAAAAATTTGCAGAACTAATGTTTATAATAACATTATTTATTATAGATTTCCATTCATGTTATAATATTTTCTTTCTCTCCTTAAAGCACTTATTCTTGCATGTACCCGAATTTTTTAATAACTTTTCTGACTAACAACTTTTTTTAATAGCATTTCCCTTTGACAACGTGACTTTGTATACAAAATGATGTAATTTCACTAACAAGTAAGAGTTTCCCAACTCCGTTTCAAGGATTTCGGTGGAAATATAAGAGGTATTTTCTAATAGCTTGCGATTTCAACCCGCTTAACGCAAAAAAGCATTTTTCGCCATTAAAATAAAAGGTTTAAGTATTTGTAGAAAACTTTGGCAGGATATTATAATAATATCAAATTAATCCTTACCTTTTAAAGTTTAAATACGTAAATCCGAGGTAAAAACTATTTTGTCCTCGGCTATACAATAAAATAAGGCCACCACTTACCACATGTCTTGAAAAGAGTCGAATTAATGTCTACATATACTGAACTTTTTGGAAAGAAATAAGATAAATATGACTTATATTAATATGAATATTTATAGTTTCTGAAAAGTTTTATCCGAGAGAATACAGTGTATAATAAAGCTTGCCTGAACCAACTTTTTATACTCCTTAAATAATATCAAAATGAATGCTAATAATATGCAACTTGGAAAATTCTTAATGTAAAACATTTACTAAACTTGCACTACATAAACGTATATTACTACGAGGGTAGTTCAATAAGTCTTTAGAATGACCAACAGATGGCGCGCGAATCGCTCCAAATCATCTGTTTTCAGTCAGCACCACTCCCGACTAGATATATGGTGCAGTCACAGTCCACATCTTCTGAGTTTACGTGTTTTTATAACCAATTGAAAAAAAAAATTGCTTGTTAAGAAAAATGAAAAAAAACGAGTTCAGAGCGGTAATTAAACATTTTCATTTAAAGGGTTTAACTCCATATGAGATAAAAAATGAATTGGACTCAGTTCATGGCACATCTGCCCCTGCCTTAGCAACGGTTTATAACTGGGTAAATGAATTTAAGCGTGGTCGTACATCAATAAGTGACGAACCACGTTCAGGAAGGCCCGTAGAAGCAACTACTCCCGAAATCATCAATAAAATCCACGATATGGTGTTGAAGGATAGAAGATTAAAAGTGCGTGAGTTAGCTGAAGCCACAAGGATATCTATAGGTGCAGTTGTTTCAATTCTACATGAAAAATTAGGCATGAAAAAGCTATCGGCAAGATGGGTGCCGCGTTTGCTCTCAGCTGAGAATAAACGCAATAGAGTGGTCGCCTCTGAGGTTCTTTTGGCGCGCATAAGTCGGAATCCTGAGGAATTTTTTCGTCGATTTGTGACTGTGGATGAAACATGGATACACCACTACACTCCTGAGACAAAGGAACAATCCAAACAGTGGATTTCCACAGGCGAACCAGCTCCAAAGAAGGCAAAGACCGTAAAGTCAGCTGGTAAGGTTATGGCTACAGTTTTTTGGGATGCACGTGGAATTATACTTATTGACTACTTGGAAAAGGGTAAAACAATTACTGGTGAGTATTATGCATCATTATTAGAGCAGCTGAAAGAAGAAATTAAAAAAAAAACGACCACATTTGGCGAGAAAAAAATTCTCTTTCATCACGACAACGCCCGAGTTCACACATGCTTCGTTTCAATGGCTAAAATTGAAGAACTAAAATTCGAATTGGTCGAACACCCACCGTATTCACCAGATTTAGCCCCCAGTGACTTTTTCTTATTTCCAAACTTGAAAAAATGGCTCGGTGGACAGAGATTTACGGACAACGAAGACGTCATTGCCTCTGTAAGTGCTTATTTTGAGGAACTTCCGAAAACGCACTTTTCTGAAGGATTAAAAAAACTTAAAAAGCGATTGACCAAGTGTATAGAGCTCCAAGGAGATTATGTTGAAAAATAAAAAAAAATTTACCCAAAAAAAATTGTTTTTATACTTTATTCTAAAGACTTATTGAACTACCCTCGTATTAAAACTTGTACTACTTGAACCTGTACTATTTTAAGTTTATATACTCATATTATCTTTACACTGAAAAAATTGTATTGCTCGAGTATCCAGATTCTGGAATACTTTGTTATTGCTCTCACAGCAATATTATTTTGCTATGACAACCATACAATATCACCGACAACCCTAATATAGCTACGACAGCAAAATGTACGGTTACTCGAGCAATACCAGTATAGTTATCATATAAATATAAAGGTATTGATGTGAGACCCATTCCTTCTTCTCAGTGTACAACCAACGTTAATGCTATTTATTCCGTTTAAAAAATCAAATTCTCCGTCTACGGATAAAAAGTTCTAATTATACCTTAAACTTCTTTTCGCCATCCCAGCTGAATGCACTTTTCCATCATCGGAGCATTAACCCGGCCGATCCGACGGTGCAGGTCTCCCGCGTGACGATCCGTTGTGTTTTGTGGACCTTTTTGTGTTCGGGGCGCGCGAAGGTGTTGTCTCGCGCGGAAACGACATGGAAAATGGCGACAGAATGCTCTTTTCCGAACAGGTAATTCAAGGATTTTGCTCCCTTTTTTTTCACCTCTCCTTTCGCCGCCGCTCCGCGCTGCAGCAGCGACACAACAACAACAACGGGGGCCGCTGCAGTGGGGCGCACGACATCCCATCAGCCAAAGCCGCGCGTTCGTCTCTCACACCCTCCTGCCCCGCTGGATTGCTTTTTGTTTCGCGCTCTCTCGCTCTGTCTCTCTCTCTCTCTTCGTGCAACCTAGGCGCCCCATTCTTTTATTTCCGCGAATCGCCGAGGAAATGACAAACAAATGAGAGTCTCTCTCTTTCTCTCTCGATTCTGGCCTATAGTCTTCTTCTCTCGTGGTCTCTCTCGCTTTCTCTCTCTCTCTCTCTCTCTTTCTCGCTCTGGCGTCGCCATGGCGATACACACCGTGGCTCTTGGGCCGCTGTGCTCGTAGCGGCAGCTATCGACGTTCGACTTTGCTGCAGACAGTGACGCGGGTTCGCGCGGGAGAATGAGAGAGAGAAAAAAATTCGAGCTTCCTCTTCGCGCCCCAGCCACACAATGGCTCCGACGTTCAATTCCACGCTTTTTAATACTCGGTTTCCTCTTTAGTATCACACGGCGCCTGCTGAAGGTAAATCTTTTTGTTTCCTTTTTCGATTGGGCTGCAGTATAGTTTGCTTTTTCGCACGATTAACATTTGGAATTTTTAAGCGACGTCGAGAAAAGAGTAGTTGGTAGCGATTACTATATTTAATACTAAAAGATATTTCACGGTGTTTACTATAACACTTTGAAATTTTTAAATTTTTATTAAAAATTTGTACAATTAAATTAATTTTAGTTTAGTTTAATAAATTATTATTATATTTTACACAATTGATGTTTTATGGTGACCATAATTTTTAGTATAGACCATAATTTAACTATAGCTGCATATTTTCAAACGCATTTTTCTCCGAGAGTTAATAATGCAAGAATACAGAGGGCATAGTATGGCGAATTTTTAGAAATATTTATTTATTGCAGAGAAAAAAATATAAATGTTATGCCGGTAAAGTAGGGATTATTAGTTCACTTTCACATCTCATTAACCAGGTTTTAAGTTCAGATTGATTTATCACCTGGGGGCCTTCTCTTGTAAATCTAATACACGAATTTAAGTTCATATAAAATATATGTAAAAGTCAGTTAGAATACTGGTCATGTTCGACAAGAGCATAGATATATAATATATGCATACCTATAATACATAAAATATGCTTTTATTTTTAAATACAAATTCAATCAAGTCTCAATATAAAAGTTCTCGATGTGGCAAAAAAAATACTTTTTTTCAACACAGGCATGAATTGAGTCTTTTTTATGCCTAAAAGTAGGGTAGAAAATTGCGCATTTCGAGCGTGTTTGACAAAAGTGTGAAAAAATATCCATTTTTTCCTGCCCCCGCTGATGCGAGACATAATGAATATAATTGTCTCCCGCATGAGCGAAAACTAATGGATTTTTCCCGCTCCTCAAAAATCGCATAAAATGCAGCGCATAAGCTCGGGACCAATAAACCTAGGGCACCATCTGGATGATAGCACATGTTTTTGAGTTTTTGAAGCAATTATGTTCCCTTTTAGAAAGAAATTTGTAAGTATTGAATTGTTTTTTAATTTTTATATATTACATTTTTATTTTCAATTTTAATTTTGTTTATTTACCAATTTTATATAAGTACATAAATTAAAAAATTAAAATTTTCAACTGTATTGTACACAACTCAAAATGCACAATCCTCTACTCAACTCACATGTATAAAAAACGCCGTATCATACCTTTGTTGAAAAAATACGGTGTGTAACATGGGGAGAAAAGCTATTTCAGACTAGGGTATGGTGGTTTCAGCACTCGCATCTGTCTCGGGCGCCTTTGGCGCCCGAGACACCGACTCGTACTTAATACCTCACCCTCACTAGAAATAACTAATTTTCTGTCCTTGTAGCACAATATACTATTAATTCATGTACAAAATTCGTTTCGACTAGATTATTTTCTACAAGAAAACTCTTTACAAATAATGCAAATTAACAAATGGAATAGGAAGAAGTTTGGCACCAGCTGATCTTTTGTATTCTTCAGTTACGACCTTTGTTCAATGAGCGTGCTTTAAAATTGGAGTGCATTTAGAAAATGAGTTTTCTTTTTCACCTTGATTGTTAAATCTAATAAATTGTTATAGCTGTACATATACTCTGTATAAATATTTTGATCTGACAATAGAATTTTAATATTTGTATAATTACTTTTCTATGGAACATGAGAAACAAATACCTCAATCTCATAAGAGTGTAATACTAAGAAAGCCTTATGGATAATTATGAAGCATTTCAATAATGCACCTTGTTAGCGGTCATGACTTGTGCATTTCTACATGTTTTCACGAAGGGTCCACTGAGAGAACTCTACAGTAGCAAAGTGTCCGTTACAAGCAAAAGAAAAGACACGAAAGTCATCATTAGCTGGTGATTCGATCGTTTGTACGTCACCACCAAATTAACATGCTTTTCAGTCAGAATGGAAATTTAATTTATTGAATATGAACATCAGCATTTTAATTTCACATTTTAAAATACTTGATTTTTTATTTTAACACTTAATATTATTCTTTTGGAAAAAATGATATATAACAATAAGAAAGTTTAGTTTCCTACCCTGGTAGACAATTATCCAGTTTTATCGAGGCCCTCGATTATTTACCATGGCAAAGTAGATAGATCAACACATTTTTAGATTATTTTCCACCAGGGTACACTGCGGTAAAATTACGTTTGGAAAATTAGCTACAAAGTACCAATTGCAATGAAATCGAATAAAAAGTAATAAGAAAATAACTTTAAATATATAAGTTTTTAGCATTACATGTGCACATTCATTTCACAAAATAATGATATTACAGAGCGAACTAATTGGTAAGCATAGAGATAATTCCTGGACAAAGAGTATATAATTTCTTATTAGCTTTTAAGCATCCAACGTAACTAAGACTTGTTTATTTATAACATTTTTTAAATTATTTGTTTTTTTTTCTTATTATGTACAGCAGTAATCATTTTTGAAAATGATGGTGTACATGATTTTGCAATAAAACTATTTTACCAATCGGACCAAAGTTTTTACATATTATTTTCTATCATACATGCTTAGAAAATGTCATATTGCGTGGGAGTTTTGCGTACGCTAAATGGCGAATTATACACTACGAGCATTATTTCTTATAACGCACTCGACAGCGTTGAGTTATGAAAATAACGCATGCTAAAGCGTTACGTTATGAATATAACGCACGCTCCAGCATTTTCCACGGACTTATGATAAGTGTGTGAAACGAGTGCGGTATAGTTGTCAATAGCGTCACTTGGGCAACATGTCGCACTCGCTACGCTCCTGCGCCAACGCGCCCGTGTTTGGCAACTATACCACACTTGTTACACAATGTACTATTTAGTGCACCTAACGATTAAAATAACTTTGAATTTGGAGGGGGTATTTCAATATGTGTTACATTGGATTAAACCAGATTTATATACCTACTAGTATCTTACAATCCGAAATCCCAGTTGTTACGAAGCAAAGTGCTTGTTATTCATCAGTGGTAATCGCGGAGACCATGGAAATCAATTTTCTTTTACAAGTTCGGTTAAAGTGTAAAACGATTAAAAATTCTCTAAATTTTGAATCTTGAACTTTGAACTTCAGCTTTTCTATTCATTTTTCATTAACCAAAATCATTCTGGTCTCCACGGTAATAATACTCATATCGTCTGTTATTAGTATACCAGAAGATATGCAAATCTTTTGTTAAAGTTTCGTCACAAAAATTCATACTCACCTATAAATGATTAGAATTCTATTTTGTATAACTTATTTTGACTTATTGTCAATATCGGTTGGAATCGTAAAAAACCTACTTCGATTGAACTGTAGAAAACTTTTTAAATATTGTAATTGTGTTTAAAATTGAAATATTTATCTGAAAAGAGATCAAAATTTAGGTTTTCGATTACGATTTGTTTATTTGCAATTTTCGTTAGCAGTCTGATATAGTGGCTATTGCCAGACTCCTATCAAACTTCCGGCAGACTTCGGCAAGACTTTATGGAATGAACCCTTAAAAAATGATAAAGATAAAAATCTTTTAATTACACGAATTAATATATAATAAGAACAACGTCAAAACAGCAGATACACATTAAAATTTTATATTCCTCGCCAAAGAAAGCACAACCAGTCCCAACCAAGGAAGTACAATAACCAGCTAAAAATCCGTTAAAAAGTCAAAAATCCTCAAAGCAACTTGTGCAAAAAGCAAATAGAACAACAGATCTGCCGGAAGGTGCGCAGCGTAAACGCAAGCACTAGACACTCCAGCGTAAACGCGCGTGTCAAGGACTTAACGGGCTCTCGAGAAGAGCTCGCTCAAAGAGAGCCAGCACCAGCACCAGCCCCATGTATACTATACACACAATGTAAGAGGGGGCTGGCGCAAAGACCTCCTTCTCTCTCTCTCGCCATGGCACACACACACGCACACACATACACATTGACGCAGGACAACCCATTGACTTCGTTCATTGATTTTACGTCAATCTGCAGAGAACAGCGCGGCACCCTTGCGGGGTCTCCATGATGCGTTTACCATAAGCGATAAGCGCGGAGGGGCGCGAACGAGTGCGTGTGCGCGACTATACGGGGTGGTGCCCCGTCTCGCGCACACCTACAGCACACCCATGCACGCTCGAGGGTAGGCGCGCACGCACACGCGGACGATGGGCGAAAGGGAAATAGAATAGAAATGACCCCCCACGGGATCGTTGCATTAGCGACACATGGCCGGGCGACAAAGCGAGCGCCTGCGAACGAACGAACCCCCGGGATATCTTGTGCAGTGGGTAGGCATCGCCGAGCGTATACGATTACATAATGTATAACGTCGACGAGCGAAGGGGAAGGAGAGAGAGAGAGAGAGAGAGAGGAAGTCGAGTAGGGGATGGTGGCGGAGCTGTATAACACACCCCTTGCGCGCGGAGAAAACGCCATTTTGCTCGATGTGGGGTTGCGCGAGCGTTGGATGGCTTGTGTGCAGCAGCAGCTTAATTCTGGACGAGTATCGAGACGAGATTGAGAGATGGATACGGCGCCTGAGCCCGCATTTGTATTATGACGAAACGAGTTTAACGAGCAGTGGCACGCGATTTTGTGGTTTGATGTCGCGATGACGCGAAATGGTATTGATGTGGGCGACTTATCATCGGGTGAAAAAATGACTCTCAAAATGACCAACTCTGATGATGTAGGTCTCTGATTTGGGTTTGATATGCAGATCAACAGAGAGCCAAGATTTCTAGTGTTCGGAAGAAATGCTTTTTGACGAAAATAAATAAATTTTGCTACGGTTTTTGTTCTCGGTTGTTATTGCAATTTTTGAAGCCGTAATTATATATACAAGGAGGGTCCACAATCTTTGGGAAACGAATTTTGGTGAGGCTTTGAACAGAGAATTTTGGTGCCTAAAAATAAAGTCCACTAACCACAAGTTGTTCGAGTGTGCCTTTTTTCGAGATATATAAACGATTGTACTCCAATTACTCGTTATTTTAGTTGAAAACGGCTCTCCATTATACTACCTATGACAATTTTAAAAGTTTTCGCATTAGAAAAATGATCCAAAAGTAAAAAGAGTAGATGGTAAAAGTTTTAATTTTAGCTTTGCTTTGCATAAAAATATTAATCTGTTTAAAAGTTATTAATTATCTAAGAAAGTGGTAAAAAGTGCACGAAAAATCACTGAATGTAAAAGAGTTAAAGTATTTGAATTTTCATGCACGGTTCATTATTTATTTATTTTTTATAATCAACAACTCTCAAACAAATTACAATTTATGTAAATAAACGAAATAGAAATTGAGTAGAAGTGTTAAATAAAAGCATGCAAATATTATTATACTTTTCAGCCCTAAAAACAGCGCCCTCCAGCAGGACTTGAACCTGCGAATATAAATTAACTAAAAATTGCTCTACAGTCTTTTATTTTGAAACTATTAATTACAAATTATTTTTTACGACTTATTGTAGTAAAAGCATATTTTTGAGATAAAAACAAGAGTATTAAAAAAATTTTTTTACGCACACCTATTAGACAAAATGTATTTTCATAAATTCAAGAAAAATTTTCAACTATAAATAATCCTATGCCAAAGTATAGCATTTGAAAAGCAATTTAAAAAGGTTTGCATATTAAGTTAAATTTTTTTCCAATTGACAATAATAAATTTCGCAATACTATAATAATTGATTAAATTTTATCTACTTTAAAAATAACATTTGTTCGTAATTTTGTTCAAGTTTATGAACAATGGATTCATTTATTACAAAAATATCATAAAAATAAAGAAACGATATAAAATAAAAATGATTCGATGAATCTTGAAAATTCTTTTTGATTTAATCTCTTGATCAAAAGACGAAAAAAATAAGTGTTTATTAGTAAAATATTACCGTGCGATACCCAAGAAATAAGAAATCACAAAATTTTTGAAAAAAAATATAACCTCGAATATCTCGAAAAATAAAAGTTTTCATGATCTAAGCAATGAACTTAGCCAAGAGATAGAAAAAAGCTACCTTTTTGGAAATTTTCAGAAGGAATAATACTGTTTTACTCAAGTTATCGTTTGCCATAGAAAATCGATCATTTTAGCAAAATGATTTTTTTCTCAATCACGGAAAAATAAAATGTATAAAAGAATTTACAGAATAATCTTCTCCATTGTCTTACCGTTAAAAAAAATTACGTTTCCATGCATAACAAAAGAGAAGAAACACCTTATCCAAAATTTCAAACACACACACACACATGCACGCATGCATGCACGACCGCACGCATGCACGAGCGCATGCACGTACGTTCGCATACACACATACACACAGACACACACACACGCACACACAAAGACACACACACACACACACACATCCATACGGACATTTTCTAAAAATAGTGTATTTTGATTCCTTATATCTCAAAACATGTTTCTAACATGTATTTAGCAAAATTTTTTTTTTGCTATTACAAAGCTTTCTCTTTGAGCAAGCAAAATTTTAAGATGCAACACAAATAAGTAATCCTTTTTCCTGTGTAGGAATTCTATAGTACATTATGTAACAAGGGAATAATCGACTTTATTCCCATGTTACATATATAACTATATTCCGACTTAAAGGTGGCCACTTTATTGACTGGAAAAGTGGGACTCACGGAAAAAATTAGAATTTATTGAAAATTTATATTAATATTTACTTTTCCCCGGCGGGAAAAAAGTAGATGATGTTTGCATTTAAAAAAATTTAATAATAGCGATGATCTAATTCTGTAGAAAAGTATTATATTATTAAACCGACTTCTTTGAATCTCAGGTAATATCATACAGACAAACCAGTTTATCGATTCTAAACCTTCACTCTTTGTTTCTTCCAAGTGTCCAACCGATCGCTTTCTACATTAATCCCGTACGGTCTTAAACTCGTGTCACCTCGCCAGGATACACTTTTTAATTCCGATACCTCTTCTCGAGAAGGCCACATACACACGTCGCAGACAAAATTTTAGTCAACCAAAGAGCAAAATAAGTGTCATCTTCGACACCCGAATAGCCCATCCCTGGCCGCTTACTCGAAATCTCGAAAGTCGTGGTCATCGACTTATACCGCAGAGACACGACCAGTCCCGAAGATCAGTCGATTCCTGTATACGTATATATCTAGACACCTGTTGTGTCAGTCGAGCATACGTCCAAGCCTTGCATAATAGCGCTGCAGAGGAGCTGCAGCTCATCGTCAGCTTCCTACGAGGCTCGCGCTGCTCTCCGATGATCGCGGCATTAGTTTCGCATTAGTTCCGAGTGAATTTTCGTGTAAACGCTCTGGCCGTCCATGGCGCGCCTTCGCCCGATTTTGGGGCGCGAGATACCAGGTATACTGCATCTGGCACAGCGCGCGACGAAGATAAAGGTTAATTTGGTACTACGAGTTGTAATCCCCCCCGGAGCGCGTCGCGACGCGCCAAGCCGCGCGAGGATTTGTGTCGAGATTAGGGGGCTTGTTACGTCAAGGATTATATCGAGCGCGAAAGATTAATCGCGAGGTGTGTATATAGGTATGTATGTACATTGTGCATGTGTAGCTCCGTGTGGATTGGGTGTGTGTGTGCGCGCATGCAGATCGCGTGCGTGGGTGTGTGTATGTGTTATAGTTAGTTGCTCGCGGGCTGCGGCGCGACTCTCGCGGAGAACTTTTAATGAAGTCGCTCGTTTGGAGCGACGGAATATCGTCCGGACGCGACTGCGTTATAACGGCGCGCGCGAGTGCGCGCGGATGTGTGCAGTGCAGTATTGTTCGACGAGCGTCGGGGCGCTGAATAAATGCTCTATTAGCGCCGGGGGTGAAGTTTCGTGGAAATATGTTTTTGGTCGTATTTTAGGGAAAGTAAAATGTTGTTTTCAGGTAAATTTTTGGATGAATGTACAATTTCGTGTTTCTTTTATAAATATATTCAAAAGTGGTTTAATCATACCTTAATTGAGTAAAATTTCACTATACCTCTAAATAAATCAAACCATCCTATCTCGAAGAAAATATTCACACCGGTTGATTTAACAATCAGGCTGAAATGAGGAAAGAGTAATTTTTTCACTAAATATTTATTACCGACTTTTACTCAGTAATGATAGTGAATATTGTAACCTTTGCTGTGGTTATTTAACGCAAAAAATTCTCTTTGAAACATAAAAATCTAATTTCACTTTTTTTATTCAAAAAGGTATATTTTAACAGGTTGCGTGCGGCTAAAGTATTTAATCGATTTCTTCAATCTGTTACAAAATTAATTAAATTTTCAAACGTTTAATTAAACCTTAATGATTCACTGTTCGATATATAAATAAAGAGTTCACAAAAATCTTTACTTTATGACTAATCGAGCCATATTTAAATGTTTCAGGTTTTTCTATCTTTAAAACATGAGAGAATTAATTTGCGATTAACTGTGTTTATTACAATTTCATTGCACTAATAAATCAAATTCAAATTTCAAAAAATTCTTTTACGACCTCTATTGCGGGTAAAAAAAAAGCTTCTCTCGCGAGCTCGACTGTAGGCGTGTCTTAACAGCGAAAATTCTACGAGCAGTTGTGCAAAACCGCTTCGACCTCCCGCGCTCATCTGCCCATTGCAGCTCTTCCTATACATGCACATGCGTCCTCCGCACTCGGTCGTTCGCTCGGTCGCGCGTTTATAGTTGCACGGCACCACCACATGCGCATCTACATATAGCAATATATAGCCGGACACCACCCAGCGGCAGCGCTCGGTGGTCTCGTCGAGTTTAATTGCGACGAATAGCCTCTTCGAATTGTTCGCTCGCGATCGGTACGTGCCTAGGATCGCAACGATACCGTCCGCCCCTCTTCCCTCCGCGCTACATACATATATACACCATATACCGGATAATGCCGGTCTCTCTGCGCTCGCGCGTTTCTCCATTTTGCACGTGTGTGCAGAACGCGCGCGAGTCCGCAAATGGCACATATAGAAATCCGCCGTGTATTGGTGCGCGCGGGCAGCGGGAAATATATATATATATATATATATATATAGAGCTATGTATATATAGATATATACGGAGCCGTCCAAGCCCCGGGAAGTGGGACGGCGCGCTCGTCGTCGCGCGTTAATAATGGGAAAATGGCGAAACAGGCGGACGTCACGTAGAGGTAATTCGGCACGCGTTCGCGCGCCAGCGTCCTCTATCAAATTGATTTCCACACCCCATTTCGATGTGTATCCTTATACGACTCTGTCCGTGTACGCTGGTCTGGTATACATAGATGTGCCTATATATCGCTCGACCCTCGCTCGCGATAGAGCACGCCTTGCACGCACACATGCAGTGTTATATATGGGTTCGTTCGCGCGCTCGCTGCTGCAGCTAACGAGCGATTTCAATTCTTTCGTAGTCCGTCGGCTCTACTGGTTATTCTGCCGACGGGACGTACCTAGCGTGTGTATATGTATATACATACGGCGCGGACTCGACGTGCAGGATGAAAAAATGAAATGACGAGAGGGCGCTCGCGCAGAGAAAGAAATTCCCGCGTACAAAAGTGGATGGGAGATAGAATTGCGCACTCAATTTTCGGTCTTTTTTAAGCATTCCGCGCGGCGAAATTTTTTTCCCGTCTATACGTGCTCTGGGCTGGTGTTGTAGGTATAGATGTATGGCAGGAGCGAACGCGCCGGAGAATTTAAAAGTCTTTATCTAAGTAATTTTTTGCCGTACGGCTATGGTCTACTTTTGTCTGGGCGGGTGCTATATAGGCGACTGCGTGCACTCTAAAAATTCTTTGGTACGAACGACCTTTGACGCGGTCTTTTTTTTGGACGTTTAAAGGAGATTTTCTTTTTAGTTCGTGCGATAAATAGAAATGACGGCTTAGTCTTTTGTACGGCGAGTCAACGGTCCTCTACGTAATTGTAGTTGTTATTTTTCTGGCTAAAGTGAAATGTTCAAATTGGTTTTGTGCCATATACATGAATGTTCTATTACTAATAGTGTTACAGTTTTTAGGCAAAAGTTTAAGTCCAAAACATCGATATATGCTACCATTTTTATGTAAATTCCTTATTGAATAGGATGTTAGTGTTAAAGCCTCGGTTGAAGCTTTAAAATCACATTTAACATTTATTTACGCCTCATTAAAAGTATTATTGCTTGAGAATTATAAATTGATTTTAATTTTCAGAAAATCGTTTTTTATATTACTATGTTAACTAATATACTTAAAAGCCTTTTTAACTCTGCGCACTACAATATCTTACTTCAGTAGATATATTAATATGATTTGAAAGAAGTTTTCTTGCGCGAAGATAATTAAATCATAAATGAATAATGTGATTTTTCAAACTTTAAAATTGACAATTTTTGGCAAATCAAGTATAGATTTTTCTGAATACTAAAATTTGCTATATAGTTGAGAAATATAGTGTTTTTATGTTAGGTTTATACGTAGGGGATATTACTTAAATTTGTTTAACGATTTCTATAGTTCATGTACTCTTTTTCAAAATCATTTCTATTATAGATGGTTATTAAGTTTAGGGTTTTGACTAGCTATAAAAATATTTTAGCTCTATATGTTTGAAATTATTATTTTACTCGAA
Source organism: Gastracanthus pulcherrimus (assembly GCA_949152435.1). Taxonomy (NCBI): domain Eukaryota; kingdom Metazoa; phylum Arthropoda; class Insecta; order Hymenoptera; family Pteromalidae; genus Gastracanthus; species Gastracanthus pulcherrimus. The sequence continues at coordinate 29,629,041 of OX424573.1, read as the reverse complement.
TTTAAAAAAAACTTCTTTTACGAATCATTATCCACTTGTTTGAGCTTAAGCAATAATCTTTATTTAAAGTTTGCCAAGCTTTTGCGCTTATTACTCTTCTCAGTTCAAGTTGATAGATTGATAATATTATAACAAATTTTGTGAAGACTGGCACATTCCACGTTTTTCTAAAAATACTGGTTCTTTTCAGGAGCCTTATTAATGATCAATTATTATTCCTTCGGAAGTTCTAAGAAAACTTTTAATCTTCTTTAGATAATCTAAAAGTACCTACTATTTTTTGTAAAAGAACTACAGAAAAAATTAGCTGTTTTTGAGAAACCTGAAATGTGCTAGTCTTCATCAGCAGCGTTGATAGGCAATCAAATAGTAATACTTAGAGGTTTCCAAATGAAATTACTTCCTATAACAGCATTAAATAAATATTTGATGTAAAGTACACTATAAGCCCCTACAAAAGGTTTATCCACGTCATTTCCAGCAGTCCGTCTAATAAGAACCCCGCTGATATACATTATACTCCCGAGTCTACTTTCACAATCGATATATTTTGATACGCGTTTCACCGGCGCGCGTCTCGCACTCGCTCCCAACACGGGCGCGCGATATTTTCCTCAACACACGCCTTCCACCAACGAAGCACTATACAGTCTCATAAAAAGTCATCGAGCACGAGCCAAGCGATACATCTCTCACCTCCAGCTCCGCGCGTCTCTCGACGCCCGGATAAAAAAGAAAAGAGAGCCGAGCGTGTGAGAGAGTGGGAGAGCGATTAAGGTCGAATTAATTCCACGTCACTCTCCGTCACCCATAATCTCGGCTGCCGCCAGTGCAAATGAGTATATACGCGCGCGCGTGATCAACGAAACTCTCTCGCGCGCGCGCGCACGGGGAGCGAGCCGCTAATTGCACCGGTTGTCCCATTTCCAACGAATCGACGCTCGCGCGCCGTGCGCTCGATACAGCCCGGATGATTATCGCGATCGACCTCGCCGCGCCACTGCGACACCGGTTTCACGCACGTATATACGCACATGCATACACACATACACACACACTCACACACACACATACACACACACACACCGTCGACCTTTTTCGACTACTCGGCGAAACGTATTCGAGCTGCCGGGTACAGTATACTGTTTGTGAGTAGAGTGGTTTTTTGCGACTGTATAATGTAGATATTGATTCCTTTTTGTTTTGGGTGAATTGAGGCGCTATTTATAGAGGCTGTAAGTGACAGTTTTTAATACATTGACGTTGAAGAAAAAATGGATCGCAGAAACAGTAATGTATTATTCGCCAGAGTATGTTAATATAGCGAAAATTTTTGCTGCATTAGAAATTTTGTCGGTTAATCACCGCTTCACAGATATTTTTCGCTATTCTAGCTAAGTGCTTTTTTCAGCGGAGTTATACATATGCAGTTTCCGGTGAATAAAGCATTGAAAATATTATACTCAAATGGTAAGAGCGAAGATGCATACAACTAAATCAAATTATTATACTTAAAGTTATTTTACTTTACATAGTAATTCTTACTATTTTATAAACTTTGAACAAGTTTCTTAAAAAAGAAATCTTAGAATTCTTAGATTAATATAATAAAACAAAAGTATCAGCATTTTAGGCTTAAAAGGTTTTAGTTTTAACACAAAACGGCATTAATTCTTTTTGCAATAATTTTTACTATATTTGAGTAAATGTTTAGTTTAGTAAGTAGTAATAAGTTTACATTTAAAATAATGAGCAAAAGATTTCTCATAAACTTTTGAGGAAAAATTTACTCAAAACTTAGTGACTATATTCATTCAAATAGGGCGAAAATTCAAAAAGAGATTATTTTCATGATGTGCCTTAAGTACGTATCACTGGAGCCCCGTAAAACTGGAATGAGCATGCGGAATCCATAAAATCTTAAGCATTTAAACAATAATTTCTTTCTATAGAAAGTCGAAAACATGAAATAAGTGAATTTTTTATTTTTACTACTGAATGTCTGATAAAATCTTGATTTTTTCACTTATTTTATAAAATTTTACCCTCTTTATTAAAGTTTCCCGTTGCTTCACTAGATCAATTTTTTTTTAATTATCATATTTCGACAAGCTCTGAACAATGCAGTTAGTTTTGTACATTCCGCTGCTTTATCATATGTTGCATCCATGGACATTGTTCTTTAGGTATAGCGTCGAGAATTTAGTAGAAATTAGATCAGTATTCACATATTACTTATATGAGGAGGGTGCAGGTAAGGTGACCACTTTAAGGAACTTTCGATTCCCAGCAGATATATATCGGATTTTGGGCCTTCGGAAACTATTGAGACATATTTGAACCTTTTCTAATACCTCGTGAGTTTTTTGCAAAAGAAATTTACTCTGAGTTTTAATTAAAAAAGTTCTAAGTGGTTAAAAAATGGTCACTTTACCAACACTATTTTGTAAAGTTGCCATCTATCAGTTCTTATGATAAAGTCGTGTAGTAAATGCTTCAAAAAGTCAAGGCTAGCCTAGCAGAAACTTTCTTTATGGATGATTTTCGCGAAACTGTCCTTTTGATGTCCCCTCTGTGGTATCAAACTGCTTTTATTACGCAAGTCAGAGCTTATATATCTGAATTTTTATAAATACATGTTATACATTTGTTAATATTTGCTTATAATGCATTGTTTTTGTGGAGTTGAACATTATTTTCGATTAGATAGACGTGCATGTTTGTTTCCACGGAGGGGACAGAGACACTGATTGAGTGATATTTTAAATATAGTAAATTATACTTTTACAAACTCTGACCGCATACGAAATTTTCATATTAATTTGTTTTTTAAGTTACACAATTTTAAAATTACCCTAATTTCACATAAAGACAGCTATATTTAATTTATTGCATAAAATAAAACTAAAAACTTGCCACGGAGCGGACATTTGAGGTATATTTTACCTGCTTCGCTACTTTATTATGCTGAATATGCTATTTAATATCATAATTCTTTTAGTAAAACATATAATAATTCCATAATCACATGATTTGAATTATAAAAAGAATTTTCAATAGCATTTATAAGATGGACCATCAAAAAGGACAGTTTCGTGAAAATCACCCATATGTGTTATTTAACGACCTGGTGCCGTAGCTTACGCCTTGGTGTCGATATTTTGGGATTAGTAGGCCTAGGAATTTTGAATTTTGAAGAAGCAACCGCCGTTTTTATCAGCGTCGATTAAATTTTGCCTTACAATGCATTCATATGATAACTTTATCAACCGATAAATGTCAACGAAAGTTTTCGCATCGAAAATACACTCTATTTAAATGTGATGCCAATAAACCAGAGTTTTGATACTTTCGCGCGTAAACATGACACTATCTTATAAACAGAGGATGCTAGCAGTGGGGTCACAACGCCTCTCAACATCTATTGTCACAATTCATATACTGTAGGAGTTACGGCGCCCTAAAATAACGCATACATCGAGATTTCGTGTAGGTCACATTACCTGCATGGCCACATTACCTGCATCCACCTTATGTTATATGACGTTACCTTGACTACAATTGCCGAGATAGTTGCAATAAGAACAGCAAAAACACAATAAATGAAATTTAAATAATATCAGAAGCGCAACATCGTACTGTCACAGCAGACGTTTTCACCCGAAAGGAGTTGCCATTAGCAAGATAGTCGCTTTCGCTTATACCTGAAAAGGTAAAACAGTAGTGAATGTTTGCCTATGCATACACAAATACATTGCAAGCCATAAAATTATGGTATTAGCGAATTATTTTTCTCATGATACTGACATATATTTCTGAATAGTTAAAGTGTTTGTATTTTCAGTTAACATGAATATCAATCAGTTTTTAGAAGCATAAATATATTTTTTATTGTTCAATAAAAACGTAAATTAGTGGATTTTTTAATGAAAAGAATCTGTATCAGTTTGTGACTTTAAATAAAAGCTGATTTTAGTTCAGCTTATCGGTTGTTAATGATATTCGACACTAATTCTCAGACGAGGATTAAGCTAAAAAGGCACATAAAGGATCTAGAAAATAAAACTAATTCTTATATGTTTATTTCGATGGACATCGTTGACTTTGATTCCAGTATACATATTAGTAAATATTTAATCGGATTAGATACATATAAGGAATACAAAATGTAAAAATAGTCAAGATTACCTTTTTAGAAGAAGTTATCTTTTACATGCTCACTTAATACGAATCTTTATACATATAGTTTTATGAAATGCTCATATTTAAATATATAATACAAAAGTCACACGTATCTATTATAAGAATAGATGTATATTAATAATAACCACACAAAAGATAGTAATAAAAAACATTTAATACAAAACAAACAGAAACACGAGAATATCTTTATCTGATTAATTTCGTATATCAGTCACAACGAAACTCCTTTCACCACAACGTAACGCCCTCATTATTTATCCGTGTATCGAGTTTACCCAGTCGTCGAGTTACGCAGACGCGTACATAATACGCATCGTCGAAAACACGAGGCTCGAAATATTGTGCGCTTTTGGATGAGTGTAAGACTACCATATCTACGCGCGGCGATGATGCGGCATCGCCAGGACGTGACGGGACAAATTTTTTTCTCGAAAGGCCCCCGAAAGTGCCGATGACTCGTACTCCTTGCTAACCACATATACGATTCTCGATTGCTACTTCACTTCGCGTTTCGGGCGGCGGCAGCAGGGCGCAGGTCATTTCGGTCTGTGTCTCTCCGCATGCATATATATATAAGTGGTTCCACGGTACAGCACGATAATTGAACCGGTGGCGGCGGACGGCCAATCGACTTTTGAAATTATAGGTCCGCGCGCCAGCCCGAGAAAAGGCCGATTATCCAGCCAAAACAAACACAGACGACGGACTGGTTCGTTCCTTTTTTTTCTCTTTCGAAGGAGGAGGAGGAGGAGCAGGAGGAGTCGCAGAGGAAAATCAAACGGCAGAGGACTTAGCGTCTTCATGGTAATTTAACGGCAATTTCGTACAAGAGTTTTTAGGAGAGCAGCGCAGAGTGAGCGAGTGAGATGATGGCGGAGATAGCGCGCGGGGAAACACGTCGCTCGGCTGTTTTCCAACTGCTCAAGGGCTTCCGGATGCGCAGATGGATTTCGCGATACCGTATAGCTGCTGCTGCTGCTGCGCGGGGTTTGCTTTTTGTTGCGATGGGCCTTTGTGGGTTTTTCCAGTCCGTCCTGTGGCTTTTAAAGCGCCTCGAATGAGAAATAGATTGCTGAAATTTTCGACAATGATTTTGGAATTTCGTGCGGCTTTACTTGGAAGATATGAAGATTAACTTAAATACTAGATTATTACTAATTCTATTTTAATAATTATTTTATGGTATTAAATAAGTATCGTTTTTCTAAGTTTTCCTTTACTTTCCCTGATTAGATTTTACTTTATTTTTCATATTTTGACAAACTAAACAATAGAGTTAGTTTTGTACATACGTTTGCTTGCATCTCCCTATACCGTACTTTACGCATACGCAGGCATCCTCCTTTAGCATATTAAAGTAACAAAATGAAAATACATTTTTTAAGTAAACTAGTTTCGACTCCGCTCCACACAGTTCAACTTGTTCCTTGTAGGTACTGCATTTAGCTTCAGATATACTTGAAAATACATGTAACAGAATTTTTATAGAATTTTATAAAAAATATGCTAGCTAAAATTACATTTTTTGAGGTAGGAATTTAAATATTGCGCGCTTTTCCTGTTTTATCGTATAACGTAAACATAGCTGCTTATTAAATATTACTAATAAAGTAATAAACAGTAATATTGATTTAAAAAGTGGTTAATTAAGAGGAGTCTAATGTTTATAAGCACGTCATGTACATGATTTAGACCCAAAAACGTGCCTTCTTATTTCGAGATATTCGGGTTGAAACTGGTCATACATTTTTTTCAATGGGCATGTATATCTATAATTAAAGAAAATAATTTACAGAAATAATAAAGTGTTATTTCAAAATTAAGTAGTAAAACGTATGCGGGGATAATCTTAGATTTAGTTTTTTGTCCGCATGCGTTATTTTTTAACAACTGTTATTCGTTTTTTGTGCAGAGGCACGTAACTTTACCTGGACTCAAAATTTTTGTTTTTAAGTCAAGAAATGAATCCTTACATTTTAATAAGGATACATTGAATACTCAAAACAAGTTTAAAAAAGAAACTATCAAAATTGTGAGCTGCACATAGTACTTACCTAAATATTGCAACAAAGGTATTTTATTTTAGTTTTTTATAAATCTCAACTTTAGCGCTTAATGTATTTTTATTAAATTTGAAGAATTCATTTATCGGCTTTAAAACGAGAAATTTTAACCCAAATAGTGTGCCTCTTTAGGAAACCGAATAGCAGACTTCAGAAAATTGAATGCTCCTCCTGTACCAAATATGAACATCGGAACATTTTAAGCTTTCTGGCTGAAGTTTATGACTTTACCTGGATTCAAAATATTCGTTTTTAAGTAAAAGATGATTTCTAAAGTTATTATGAGTGTAACTTAGTTACGCTCAACTTGAAATTTATTCAAAACTGCTAAAATTGACATTAATTGATAACATTTTCTAAAATTACATTTAGTGTAAAGTTTTATACAATTATACTTAAAAACGAGCAGAAATATATCCATCTGCGTCAGCAGGAAGATAAACAAAAATGTTAGAAAATTATATTATTATATTTACATATTTGTTATATCTTCAGAAATGATGATTAGGGAATATCAAGATGTACGATGTACATAAAATTTGCATGTTCACGAAAACCGTTTGCCTAAAGCCGTTTATTACTCCTTGCTTTAATATTAAAACTTTTTAAAATCATTTTGCAAACACGGTATCTCTTTAATTAACAGCTAATGACCATAATGATTATTTTTATAAGAGTGTTATTTAAACAATATGCATTGAAAGTTTCAGTAAGGTTAATAATATCGAGAAGTATATGCATATCCAGTTGTTATAAGTTACAAAAAACTATGTTTAAAATAGCACATTTAAATTTTAATTTCGCATCTAATATATAATAAACTTCACTGGAGCAGCTTCACTTTTCTTTGTATATTTACGTCTACCATCTTTTAAAATATTCTTCAAATTACAAGCAATTGCAGATATAAAAAATTCGGATTTTATTCGCTAAAAGAAAACCATTGCGGTACCCGATAATTTCATCAATAAAACTTGCTAAAATAATCCGCAAACGACAAACTGTTCTGTTCGCAAAGCACAACCAAGAGTACGCGTGCATAGATCAACCTCAAGCGAAAACCAAGGCAATTGCCGCGAGCACTTAATCCATCACCCATTGCAGCGCTTAATACACGGCAGTACCTAGCGTTCGCACATAAGTGTCACGTATATATAATACGAGCTACGGCCGCGGCGCAGCGCACGCACGGCAAGCATGCAATAGGACACGCTCGTCCTAGACGATGTAGGCCCTATACCCGCGCGGTGCGGCCATTATACGCGTATACGCGAGCGTTATCAGGGCCGTCCATCGGGGCGGCGCATCACGTATTACGGCGACGTCGCTCTCGGCGCTCCTCGCGCGATTATAATACGAGCGCTCATTCAGGCCGATAATAGTCGGCCTTTGTCGAGTCGCCCATACAGCGGGAACGCGCCCGGCAACGCGACGCTCCTCCGACGCCGCTCCTGTGTGCACTGCGCGTGTATAGCTGGCATGGAATTATATTACGGAGCGAAGGTCTGATATTATGTCGTCATGAATTCTACATATCCTTTTCAAGTTTTTTTTTTAAATTTATTTTATGAATTGGAGAAAGTTGATAGATTGTTATAGTTATAAGTCTATTATGTACAACATTGAATTGTAGGTACTTCAATGTTGTATTTACATTACGATATTTAATACTTCGACTGTGTTTGTTATTAAACATTTTTTTTAATTAAATAAGAATATTGTTTAGAATTATAGTTAGTAATATAAAATTAAAAAGCTTTTCTTTGAGAAAGCAATAGTGTGACATATTATATTTTTATATGATTAGGTGATTCTACTGAAAAGGATAATTTTGGTTTAATTTTTTTCTTGAAAAACGTATGTTTGTCAGAATTATTTTGTATGTACAACGTATTAACCCATTAGCGCACAGGCGTACGTAATTACTTTTTAATTTTTGTGTGTATTTTTAATCAACTTATTGTTGGTCAATTTGTTTAAAACTTTATATATACGGTTTATGGAGTCGCTCTTTTTGATTTTGCAACTTAAATTATGTAAACACAAAAGAAAACATGCAAAATAGCGAATCTGTCTAAACAACGTTTTTGAAAAGAAGGGTATTTTTTTATGAAAATCCTATTTTGTAAGGAAATAGGTTGTAGTCTAAGGGAAAATTGGATTGAATGGTCCAATACAATACTTAGGACGATATTAAATTTGCTGCTGAGCAAGTATTACTGAAATCTCGTACCCCGTAATTTTTCGGGTCGCTGACTATGAATCTAGTGTCAGAAATGTAAAATTTAAAATGGCCAATCCAATATGTCGGCCAAAAAATTAAAAAATTCCTGTGTTTTGGTAAAAATCAGTATCTGAGGGTTTTTTGGTTTGCTGATTACAAACACGATATTAGAATTTCAAAATTCAAAATGGCCGTTATCCAATATGGCGACGAAATTTTTTAAATACTATTATTTTTAGTGAAAGTCAGTATCCGAGAGCTTATTGGATTGCTGATAGCGAATGTGATGTCAAAAATTCAAAATGGCCGATTCAATATGTCGGACGAATATTAAAAAATTTATTGCTTTCTCGAGAAAATCAGTATACGGGGATTCTCAGGGCGTTGATTACGTATTCAATCTCAAAATTTCAAACCTAAAAATGGCTGATCCAATATGGCAGCTAATACCGACTTTCATACAAACATCAGTAATTTTTTTATTTTTTGACCGCCATATTGGAATAATTTTTTTAATTTTTCTTCGCCATATTGGATCGGCCATTTTGAATTTTTAAATTATACTATCGTATTCATAATCAGCAAACCGAAAAATCTTCAGATATTGATTTTTACCAAAACACCGGAATTTTTAATTTATTGGCCGCCATATTGGATCGGCCATTTTGAATTTTGAATTTCTGACGTTCGATTCATAATCAGCGCCCCAAGAACTTCGCGGTACAAGATTTCAGAAATAGTTGCTGAAATATGCACATTTGGTCAACCTGTTCCTTGAAACTGCATAATTTGTTAGTTTTTCCGAATTTCAGTTGCATATTTAACATCCCCATCTTGTCTTTGACCATTTTATCCAATTTTTTCTTAAAGTATAACCAAAACCGCCCAACATAGTTGATTTTCAATAAGAGATAATGAGTATTTCCTTACAAAACAAGATTTTTAAAAAACATACACTTTATTTCAAACAAGTTGTTTCGAAAAATCCACCATTTTGCATGTTTTCTTTTGTTTTTACATAATCTAAGTTACAAAATCGGAAAGAGCGACCCCAAAAACTCTTATATACAAAGTTTTAAACAAATTGGCCAACAATAAATTGATTAAAAATACACACAAATATGAAAAAGTTATTTCGCACCAGTAATGGGTTAATGTAACATATACTTATGTAAGATTGTGGACAATCAAGAAAATTTGTAGACAATAAACGAAAAAGTTTTAGAGATTACAATATTTCTAAAAAGGTTTAAAAATACATGCACGTTTAAAATCACCACATAAGACATTCAGATAATGGAAATCGAATGCTTTATAATGTAACTGATACTTATACTACTACTACAATATTTATAGTTTTAAAAACTAAAAATTACGTATAGTATAAAATAAAAAATTATTGGCATGTGCCGGGCCCGCACGGCCAGAAAATCACATCGAAAACATCTAATTCATCATTTACGTATGATACAATAAAAAAAAATTATTTTCATGTTACATATAATATTAAGCATACCTTCGGGTTCGGGGTGAGATCTGGTCAAATCGTGGGAGAACAAGTGATCGAGGGATGGTGAGCTGATCAGAGCCCATTAATTTTGGGCTCCGAATATACTCAAAGGTAGTGTTTCTTAAAAATGTATATCTTCTATTTGGGGAGTGAATGACAAAATCGGATAATTTTATTTCTATCCTAGCTTGATAGTACTTTTTTGTGTATAATTTCCCTTTTAACGGTTGTATAAAACGTTTCATTAATTTTTACGATTACAGTAAGACTTTAAATGAAAAGAAATTCGCGACAACAATTCATGAGTTATTTTTGAATCATGTCGGCGGGAACCTGTTAATAAAAACATCAACATTTGGTAAAGTGGACTGCCGTTAATTAAAGTTGCAAGGGAGAAGGGAATTTTTTGGTATTGTAATAATGGTTTTGAATTAAAGAAATTTCGAATTATGGAGCCTACAATACAAAATATGGAGTTATCCGATTTGGTCCTACTACTCCTCATTTGTTTTTATATATCTCAAAATTTATTATGTTTTGAGCTCATTTAGGTGGGAGGGCAAATGGAAAGTTTTCTTTAATATAACATATTTAAAGTCATTATTTTATGACCAAGCTACATAATATTACAGTGTAAAATGTACTCTTTAACGTTTTTTAACTTTTATTTTCGGAAAGAAGTAGATGTTTTATTTCGAAATTGAATGTATCTAAAGGTAACTCTTATACATATTTTATTTTTTATTTTCTAAAGTAGATATAGAATTTGTGGCAGCCATGATATTTTCTGTAATGTATTATTTACTAATTATGTTTAAAAGTTAATTAATTATATTTTATATCATACAAAAAAACGTTGATTTCTTTTGAACTAACGTGATCTACAAAATAGTTTAGTTATCATAATATCTACTCTATATGTATATTGTATATATATTATCTTTCTCATCAGTTTTTTCCATTGAGAACAAGTCTCAAAGACCACGACAAATCAACCCTGCGATCCTTGAGTCCTAAATGTATGACACTTTAAAGGTCTACTTAGTATTCAGTGTCACGTAGCCCCTACACTTTAATACATCAAAAATTGCACGATATTTCACCTCTCCTACTCTTTCACGTCACGCTACCGCTCTTATCCTCTCTGAAATCCCTTTGGCTCTTATGTGCTCGCGTAGTCCAATTTTCTCCTCTCCCTGGTTATATTCTCTTACTCATATTTCCTTCTCCTTCTACTTTTATTTTTTTTACCCTTATTTGGAAGCTCATTTTATCGAAAATACTATTTGAACGTTGTGCATTGATTGAATGATTAATTTTGTATACGTAAAACATGCATTAAAATAAGTAATGCACGTTTCAAATGCGTATGTATGTTTTGTCTCAATAAAAAAAGGTTATCTTTAGAAATGAAACGTAATGCTACTTTTCACAACACGTCAAATAAAGAGTTGAAATTTTAAGTTATCGTAAACGCTTAGATTTAATAAAGGATCGATTCTTTGATGAAAAGGAATCGTTTTAAATGAAATATTTTTTAAGGTTTTTTAAAGAATATATAAAAAGTAAATATTTTGTTAATCCATTTTTGGTACTTTTTAGGATCTTTCATAAAAAAGTATCATTATGTTATACGGAATGATACTTTTGTTTGAAACCTGGTAGAAGTATGTGCCTCTTCAGGAACCCGAGTACAGCCTTTAGAAATTCGATTTTATCGGTTTCAGAAAAGTAAAAAGTTTGGGAGAATTGCTCATATATCTAAAGTTGTCTTCCTTCAAAGTGCGCATTTTCTACCAGAAATTCGTTATAAATAAAATATGTTGTATTTTACAACTGAAACAGAAAAAAAATGTTCATTCATAGAAAAAAAAAACAATTTCTTTACTTCCCTAAAATATTTCTTTTTACAATTACGCATAACCGCACATTTATTGGAACAACATTACACCGCTAATGAAACTTTGTGCAGTCCGTAAATAAACCCAAAAAAGTCTCCACATCCAAGTAACAAAAGCACGAGCGTCGTCCTCCCCACCTCAATCTCTCAAGGGACAAAAATATTCTCCACCACTTCGAGCCCGCCATCCTCTTTCTCGCTCCGGTTTTTCTTACATCCCTCCTGCCCTTTTATTTCTCGGCACCCCTCCTAATCCCCACCCCATGTAACCCTCTGCACATCCTTCTCTCTCTCTCGGCTCGCCGTACACAGCCTGCAGCCAGCCGGTATCGCGCAATCTCACCACTTGCGGCGGCTCGCCAGCTCGTCGTCACTAGTGCCCGAGGCTCGACCGGCGACGCACATACACGCAGTTCTCTCTCGCGCCCGCGCTTTATTATAAGTGCAGGGACCTCACGTTTTCTCTCTCTCGTGTGGTAGGTATACGTGCGTGTAGGCAGCAGCGGAGCATAGCCTTTTGTTTCGCGGAGCGCGGGGATATTTTCTGATTGGCGCGTTCGCCCGGCGCGGCCGGCCATGGCAGCCTCTCGCCGCCGCGTCCCTATCCGGCCAATAGCCTCGAGTCGAGGGCGTGTACTGCACGCGCGCGCGCGTCTGCCTCTCCCCTCTCTGTCCGCGCCTCTCCTCGCCGCTGTAGCGGTGGGCGGGCACGATGTCATCCCTCCTTTCGATCTCAACTCTCTCGCTCTCGTTCTCGCGATCCTTGGCTTCTCGAAGAGCGTCCGTCGCGAGCTCTATCTAATCCAACGTCTGCTGTTCGTTTCTTACAATTATTATTATTATTTTTTTAAAAATTATTTTTATTATTATTATTATTATTTTTTTTTTTTAAATTATTTTTATTATTATTATTATGATTATTATTATAATTATTTTTTTTTAATTGGTATTTGACTATAGAAAGTTCATTATCTCATATATAAACTTTATTACTATTTTTCTGTTTTGAGCTAAAAGAATAATAATAATAATAATAATATTAATATAAGAGTAGTAATAATAATTATATTATTATTATAATTATTATTATTATTATTATAAGCTAGTCGAATAGTGTTATAGAAGTTACAAAGACGTCGGTGGGACGGTATTTTTAGATGTAGGGAGAAAAAGAGCTATTAGGCTATCCAGCTTTCGATAAGCTGGTTTCTATGATAGGCGGAAACGAGGGGATGCGAGGTTGCCCTCCGTGGGCACAGCAGGTGCGGACCTTGCCCGACCTACACTGACGCTCAGTCATAAAAACTTGCGGTGATGGGGATGAGATGGCGCCACCGGTGACGGGAATGAAACATTTCAGCTAGGCGTCATTAACTCGAGGGTGGGATGTATACATTATTATTTATGCACTACCTAATTCTTAAAGTTTAATTTTATTTGTTTATTTATATATATACAATTTCAATTGTTTAAAATTTAACTTTTCTAACTTATATATGTTGAGTAAAACCGCATGTATAGTTTTATTTTAAGTATGTTATAAAAATTAATGTGTCATATCTTGTGGAGGCTTTCCTTATACTTAAAAAGTTTTATTAATGTTATATTTCCAAAAATATGTAGTTTATTATATCGCAACCGAAACAAAAATATATCAATTCAAAATTTTGTCATTTCGATGTTTGCAGTACAGATGATACCTCATATGTAAATAAAAACATAAAAAATATAATATAAAATAATAAAATTTAAATACATTTAAATAAATGGAAATGACGATTTTACAAAAACATTTTGAGTAGAATTATGAGTTATCGTAGTCTTGCTACTACTACATAGTTATTAATTAATATTATTCACATCAGCTAAATAAATATTTGTAGAAGTTATAGGACTCTGATAGTCATCAAACTCCAAATTGTATTCTTTTTAATAATATCATAAGTGTTGAATTAGTATCATTGTGCCACAATGTTTCAAGTATGAAAAGGGATGAAGCTAAAATAAATCGACGCGGATCCTCCGAAGTGCTCATCAAAGCCGGGCATATCGAAACAAGCTCGAACAAAGTCTCATTTGCATCGCGCGGTTATTTGGCCCAGCTTGTGCACTCATCGCGCGCGGCAAGAAGGTCAGAGGTTTTAATATCCTGAGCTGCACACTGCAGCCCACTGCGCGCCTCGCCTCGTCCACTTGGCAGTAGCGATAATTCGAATTAATAAACGCAAATTGGCCGCCCCGCGGTCATAAGCCTGCCGCGCTCGGCACTTCCAGGGAGTGAGATACGGCCGATTCCGAAAGTTAATTTCTCCTTACTCGAAGAACGAGCCTAATTCGATTCGGCTTCGGTCGCATTCGCTTTGCCGAAAGAAGCGCGCAGTAGGGGAGGACGCCAAAGCTGAGCGCGGTGCTGTACAGGCACAAAGCGCCGCTGTTTGCCGAATTCGATAATGAGCAAGTGTCAGGAAAGGGGGAGCGAACCTTCTTGACTAATTCGATAACGGAATGTTGTATCGGGGCGATTGTCGAGCATGATTGTTTCTCGGGGATGCGCGAAGTTTTTCTATTTTTGTTCCGGGAACGGCGCGACGCGTCTTTCGTTCTGTCTTTCAAATCTGTCAATGACTATTTGGCGGAAGAAGAAATTTTATATTTTAGAGACTGCGCTTGTCTTTCAAATAAATAAAATTTCTATGCTCTACGTAAGCATCTTTATATGCCTAGATGTCCTTGTGAATATTCTTTAACATTCTTGGTACTGTATAAAAGGGTGATTTTGGCCGGCGGGATGACTATCCAAATTTGTAAATATTTATTAGAAATTGTACGTATAAAAATAAAAATTGTAAAGTGCTGAAATATTTTTCAATCAGTACAAAATACCTTTTGCAAGTGCTTCATTGGAATTTAACTACCAATATGTCACCTGTATACCTTTAAGTCTTTAAACTTTTAACCAACACTTCTGGTTCTTTAAGAACAGTTCTCCTTAGATCCGTAAAGTTTAATAGTACATTGTGCAAATAGTGGGGAAAATTGCCTTTTTCTAAGCGAGGATGATTAATGAGAATGAGCGGAAGTCAAGGGCGCCGAAGGCGCCCGAGACTAACACTAGTGTTCAAATCATCATCCGAGTCTGAAAAAACCCTTCCCCTGCTGTTACATACCATATTTTTTTAAAGTAACATAGTTCACAAATAGGCCCTTTTTATGCATGCAAAGCGGTTGAGGACTTTTCCCGCTGTGGCGGGAGGAAATAATTTCTTCCCTAGGGAGGAAATGGGCTAATTTGAACACATTTTACAATTTTTTCTTAACCTCGCTTGAAATGCGCAATTTCCTATCCCCTTTATATTCACGAAAAAATTAGTCTTTTCTTGTTAAACTTATTACACAAAATATATGCTAACGTTTTGGAATCACAAATTCTCTTATAATCCTAAACTAAATTACATCCAGAGATCATTGGGACATAGCATAATGAATATAATAAACTTGATAAGTATTTAAATATATTTTGAACGTTGTAGACAAATAAGAACTTTCTACTTGATGCAATCATGATTTGATTTACGATTCTTCTTCCTATGACAAATACAGCAGCGTTTTCTTTGACAGAGTTTTTTTCATCATTACCCAGCAAATACAAGTTATATAAAGATATCTTTAAGATGTCTATAGATTTCTGGTAATGAATTAAGAATTTTCAACTTCTTTACAAGAAATTGCAATTCTCTAGAAATTTTGCTAAGACTTTCTCTTTGAAATGTGACCTTATCAATAAAAAAATATACGGGTCGAATTGAGAACCTCCTCCTTTTTCGAAGTCGGTTAAAAATGCCAAGTTCTTTATGAAATGGAACTTATGAATATTTTTACTATTGTAAAACTGCTATTGAATTGCTATAAAAAAGAATTCGCTAGTAAAGCGATCCATGATATTTTCTGGTTTTTTTTTGCATAAATTCTATATCTGCTATATGTATATTTTCCTGTATACTAATTAATCGATCAAATACTTATGTTCATTGCTGAATTTATGCTAACAATACGCAAGTAGGTGAAAAAAGTGTTAAAATCATGAATTGATAAAGTAGCGAATTCGCTTCGCGCTAGCCACACTCTAAACTACTCCTACTACACCTTGGCACTAGAGAGTAGTTTCAGCACTAAATTTAGCGTTGATGGACAGGTAAATAGCACTCATGGTACTATAATTTTCACATTTTTGATCCATTACGTCAACGCCAGTTGTAGTTGAGTTATTGTAATTGATAATACCAGGTTTGTCATTTTCACCTTCTGAGATTGATATGATGCATAGATGAAATGAGAAGAACAACTTTTCCTTGTTCAGGAACGTAGGATGATAAAGTTATAAATTGTGTAAACCATCAAGTGAAGAATTTACTAATCTAATTTTTTGTTTGCTTGAACAAACTAAAAGAAAATTTTTCTCATATTTATTCTCAAAGTTCCTAAAGGTATAATGTAAGTCAGTCCTATTTTCCCCAACAATTGAGCTATCTCAATGCTTGAGAAACATTTGTCTGCTGTAACATTCCGATGAGAGTATTTAATGGGCTTTACTATAAATATAAAACTGATGGCATTTGATTCCTTCTCAGTGTCGTACAGTCATTATTTCAGCATTTTTTCCATTATAAATGTCCGCATTGTAAACATAAAATGTGCGCGTATCAGTGAGTAGAACAAATTTCAAACCATATTTAATAAGCTTGTTTGGCATATAAACAAGCCAACAACCATTTTCGTGGCTTCCCGTTAAAAAACATTTTTCATGTTTTCGAGAATTTAAGGTTTTAATGTTGTCATTAATATGTTAGATCTAAATGAAAAATATATCAGAGAAGAATGCGATTGTTAAATAAATTATCAAATACTATTTTAATCATAGTAGTTTGCCCGTGAAATACTTTTTGTCTGGCAATTAATTTCACAAAAGCTTTGAGTTGCTATTATTACGGGAAATGTGGAGTTATTTAATTGTGCGGCATTTTTAAATCTTTTTTTATAAATAAGCAAGACTTATATCTTAATCATTTATAATAATGAACAAAATAATATTTTATTCTTTCTACTTATACCCTCTCCTCGTTTATTACCTTTAATACCTTTTACTACCGAGGTGGCGTCTGTGAGACCCTACTCAACATTCAGTCATTTATAACTTTATCAATATTATATTTCCAGCCCTAAAACCTTTTCGTAAACTCATGAAATATAATTATAGTTATTATGTAAAAGTTTGGAGCTATAAAATTAATTAGTTTAAAAAGTTATAGACAATTTAGGCATAAAAGATCGATAAAATAAAAATGGAAATCTTAAAAAATTATATTTATTTTTATCAAAAACTGTTTGTTTTGAAAGTTTTACACGTTAAATGAATATTAGAAAAGTTTCCATTAGATTTAGTAAAAGAGTTTTCGTTTTTTTTACTTATTATGTGAATATCTTGCTGGCGCGCTTAAAAATGAAGGCCCATAACCTCTTTAAACAAATAATTTTTCCTCTTATATAAGATTACTTTTATAATCGAATGTTATTTTTACCTTTTAATTATTGGTGTCTCTTAATAATACAATTTTTTTATCAAGTAAATATTACATATATAAATTGATATTAGCGAAATTTAGCCACGGGGTCTCACAGACGCCATGTCGAGACTTTCGTTACTAAATTTCACCTCGGTAGTAAAGGGTTGATATACATAGGTAGTGCGGAGTGGTGGAGCGCCGAGCGCGGTTCATATAGGCTGTGAACAGTTGGCATACGGCATTACATTATTATTGTTACAGTTGCGAGTGGGTAGCGAGTTGACTTGATATGAGAATCGGACCAACCTACATCAATACACCTTACCAATATACCTTTACTTGTTTTTACATTAGTATAGCCCATCACCGGCTGCAGAAGTTTTAGCATTGCACGCTGATGAACTATAGCAAATATATCGGTTATAGAGTAAAAGCGTCGTTGACATCACTTTTGACGAGTCAAATTTTGCTGATGAATGTTCAAAATCCAAGCTCTTGTATGCTTAAACGGTTAGTAAAGAATTACGAAAATTATCCAAGGTAAGTGTTTTTCAAACATGAAAATTTGAGGTTTGGTTTACCTTATCAAATGCTATTTTGTTTAGATTATATGGTTTTTAATTATAGGATTAATGTTAGGTAATGGAAACTACGTTGATCGCATTATTGAATTTGTGTACACATTTTGTCCAAACCTATATTATTAATGGATTTGCTACAAAGTTATAAATCTGATTTAATGTCTTTTTGTACATCACAAGAATTAGTGCTGGAATCACAACGTAAGTGGTGAAATTATAGAAAATTATTTTAATATTTTATTTCTTTACTTAACATTTTGACATTTATTTAACACGTAGAGGTTACAGTACATAATCATCGACTTTGAAAATATACTGCTAAATATCATCTGAATTCTGAAGGACATGAAATTTTAGTTTATCAGAAATGTTTCTTAAAAACATTTGACGAGACAGAAGCATTTCTCAGAAGTATTTTGATTAAATGCTGAATTCGAATGGATAAATCTTTTATTCCACACTAGACCGACATGGCCACTTTTTGCCCCTGAAAATCGGGGTGAAAGTAGCATATATTTCCCGTAAACCCATTTGCGGGGCGAAAGAAAATTTGCGGGGCAAAAGTAAAATTGAAAATTTTTTTCTCTTACAATTTTATTTTTTACAATGCTATTCGTTTTATAATAAATTGATATACATCTAATGGTGTTTTACAAAAAGTAAAGAAATTGTAATTACAAAGTAAACAAAATCTTTATTTATATATTTTCTATTTGAGTGCGCGCATACGCATTCTGCTAGATCAACCTAAAAAAATATAAAAAAAACGCCGTAGCCGTACTTTTCAGGGTATATGCAACACGGGACAAAAGTAGATTTTTCCCTCGGGTGAATACTGCCTTCGCTTCGCTCGTGCAGTAAACGCCCTCTCGGGACAAATCTTTTCGCTCGAGCAGTAAACCCACCGGCGAGAAAAACCTGCAACTTTCGCTCCTTGTTGCATAATATACTATTATGCCCATCTCAACGAAAATGGCCACTTTTTGCCCTGCAAAGCGAGACCAAAATTACACTTTTTGCCTCAAAAATGATTAGCGGGAAAAAAGTGACTTCACTAGAAACTAGTCCGAATTCCTTTATTTTATCAAGCTTTAGCAATAACCCTGTTTTTCGATTGTCTTTTAACTTCCTTGGATGGATGCTTAGATGGAGGGGTTGAAAAGGGTACAGGTGGATGAATGGATGCGTGGGTGGAAGTGTATAGGTGGATGAATGGATGCGTAGGTGGATGGGTGGTGGGTGAGAGTCTAGATAGATAGATAGATAGATAGATACAGTACCGGTATATAAAGTATATGTATAGTTTTTTTTTTTTTAATCAATTTGCTTGTATCAATTTGCAGAGACTAGGAATCGAACCCGGGTCACCGGCGTGGAAATCCGACACTCTACCGACTGAGCCACCGCAGGCCCCATATATATACGTATAGTTAATTACAATAAAATTTGTGGTCTCTATCACAGATCGTCAACAATATTAAGAACATTTCCACGCCCATATCACATAATGTCAGTTTATATACATAAAAAGAATAAATTAAATTAATTTGTATTCCAGTCATTCCATACATCTATCACATCAAATATTCGCTGTGAGCGACAGATATTGTACACAAAAATAGCGCCATCTTACGGTCGAGTGACGTAATCTGGGTAGTACAAAATACACAGGCTCTAGTTATGGACATACAATGAAAATAATTTTTTATAAGTTTCTGACAATTTGTGTGATCTAAATTTTTTTTCCTGAATTGACATATTCATTTATTATTAAAAAACATTATAAGGATATTCTCAGATTCATTAGTAATTGAAAAAATATTATTTTCATTGCTCATACGAGCCTGTGTATTTTGTACTACCCCGATCATGTCACTCGACCGTAAGATGGCGCTATTCTTGAAAATAAGATAACATATACTATTCTTGAAAATAAAATAACATATACCACATGCTTACAGCGAATAGAACACTTATGTGCTCATAGCTTCACATATATGCGTATCTATCACACTAATAAATTAACACAAAAGGAACTCGCATCATCACATTACCAATACACGTATAAAATATATTATACCAACATTATGATTCTAAAGTATAAAACAATCTTAAAAAATAGATATATAAAAATTCGAATAATATTTCATTGCATAACTTTAGACTTACATAAATACCGCAGAAAAATCTAGTAAACTGATTAGTGACGTCAGGTTGATTGCATCTACACTGCAATAGGCTGGATGGTTTTCATTTTTATATATGTCTCTGTGACTTTGTATAAACTGATTTATACGTCTCACTACATCTTCGTACATATCATCAGTAAATAATAAATTATACAAGGTAAGAGGGTTATCATTTCTAACTGAACAAGCATCTGTTTCTTTAAAACCTGGGTACTGGTTTATAATATTTTCAGAAGTCAACCTGTTCTCTGAAGAGGAGTACTTGATCACTTGAACTTATTTTTTCATAGAAATAATTTTCAGACTTCAATAGTATGACGTTTACTTTGGGTGCAGCGTTTTTTTACTTTCGCATATATACACTAATACTTTTAAGGGTTCGTTTATCACCGTTTTCCGCCACCTTTGGCATAGTGAATATTACATATGTGCAGCTAAATACATTAAACAGCATAATTTTGTATTTTGGTTTTTATCTGCGGCACATATTCCATTTTCTAACAAAATAACCTTATCCTTTTATAATCCACCTTGCATTTGAATGGCTCCACTCAAATTTCGACATACTTAGAAATGAAGGCCCATACCGTCTTCAAGAAAATAATTTTATCTCATACATCAAATTACTTTTTTAACCTAATGTTGTTTTGATCCATTAATTAGTATTATCTCTCGCTAATAACATTTTTTATAAAAATAAAAATCATATACCCATTGATATTAGCGATGTATCAGCATGGGATCGCTAGAAATGTAGTCATGTCGCTTTACAAGACTAAATTTCAAGTTGGCAGTAACGGAATATTTATTGTAAAAATTGTCATATTCAATTTCTCACAATTACTTCAAGTTTAAAAAAATATATTTAAAGTGTTTATATAGTTTGAAATGAAAGATAGATCAAGGCAGTTTAAAGGTGGGATAGATGTACACCAGGATATTTAGTAAGAGAGGAGACTAAAACAGAGAAAATATACGTGGAAGCAGGAGAAAGGTATATGAAATATAAAGAGAAGATAAATAGATCAGAAAATAAATTACTCAAAGAATGCAGAAAGGAAGTTGATAGAGAAAACTGGAGAAACACAAAAAACTGTATAGCAAGAGAAGCACTGTATAAGAAAGCAGGAATGAGTATATGGGAAGCAGAAAAAGCAGAGATGACAATGGAGAAAATGCAATAGAAAGATGGAGAAAAGAAGATGAAAAATAAGAGAAAATGGTAAGAGAATGGAAACTAGTGAATTTAACCTGTGGAAGAGAATATCGCAGATAGAGGGCGGAGAAGACACTGGAATATCTACAAGAAAAAGAGAAAGCAAAGAAGATAAATACAGTAGCAAGATTCAGATTGGGAAACGAATGACTAGCAAATAGATACTGGATGGATCAGAAAAAGAGATAATGCAGAATTTGTGAGATAGAAGAAAAAACAGGAGAACATGTTATGACCATATGCGAATATACAAGACAGAAGAAGAAAGAAGACAGTATATTAAAATGCAGAAATAAAGTAAATGATGTATATATATGTAAATATTGTATCTGCAAATAAAGTGATACTCATGCACCCCGAAAGGGATCATTATTTTGAATAAAAAAAAATAAATAAATAGTTTAAAATGGCATGAATAATTCTTCAGTAATCCACTTAAACGCAACGCTGCGTTTATTTAATTTTTAAATCTTACTCCAAATAATAATAATATTTGGTTAAAATTTAGTAAGCCTACTAATTTATTTACACTATAATGGACCATATAATTACACCAGAGAATTAGTAATAAAAATTAAATTAAATTAATTAAATTAACAAAATAAAATATAAAGCTGCTCATGTTCTGTTTGTGTTAATTTTTGTAACATTTTGGAGGCTCGTTCTTTTTTAATTAATGAACGGTAAGTCATATAGGTACGTATAAAGTCAGGGAAATACACAATTAGGTAAACATTGAATACGTAGAAATCAAAGCTGGTTTCTAGCCAGATATTAGCTAGATTTTCTAAATCTGCTTTAATTGTGGTTAAGGAATTAGCTAGAAGCTTCCAGCTCAAATCTACTTAATTTTATAGTTAATATGAAATTGATAAAATAACTAATTATATTATATATTGATTAATAATGGAAATAATAATAGTTTAATAAAATTTCGAAATAATAAGTACTTCTAATCATTCTGCATCAAGTATTTTATTAAACTGAAGTTTAAAATGTACATTAAATTTCTAGTAGTATTCGAGGTGAAGTTGTTGTTTACATAATGTCGTATGCATCTGTAAAGTATTATTTACGTAAAAAGTACGAAATCTCCGAGTAAAATTGAAGTGTCTTTATTAACGAAATACATGTTCTAAATAATATAAAACATGTAGATATCATAAATAGTGGAATTTAAAAACAATCTTAGAAACAGAACCATGTATAAGTTTTGAAGAATTTTTGGAGAAACTATAATTGGTAAACAAATATTTGTAACTTTACAATAAAGTTTTATTCCAAAAATAAATTATTTTTGGCTTCAATACAAAATGTGTGTTGACTAAGGTATGACTAATTTTCGGAAGGGTAATAATTGATTATTAAATACTTTTAGTATTACATACGCACATGTCTATATGTTTGTAAATTGTTATTTGTTGTAACAATATTTATATTGATATCATACTATATTGAACATTCAATTAAGTAAATAAATTATTAAAAAATAATAAATCGTAGAAGCAAAATATAAATAGGTTAGATTTGTAGTAAAAATTCGTATTTGATTAAAGTATACACTTAAGTAGATTCTAGCCTTCTAGCCAGATATTAGCTATAATCTGGCTTATTGATAGCTTATTAATCTGTCTAATAATTAATAAGCTAACCAGACATTCTAGCTAACTTTCTACCAGAGCATAAACAAAATAAATTTGTCAATAACATTTGACGGCTCAATCCTTTACATAATTTTCTTGCACAATTCAAATCAATTGCACAGACTCACTAGTGGTATGATTTTACAAAGGTTATCGAATTAGCAAACTGTATTAGAGGTAAAGCACGTGCAATATTTAATAATGTGGGTTATTCAAATTGCACAACTTTTAATGACTTAAAAGAAGACTTAGAAATAGAAATACGAACTGGACCAATGTTTCATTAACATTTCATTAAACATTTATAATTTAGTTAAGATTCAAATTTAGGGAAACGACTTGTAACGAATGTGTCATTGACTAAAGCCATTTTTGATGAGACTATTAGAAATTAATCTATCACTTTACAAACAATTGCTCAGGAATTACATACATTTAGGAAGATTAGAGATGAATAGGATAGCATTATGATACATGAAAGATTAACCAACCGAACTATGTGAGTTTCGAATTATAGACAACGTACTCAACCAGAAATTGACGAAACAACCATGAATTCAACTTATCCCCAATAAAACGAAAACAATGTTGACTGTTCTATTCATGGTTCTTCTGAGTCATGGCTTCTCCTGTGAATAAGAAATAAATACCAGAGCAGGGATTTGAAGGGTGGTTCCACGAGAGATTGATAGTTAAGAAAGGAAAAATAAAATCTGGATTGAAAATTGTGATTTGGGAAACTAGAGAACGGCGTAGTTCTCTAACTTACTGCTGGAAGAACAAGGTAGAACAAGATGGCGGTAGTAGGATTCCCTGGAGTCGACTTTAAAAGTTCTTTGATTGCCGTGACACAGATCTCTAATTTTTTTCTGAAGAACGTGGTTGAACGATTCAGTGCTCGGCATCTTGATGCCTAATTTGGATGAAGGTAGAGGCTGTTCGACAGTTCTAGGATTATCGTACTGCAATGACGATAAAAGCTATCTGCTCAAAATCAAGAAGAATTTGAAGAAAGTTTAACTGTTCCATTTGATAGTCGGGACAACAATCTGAAGAAGAGGAGGATAATGTGCGGTCGTAATATTCCGATGCTGAAGATTCAAACAGTTACCCGTCGCCACGCATTATATTTACTTGGAAACAAGAAAAACATTGAGTCTGTGTTTAACGGTGAAAGAGAGAGTTTGTGACTCTTTTACCGACTCTAGCACTCAACTAATAAAGTTTGAGTTTGTGTTCATTTTATAAATAAAGTGTGTTCTAATTATTTATTTTTCCAAACCCGATAGTAACAATATATTCTATTATTCACACCAGAATATTTATTTATAAATTAGAGAGCACATTTAAAAATTAAAAAGACAGTACCTACCAATTTAGACATTATTCACAAACCGCATATAAATGTTTTAAGGGTCATATTATAATTGAATTCTTCGAAGAAATCTGCACAATGCTCACTTTAATATAAACGATTTCTGGAAACATATAAAATAAACGTTAATTCATAATTAATAAACTCGCGCGCAAAGAAAGCATCGCGTACGTGAACGAATAAATACAAACGTTCATTTCCATTTCGCTCTACCGCTCGATATGCACACATTCCGCCATTTCTAGCTTTCTCTTTGTCTCTCTCTGTCTATTTCTATCCATGTCGCAATGTTTAATGTCCAGCGTCATGCGAATATCCTGCATCGATACCGGTCGTTAACGCAACACCGCGCACACTATGCATAAAACGTACCATTCAACGCACACACACAAACAAACATTACGCACACACACACGCACACACGCACATACACACATAAATAAACACATTCACATATACACGTACGTACAGGAATACACTCATGGAGAAATGCGCCTCGTGTGCGCGCGCGCTAATCCCCCAAAGCGACTACTACTCGTCCGCCGGACTTACACTGCGACGAGCCGCGCGCGATGCGATGTGGCAAATGACATTCATTTGTATGCAGATAGCGATCGCGCGGTCATCCTGCAAAAAGCCAGCAACAACTACAGCAGCAGCGGCGGCGGCAGCGGCGATGGAGGCCTTAATGACCGAGATGCGGCTAAACGATACCCCGTCGCAGATCCGTCAGTGACATTAAGGCCGGGCCGCGCGCGCGCGCGTCTTTTATACACCCTCTGCCACCATCAAACGATGCAGCTATACCTGTATAATACGTCTTCGAGCTGCGGCTCTCGCTCTCGGATCGGAATTAAAAACGTATTATGGTCGAGGTGTCGTTGGCCCGTTCCATTAATCACGCGCCTCCTTTTTGACTCGCTGCGTGCGTGTGCGAAATCGCGCGGTATCGCGGCTTTATATGTATATAGATAGGAGATATAGGGGGAGGATCGTCCCAGAGCGAGCGCCTTGTGTTTAACTTAATCGCTTGCACAGAGAGCGCGTTTCTTTCGCGCTGCCACTTCCGCGGATTATTATACGTCTCTCGCGATTACGCCGCGTCGAATGAGCGCAAGTCCGCGCGCATGCACGCTATAATATGTGTCGCGAGCGCGCGGCGGAGGCTCGAAGCGATTTGCAAGCGTTTCTTGTCGCTGGGGATGTTCCTGTATTATGTGCAAAGAAGTTAGGTTTCTTGTGCATGTTAGCTTTTGCGCATTTTATTTGACTTGCCGAGACGGGTGATCCGGTAATGAAAGACCGGGTCGTATAAAGGGTTATTTAAGACGTTTGGTGAGCTTTTTCTACCGTTTCTAGAGCCTAATATTTATTTGTCATTGTCATATTTACGTGTAATATATATCGTAGTGATCACGTCTTCGTCACGTTGCAATAAACTTAGAAAACGGAAAGGTTATATCGCGTCCCCAAAACAATAGTATAAAAATTTCAGCAGAAACAGTGATATAGCCGCGTTGCGCGGCATACACGGGCATGGCACACTTAAATGTCATACACATATTGATCATGATACTATCTCCATCGACCTCTCACGTAGATTCCTGAAACTTCTGACACAAGAAAGAGGGGCTAAGCTGCTTTTGCTTGAAATTCAGTTTTACAAGTTTTACTAATCTTCAAGGTATCGGTATAGTTTATATTTTCTTATGATTAATTGTTTTTTGTACTAAAAAAAGGAAAAAATTGATTTATCATAAATAACTTGTCTTGACAATGTATTCACACTTAAATAATTTCTCAAATTTTTGTAATTATTTATATTTTTTAAACAACACCGTGGATCACTCCAAATCTACACAGTAATTATTCTATGTAGGTATACCTAAACATAACACCTTACCTTTATTTACTCATTGTTATAATTAGATAATTTACTATTTTTTTTTATAAAAATTGCATTCTTTCTTATATAACAAAAGAAAACCTTTGTTAAGTCAAACGTATTTATTTGGATCATTATGCTACCTCATAGAGGATGTTCGTGAACATATTTTTTTTAATATAAACATATAAATATATCTTATCTATGTTTAAAAACGGATAATTTTTTGCTTCCTCGTAGAGGAATAATTTTGTTATTAATAGAAATTTATTTTTAATTCATACCAATTAATTTATAAAAGTACATTATTTAAATCATTACGTCGACGAATCTACGTAGATTGGAATGGATTGAAATACATACGAATAATTTTTTATATGTTAATATTTTGACTTTAATTATAATCTAATAATGAACAAATTAGCTTTAGGGGACCTAACCACCTTAAAATTACAAATAAATTGGTTATTATTTTTAGATGAGGATAAATTATTCATGATATAATTAACTATTTTTTAACGGTGAATTTGAACATTATCCCTTTAACGTGAACAATGGCCAAACCGTATCGTTGTGACCTGCGCTGGTGTTAGTAAATCATGGTTTCCACTTGATTTTCTTAAACGTTGAATTAAAATATTAATAATTTTACTTTTCATGTACACTCAGTAACGCATGATCAATTATTTAAGTGCTTTTTCAGTTTAGAAAGTAAAAAATTAGGCGGGCAATCGAACAAAATAGATTTTATGACGTTACTACTACTAATGCATGATTCGTGTTAATGGGTCAAATCAAAATATAATAGATAAAAATTTCAATTCTTTTTTTATTTTATTATAAAATATGGCTTAAATAGGCAATAACTTTGGTCAATAATTTTGTTTTTTAAATCCCCGCACTCATATCCTAATTATATGTATTTTGAATACTATGAAACTCCAAAAACTCCAATCCGATCAGTTTGACACTCAAAACCTTGCGGCAGAGCAAGAAATATATATAAGTTTGTATTACAGCCAAACAAAGAGTTTTTTCAAAAAATATTTTTTCCATTATATTTTGATATAATGTTTAAATTCACCGTAAAAAAATATAGTTAATATATCATATATAATTTATCCTTACCCAAAAATATATAACCAATTTATTTGTAATTTTAAGGTAGTTAGGTCGCCTTAAAGCAAATTGTATCAAATCCACGTATTAAATCCACTTTATCGTTAAACATTTACATTTGACGACAAAACAATAACTAACGACAGCATTTTTCGCGCATTAAAACTGAAAATTTGCACACTTTTCCTCGCTCATAAATATTTCATACGAGATAATTTAATAAAAAATGTTATCTCTACCAACAGCAGCTGTGTACAGCGCAAAAATATGCACAACGGAATCGCTACGAGAATCGTACAAATAATCTAAAAATGCAGAGTAAATACATGTGATTGGTTACTTCTTATTCGAGTCCTCTTATAAGAAAACTAGCACTTTTTAGATTTTCTGATTAATACTCACACTTTCTTAGATCCTCTATGAAAATTATAGTTTTCGTTTACAATTCTAAAAATTGTTAATTTTCGAAGGAGATGTCTGACAAGAATTACTATTTTTCGAGAAACCTGAATTGTGCTAGTCTTCGTAAGGAACGTCGATATACTCTTGACAACTTCTACAAAATTTATCTAAATTTAAAAATATGCAGGAAATTTTTAGTGAACGTAGATCATTAGTTTGTACATTACAGCACTGTGATAAAATCAAACTTATTTCATATTACTTTCATAAATGCGAGCACACAAATTCTTGATCGTATTTATGAAAAACGTATTTGTGCGACTATGTATATTATTAACGTTGGCAGCAGTTCTGACCATTGCGACAATGCACTGTATTAAATTGCACTTGATGAATCGGACATGCTAACTTGGGTATCAATGAACGGTTAATTAAGAGGGTTTTATTGCAGACTAGATTCCTGTGGCATTACTCGGCTGCCGCCTCGCCCTTTGTTGTATCATAGCTCTCGCTATTTAGATCATGCGAAAATCATTGCTCAGTACAACGTAACTTTATTTTTCATGTGTAATTGCTGGCTATTTATAATATGAGTAATAAATACGCGTTTATTGAAAACTTTTATTTGTTAAAACTTACTTATAATTGATCAAGATTAAATAGTGTAGTAAGTTAAATTATCTATGGTATTAAATTCTGAGGTTATTTTTTCATTATTCTAAGATATTTGAAGTCCGTAAAAATTAATGTTATTCATCCAATAATAAAGTTCCCATTTTTAGCTCTAATTTTATTTGTTTAATATCGCTTATAAATAATACTGAAATAGAACTATAAATTAACTTTTTGAAGTTGTATGAGCGATATTTATTTTAATCTCAACTTATAATATATTATACATTATAAAACCGCTGCAAATTCATTGGCACTTAGCTTCCTCCAACTAAATTAATTGTTTCAATATGAAATTCTTTGCTCTTATAAATTATTTTTAAATTGCTATATCTTACCGAAATATAACCGTTTAAATCATTTTATCATTTTGATTATTATTATTATTATCATTATCATTATGATTATCATTATAATTTTCATCATCATCATCATCATCATCATCATCATCATCATTGTGGACCAACAAATAACATAACGACTCAGAAGTTTCCAGATTAATAAACGTCAAGTAAATCTGATTTATATTAAAACTTAAATCCACCACTTTGAATTTAGTATTTTTGATAGAAAATGCATAATCAATCCAATATATAGCAACTCAACCCCAAAAATACCCAATTATCAACTTTCAATCAAATACAATTAATTTAAAAAAAATTTTTTAAATCATAAAAATGAAAATAAATAGTAAAACAAAAACGAATTGATGTCTTAGAGCGTTTCTTACGCATAAGAATTATACGCGTAATTATTGTACACAATTTAGCATTGGTCAAATTATATATAGATATATTTGACCAATGCTAAATTGTGCACAATAATTACGTGTACAATTCTTATATGTAAGAAACGCACTATGCCAGAAAATATAGTATAGCCAAAAATTGTACACTCTTTCAAATGCATTTACACTGAATCAATCATATTACTTCTACATACCAAAAAAACTTACCTCATCAATTTGTGAATATCATAAAATAGAAAAATCATTATAAATCAAAATCGAGTCGATAAATCTTAAAATTTCTTTATAATTCCCAATTCTTATTAAGAAACAAAAAGAAATGAGCCCTGGTTGACAAGAAATGATCGCACTGTTCTCGAGATATGAGCGATCAAAAATCTTTTTGAAAAAAGACATAACCTTAAATCTTATGAAAAACAAAAGTCCTCATGATCGGTGCAAAGAACTTAGCCAAGAGAGTACTAAAAGCTACCTTTCTGGAAATTTTCAGACAAATTAAAGCCGTTTTACTGAAGTAAATGGACGACAAAAAAATCGATTTTTTTCACAAAATGATTTTTTTCTCAGAAAAAGAAAAGGAAAAAATCTTGAAAATTGTACATAATATTCTTCGTCATATTCCTAATAATCTCAAAATTTTTTAAACATTTTTCTTCATATTTTTCGCAGATATGGCCGTTTAAACAAAAACATTTTCGTGTATAACGTAAACAAGGAAATGACTCTATTTAAATTTCGGGTCGGAAAAGATAGACAATTGTATGCTCTTTAAAATGTATTTAAAATGAATAGATAATATTATTTTAAACATAAAGAAAAAACCGAAAAACTGAAACTCAAAAATTGAACAACCACTATAAAAACAAAAAACATCGAAAAATAAAAAAAAAAATGTTTTAGCCGTCTTTCTTAAAAAAAACAAATCCAATGAGCCCTGGATCAGGTAATTTAACCGTGGATTACTCGAGATACAGAGGGATACATACATACGTACATACACACACACACACACGCGCACGCGCACGTACGCACGCACGCACGCACGCAAGCACGCACGCACACACGCACGCACGCTCGCACACACACACACAAACACACACACACACACACACACATACACACACACACACACACACACACACACACACACACACACACACACACACATCCATATGGACATTTTGTAAAATTGGTGTATTTTAACTTCTTATGTCTCAAAACATGTTTCTAACATGTTTTAAGCAAAACTTTTTTTTTTTCTATTACAAAACTTCCTTAAGGAGGAAGCAATAATTGTGTATTATGTATAGGGTGAATCGCTCAGTAGTCGACCACCTACAGTCAATATTTATGTGTTACAGTATAAACATTTTTTTCCTTTATTATAATAAAGGAAATCAGTTTTTTTAAACGGTTCCATATTTATATTAAGTTATTTAATTTTTTTTCAAATATTATAAAGAAAATTGTTGACTACTAGAGGCTGGCCGATTACCGGTACAGCTACTTTCTATTATTGATTGAGTTGTTCTGCATAGTATATTTTCGACGAATGCCTGAGAAAATATTATTTTAAATTCAATATAACTAAAATAATAAAACAAATCGCACGTAGAAAAACTTGATCTTTTCTTCTAACAGTCAGTTTCAAGAACAGTCAGTATAATACAAGCATTCTGTTTTTTATTAAATTTCGCATTCAATATTGGCACCTAGCCACAATGCTCGTACACAAAGATATTTAACATCCAATAACCAAAGTAGCTAAAGCGAAACACGCAAGAAAAACGCTTAGCCACAGTTCAAGAAGCGCAACTACATCGTCCTCATATTCCGAGCCAATATTACACGAACGTCCGAGCGTCGAGAACAATCGTTCGCTGTCTCCCGCGTGCGCCAGCTCCGAGGCGTAGAGACGCAGCTTGAATAATCTCGCGCGGGGCCCCGTCATTCGACTTTTGCGGTTGACACCGTCACTGTTCTCGCAATTGCGCTTATACACTCGCGCGACTGCACCGCGGCGCCGCTTTTAAAGCTGCGCGCCGCTCGCGCTGCGGTCGGACGTCATCACCGTAGCTCACGCGACCCTGACAGACTCCATCTCTCTTTCTCTCTCGCTCGCCCATCCCCAATCCTAATATTCTAAATTGCTCGTCCTGGCATGTTTATTTGACATCGGGGCTGCCGACGACGCGTCGCCAATTTGCCGACTGACATTTTTTTTCTCCCGCTTGGCTCGGGCTCGCGCGCCTCTTCCGTTCGCATCGGGGCTGCGTATATATAGTCGTATTGTTCTCTCTCTCTCTCTCTCTCTTTTTCTCTTTCTTGTTGTGGGCCTCTGCGGCTGGTTGCACTTATGTATGTGCGACGACCTCGAACTTCGCGGATCTCATTTGCATAATTTAGCCGGAGGTTTCCTATAAAGTGTCTTACGTGAACGGTCGTTTATCGAGTAATTAGGATTTTACTGCCTTGCTTTCGTTGATTTATACACGCGCGCGCGCGCCGATGCTTGTTCGCACTTTAATGGAGTTTATTTTTCTGAGTGTTTTAAACTATATGTTGAAGATCGTTAATTATGTTACAAACATTTATGATTATCCATTGCAAACTGTCAAAAGAAAATAGTCTGTGGAATATTCCTATAGGACAGTAGAAAAATTAAATTGTTTTCATAATACAGCCAAATTGTTGATAATTAGCTGGTGCTGCTGAATCTTTATGCATAAACTAAGTTATCTGCAATAAGTAGAATTCCAGCGACGTCTCAATGGAGTCATGAAGGACTAAACTTGATACAAAAATTGTTATAGAGACATAAACTTACTTAGGGAAAGAGTGCGTCAACCTCGTAATAGTAGTTTTCGTAACGAAGGCGTGAAGTTTTATTCCCGTGTTGCGAACATTATTTTTTAATGCAATGGGTGTGAAATTGCAATTTTAATAATTTATGAAATGCGTAAAGTCACAATGGGTCAAAAAATAACTTTTGTTACTCGTAAAATTGAATAAAGTGTTGATTATACATACTAGAAATTTTGAAGCAATGAACTTAAAACACCGGCCACGGAGTGTGTTTAATAGAACACAAAGGTGCGTCAAATCCATCCAGGAACGCATAAATTGTCATACTATAATCTATGTCATACTATACGAATCTCCCCTATATGTTCTGAAATATAAAATAATTTTTATATTTCGTTTTGACATCAACATTCAGCTTACTTACTTTATCAGCTCTTTTAACTATTAAGAAGATATTCATTTTATAAATACTATATATACGAATCCATCTGGGAACAACTATTTCGGCTAATTTGGCATCGACTTCGAACGGCGCACCCGTATATAGTTAGGAAAATCTTCGACTCTGTAACCCCGAATTCAAATGACCTCTAACACGGACTTGTAAATAAGGGCGACATCCGAGCGCCTACCCTGTAATCTCGAGCACGTGCGCAGCAGTTTCGGCTGGCCGAGTCTAGCGCACGATGGGGGAAACGTATATAGTGTATTACGCACGAAAGGCTGAAATATTCCGCTGCGGAACGCCTCGGGTGATCTCCCCTTCGTGCAGCGCGACTACACGGGACGCGGCTCGATTCTTGCTTCCCGAACGAGGTAATAAGTGTCTAATAAGAATGTCGTTTGCTTGAAGCCGAAGGGATGGTATATATAGGAGACGGAGAGACGCGCGCGCGGCATCGTGAGAAGTAACTCGTAAAGTTCGCCGCGCGCGCGCGCGACTTCGACACCTTTGTGCCCCGCATTGCGAGAATTTTTTCGGCGTAAAGTTTGCGATTTTGTTGTTCGAAGAACTGTGCGGCTTGTCGTGAGATGGAATATAGGATATGACAGTTTTCGTATGAGAAGATAGAGTATAACGTATATATGCTGTGTTTGAAAATAAAATCGATATCTGCATCAGGTATAGGTATTTATTGTGTTTAATAACTGAGTATTATTTATTAGTTGATCCGACATAAAAATTTGCTAAAAATAGAATATCCTCAGATTTTAATGAAAGGCGGTAGGTTAACTGTCATTATTAGATGTCAGTAGCAAAAGACCGAATGACCAGACGTATGTACAGGAAACTGTATAAATATCTTCAATAATGTGGGGGATTTTTCAGCGTTTTGTTACGCTTTAACTGGGATTTTGAAAGATCAGATATTGGGATGTTTATAAGGTTTTCGTAATCCTTGTTAACATATAGTGGAATTCTAATAGAGCTCTCCACTACATTTAGTTATTTTTACCGTTGAGTATACTATGTATGGGTTAAAACTATTTCATGATTATCATTCTTTCTATACTATTATAACTGATGAAAATTCAATTGGCAACATTGCGTTATATTAATGAAAAAGGTACCTCTTTTTCGAACCATAACTCTGCAAGTTTTACTTATAGAGAAATGACCCAAAAGATAAGAAGAATAGGAAAAAAAATCTTTAATTTAAGCTCTATTTTATATTTATTAACAATTGAAAATGGCTGAAATTGCACGAATAATCGAAGAAATTTAACTTTTTCGAATTTGTTGATATTTCATGCATTATCAGTTACTGTCTTCAATTGTTGATAACGTTGGATCAGAATAACATTTCTATATGAAACAGAGCTTAGATTATAGCTCTTTTCGCCCACTTATGCTATATTTTTCGTAATTTTTTTGTAATAAAAACTTGTAGAGTCATGGTCGGAAGAAGAGGTACCTCTTGTATTAAAAAAATGCAGCTTTGGAGTAAAATACCTCATGTCTCGAGAAAAACGGCTCATTTAAACAAACTACGGGTGCTAGGCTATAATTTTAGGTAACAGAAACCACCACCTAATGCTACATCGAAAACTGTTTCCCTTGTTGGAAAACATTCATGAAAAATATTCTTTCCAATCATTAAGAAGCTGTCACACGTAGTAAGGACGTTAAAATTGCTACTCGTTCCTTTTTTAACCTTTAAAATAAATGTTGACGCATACACGAGCATAATAAAGAGAGATCACTAAGACGAATCAAAATAATAACCGAGCACGTATAATCAGAAGAGCAAACAACGAGCAACGGCCGTACGAAACGAGCCTTTGTACAATTATATTACGCTCGGCGCGCGAAAAAGAAGTTACATCCATCGAAACGATCCTTGGCGAATGCAGTCGTCATCGCGCGAAAGCTCGGCAAAAACGAGGGGGAAAAAAGAGCGCGCAGCACTTACGATAATAATAACGCGGAGCGCGCGTAGCGAACGAACGAGCGAGAAGAACGAAGACGTATCGCGCGCGCGTGTGTGTGTGCATCACGGCGGCGTTTATACATGACGCACCAGGTTTCGCCTGTGTCAGATCGATCGGGCACGTGTATACGTGTACACGCGGGACGTCGCGTCCTCGTCGGCGGATGCGCGGGATGCCCCGCTGCGATACAGGACACACCGGAACGCGAGCGTTTCTGCTGCGAGCTCTCGGCGCAATCTGCGAGTTCGCTCGTTTGCGGACTGGAGCCTCGTGGGTATACCTCTTTTGCTTCCTTCAATTTTCCACCTCGCATGAGGTTGCTGCATACGCGGTAATTCGCTCTCTGTCGCGATTCTGATCATTGATTTACGTGAGAGATATATTACTTGGAGAATGCATATATAGGTACGATGTATATGCGGTGCTTTTTGAATTTTTTGCTCGTTTAGTACGAATGTACGAGGGAATTTTTTTTCAAGATTGGATAGTCAACCTTATGTAGCTTTGTTTTTTGAATAATTTGTACATTACGAAAAAGTCTCTGTTATACTAAATATGTATAAATAAGATAGTGCAATATTGGTAGAAGTTAATGATTGTAGTCACAGTTATACTAAGAAAATGTGATTGTTCCATATATTTATTGTAACTTCTCGAACAATATCCAACGTTCATTTATCTGGGCAGAGCGAATTTCTACTACGAAAAAAAGTGGAAAATTTAGCGAAACTTCTTGCATTGTAAGCGCCATTCTTTATCGCACCTCACAACTTGAATGTGCGTAGTGAAAAACATGTGGAATTTTAAAATGCTCTACTATCTGCAGCACGAGTTCATTCCCGCGATGACTCCATGAGACTGTGAACTTGACTTATTATATGCGCATACAACCGTAGTCCCGGATCTAACCGAGTCATCGTTTCTCGTCGTCAATTCATTTATATATATCTATACATATAACATTGAATTTCAGTTGATCGCGATACGCAGAAACAATTCGAGCGCACATAGCGTGTATCTGACTAGGCGACGACAAGTCAGTTGTAGCGGAACTGTTCTTTCTTGGTGATTACGTATCGGTATATTATAATATGAATACATCGGAAGATATGTTTAGAATGATTGTAAGTAGAAAGACGGATCTATCACTTTATAATCGATGTTTAAAGGATGTGATTCCTCTTTCGACTTGTTATGATTGAATGATCTGTGTCGTTTTTTCTTTAGAAAGTTTAAGTGTCATAAATTTTAATCAGATCGTTAATAATAATAATGATAGCCGACTAACCATTAATTGATCTGTTGATAAAAATCTGGTTAAGTTATATATGGTTGTGTATCCTTGGTAGAAAGGAGGATGCTCATGGACGTCCATGCTGGGTTTAGTTTAAAATGATAATAGGAAACCTATATGACTGATATGACCATGAATGATCCATAAAATCTAAATTAATAAAATCTAAATTTATCGAATTTGATTCGCTATTTAAATGTTTCCCTTCACTTTTTCGGATTAAAATTTTTCATTTTTGATATTTTGACAAACGATAAAAAATCCGTGGGTATCCTCTCTTGTCTATCAAAAATGGGCTGGATACAGTGGATACTAGTTACTGGCAATAATAATTAGCTAAGTTTTTTGCTCTGATGAAACGCTTTATCTATCTTTATCTGAGCATCTAATATAGTAAATAAACATGTCACTTGACCGTAAAATATTTACTCTAAATTTTGGCTTTTTTTTACATTATAACTTGAAGAATCCAATTCAGATTGCTTAACAAAATTACAAATTGGACATATTGGTATTTCATATATTTATATAATTCTATTCTCGTAGATATTAAAAGTAATTCAAGAGCATTGTTTTATTATGTTTGTTATTTATTTTCTAGTCAAGAAATAATAGCTTTACTTATACGTATTATAAGTTAAACTATTTTCATAAGCTTGATAATGCTTAAAAATGGGTTCGATTAAGAAATTATTTTTTCCACTCCATAAAATGCTCACATAGTAGAAGAAAAAGAGTTTCATTGCAACCGGAAACTAGACAATTATTCGAACATTTTAGTTATGAACTACGCTCGGATATAAAATCCGCTTCCACCAGGGATGTATCCCATACCTGCTCACTACTATCTACTAAGCGTAGTTATATAAAGAAACTAACTAGTATCAAAGAAAATTACATTGAAAATCTCCATTTCAGTACAATCTACTCATTTATAAGCAATCATTCCTCAAATCAATCTAAAATTCCTTTAATTTCTTACAAAAGTGCAGCGATTATAATCTTTTGTCGAAGTGAATACGGTCGAACTGGAATAAAATGCAGTAAAACCATATTAAAGGCAGCAAAATAAGGTGCGCTTCTAAACACAATAAAGAGGAAAGCCGAGAGAAGAAAGACAAAGAAATATGTCACACGATTTTTTTTCCTTGCAAAAGTGTTGGCCATCAGTGTATATACAGCCGGACGCGGCAACGTCGACTGCGTGAAACGAATCCACCACTATATTAAATATAACGCGAGGAGAGCTGCTCCGCGGCGCGATGTAATTTCCGCCCTCTTGCGCTCGAGGCGTCGCGTCGGCGCGCGTTGCGTTATAATCGTAAGTACGGTATCGCGTGTTTCAATTATTGCAGCTACACGCACACATACACCCATATATATATATATGTATATATATACCGAGAAACGCTGTCCATTTTCACGAAATCGCACCGACCCATCAGATGCACACGTGCACAGCGGTGCAGCGACTCTGCGAGCGCGAAAAAAAATGAGAGAAAGAGAGAGAAAG
Source organism: Gastracanthus pulcherrimus (assembly GCA_949152435.1). Classification (NCBI taxonomy): domain Eukaryota; kingdom Metazoa; phylum Arthropoda; class Insecta; order Hymenoptera; family Pteromalidae; genus Gastracanthus; species Gastracanthus pulcherrimus. The sequence goes on along the minus strand of OX424573.1, from coordinate 29,591,705 downwards.
CGAGTCTTGATGTACGCATTAAGTGCACGAAGAAACCGAAAGAGAAAGAAAGAGAGGCAGAATAAGCGCTTCATCATAATCGGTCATCCGGATTATTTCCACGAGGCGCGGACCCCCTACGGCTGTGGTGTTCCCTCTCCCTCTCTCTCTCTCTCTCTCTCTCTCTGTCTCTATCCCTCCGTTTTTTCTCCGTCGGGGCCGCCGACGGATATCTTCGTCCCGGAATACCTCGCTGACAGGCCAAGAATTTGATATCGTGATTAGCCTTGTTAAGGTATTCGTGGCAACGCGCGCGCTCTGTATATACAGGACACTCATTGTTTCACGTCCGATCGCGGAACACGAAGAGAGATAGAGAGCGAGAGCGAGAGGGAGAGAGGAAGAGAAGAGGCTGGGGGCGCGAGATGAGGATCGATAAATGCCTCCGCGAGCGAGCGGCGACCTTTCTCATGGGATGCACTCGTATACATCGCGCTTCTCCTTTCTATATCCATTCTCGTTCTCGCTCCGCACGACCGCAGCTGCGCGGCAGCGAAGAGAAGCTAAGCTTGTAGATGCGCGCGTGTACAAGCTCGCGCGCGCGCTAGATGTGTATTTTTTACGAATCGTCACTGCCCCGCGCCGATTATACTCGACAGTCATTGGCTTTATCTGCAGCGGCGCGAGCGGGTAACGATCGAACGAGCCGACGATGAGCGCTCGTTTAATTACAGATGGGCTGATTCAAGAGAGTCTGTTTTATGCTTGTATATACATATACGCGATGCGGAGAGTGTCGTGTTCCTGCGCGCGAGACTTCTTTTTGGTTGCCGGGATGTTTGATTCGCTGAGTGCGGACTATGCGTGTGTGTTATATATACTGTTTGATCGCTGATTGTGTGCACGCTTGTAACTTGTATTTTTAAGGGTTTTATTTATTACGTTGTAGATATTATAGTACCATGTTGTTCTATTACATTTTTTCATACACAAGTAGTACAAACTTGATTATGATATCGGAATGTTCGATAGGGTGCAGTAGGTGGAGTATAACAATGCTTTTTATATAATGAATAATACGCTTTGTGAACATCTGAAAAGCAGAATGCTAAGAAGAGTCTAAAGTTTGTCACGGTAGATGCAATGCCCATAAAACCTTTGTAGACCTTAAAGAACTCATTGTCTCATGTATACCGAACAGGAAGAAACGCTAATGTATCCCAAATGTGATAAGAACATGAATTTGTTAAGACTTTTTAGTTTCTTTTTGACATTTTATAGAAATTATTGTTTGAAATCATTTGATTTATCACAGGATTGGTCAATAGCTTTATCACCTGATTTTTTTGAAAGTTCATACACATACGTCAATTCTCTGCGTTGTAAGTCAAGGCTATAAGAAAATATTGTCTGTAGAAAACTATACCTTTACATTTCATTCATTGGTTCCGATACAACTGTATATTTATATAAGTAATTGAATAATGTTGCTAAAAATGAATCGACCGTCAAAAATCTTACATTTTCATAATCATTATGAAAAAAAGTAGATTAAGAAAAACGTTAATATGGATTAATTTTTCGAAGAGTAATAATATTTAAAGCGTAGTTGAAACTACAAGAATTAAAGTACAGCATCCGTTGAAAAAAGTTTTAAAAATCTTAAAAAATCCACGTTTATGTTATTCTTGAAATGTACCTACTTTCCTGATTGGCACGGCATCAAAGGTTTTTTAAGATTCCATTTTCGGATTAAAATTTGGACTGTTTTAGCATTGTCCTTTAAAATGTTTCATAAAATAATCATTCGTCTAGATAATTTTTTGAAATTATTTAAAAAATCGCTAGAACGAAGTATTTCATCTCCATTGTACGACATGAAAACTGGAATACCCGAGGGAATACCTGTTATACGAATCTCAAAGTGGAACAAACTCCCTCAGCCGTACAGAAAGCCCAAGAAGAAGATATTCCCTTTATTGGAGGTCGAACGGAAGGAGGAGAAAAGAAGGCGAGGGAATCTTCAAACATGAAAATTTTCCAAGCTCTGCAGATATCAATCGAACTAGCCGATTGCTTTTCGCGCGATCCCATCGCACATACGTATGTGTACAGCTATACAGTGTATATACACACCGAGGCACTGGGGACCGAAGCTCAGCAGCAGCTACGAGAGAGATTCTCGACCTCGACTCGCGCGCGCTGCACTATATACATATACCTATACTTTTTCCCGAGGTGTTACGATAATTCGCGCTCGCCCTCCTTTGCAGTTTCCTTCCTTATTTGCACATCGAATCCTTCGCCCCGGCTGCAGAAAAGCACGCCGTCGAGCGAGACAGGCAGGATAAGAGAGAAGGGAAACAGCGAGAGAGAGAGAGAGAGCACCTTCCGAGGTCTTCTCTCCTTTTTGCTCTTCAGGCGGGCGCGCGCGCGGCTTCGGGTCCGCGGCGCTCAACCATGGCCTCATTACCAAAGCAAATATTTTATAGTCAACTGCGGAACTGCTGCCGCCGCCGCCGCCGACGACGACTGCGACGAGGAGAGAGGATGGTAAAAAGGACGAGCATAAAGCGAGGCTCTCTCGCCTTTTTCCCGTCTCTTCGATCTTTTTCTCTTTCGCTCGGTCCCTTTCCCTGTCTCGCTTGCGCTTTTTGCGACGCGGCGCGGCGCTGCGGCTCGGGGAGTCGACGCTCTCCACGGAAGGCGCAACTCGGAAATAAAAGGAATATGCCCCCCTTTTCGCGCGCCAGCCCTCCCTGCGATTTACCTTTCAACTCGCGCGCCCCCGCGCGCTTGTTTTCTCCCTCGTCCTTTTGTTTCAAAACCCATAGTTCTCTCTGTTCTTTGGCTCCTTTGGCTTGATACATATAGGTATGAGGCTTTCGAGGTATACTGCAGTTATTGTGGATTAAAATTACATCGATGTGTTTGTGATGTATCTTGTTTAGATAAGTGTACAGGGGTGAATTGTGGAGTATGGAGATTCAAAGCTATTTCGGCTGTTACTTTTGATTTCCAGAGTTAAAATCATAATTTGAAAAAGAAACTTGTTGCATGAATAGATTTTTTAAAGTAAATAAATTAGTTATGGTCAAATTTAATTATCTGAATTAATGATTAATGAAAATCGAAAAATCAAGATTTTGAGTTCTTGAAAAAGTGTTGTTCAGTATGGTCAAAGTATACATTTACTAACAAGGAGAGTGCATGGAGTCTGGGCCACGGAATTTTATGAAACTTTGTAGATCGTCTTCTAGTACCTAAAAATCAAGCCCAATGCCCGTAGTTTTATCAAATAGACTTTCGTTAAGTAGATATAGCCTATTTAATTAACTGTGATAGTGTAATATCTATGTACGAATTGGATAAAACTACGGTCATTAAGGCTTCATTTTTAGGTACTAGAAAATAATCCCCAAAGTTTCATCAAACTCCGTGACCCGGACTCCGTGTACTTCCCTTATGAGTACACTGGAGTCAACACAAAAATAATTAATAATAATACTATTTATACTTATTCATAAGTCAATATTTCACATATATCATTAATAAAATAATTAGTTATCAGCAACGTTTTTTAAATTAATTAGTACTGAGTTTGCTTGTGCAATCGATGACATGAGTTCAACATAACCATTTTAAATATTGTTTAATAAAATTAAAAACTTTAAAAGATTAATTACTACGATTACGAGAAATAAGTACAAAAGTATATGCGTTCAATAATCATACTGAACAATAATTGTAGTACTTGTATCGAATGACAAGTAGCTTGCATCGCACATCGAAGGAGAAATATCGCTTCAATGATGCTCGTATATTCACTCACGAAGGACTAAATATTATATTCATATTGCTACAAAGACATAAAGTTACTTACGTGGAAAAAATATGCCAGCTTCGGAAAATATCGGATTTTGGTTACTCTAGTACAGTAGTAGCGGATTTTTTAAATTAAGGCCATTCATTTTGTTCAACTAACCCCATATTTTAAAATTCTGCAGATATTATTTGTGTAAAAATATTGTATATTAATAAACTTTTGTAGTCGATAATAAGAAATTACAGTTTATTGATTTATGTTAAGTACCTATTTGAGCTATACTGGTACAGTAGAACAAATCTAATGTGGTGAGGCATGTAAATGTAATGTAATGTAATGTAATGTAATAAATGTAATGTAACGTAACGTAATGTAATGTAATGTAATGTAATCGTTGAATAATATTAAGTTTTGGTGAAAACAATACTCTTACAATGGAGTAATTCTTTTTCTATTTTTCTATATATCAAACGTATTTTTGTAAAATACGATAAGTATTACATTTAAAACACATTTCCCTGCGTACAACATATTCAGTTAAAACACCTTCAGTACGTAAATTCCAATAACGTTTCCAATGTACTATAACTTTCATGAAGCGGAAAGGCTAAACCCGATCTCCTAGAACACGCGCATCATCTTTCTGACTAGTAGCTAGTATGCACAGCTATACATGCGGGGGGCACCCTTTGCATATAAGGCGGAGACATCGAGAGAGAGAGAGAGAGAGAGAGAGAGAGAGAGAAAACGCGCTCTCCTCTACCTCGTGTATCCTTTAGGATTCGATTGAATCGTCAATTTGTCTAGCATTATCCCGGAATGAGGAAGGAGGAAAGGAAAAGGGAGTGATGCAGGCGCTTCTGCTCTTTCTCCCTCTCTCTCCTTCTCTTCTCTCCAAAGGATTTTCGTGTATTTAGGATAACAAGCTGCTCGCCGGGGCTCCGCCTCGGGCGAATTGGTATGCAGAGCCTCCCACCCCCTCCTTTCCCCCCGCGGACTCCTTTATATTGACATATCGTGGAACGTGATCCAAATACATGCGCCATTATACCGGAGAGCAGCCGCGGGTCGAACAAAGCCGCGCGCGCGCGCGCGCCGCCGTACGTATAGACGCTGGTCCTGCTCCTGCCGCCGTCGGCGGAGACGTCTTCCTTTATATGTATACACGCAGAGGACGGAGACAGAGAGGGACGGAGTTAGAGTCCTGGCCGCGAGCGCAATTTACGGCGAATCGGCCAATTGGCCGTGAATAAAAAAACCTAATCGCTCGGAAGGCAAATGTGTAGGCACCGCTCATGCTGCGTGGCTCTACAAGTCTATGGTTCTGTTCGCTGGACAGAGCGCGCGGCTATATGATCGATCTCTGCCGTTCGTTGTCGAGGGTAGTCATAGTAACCTATGTCTTGAATTTGAAAATTGAAAGCATTTGGTTCAGTATTATATATATAGAGCTTAAATTGATGACGTTACATTTTTAGTTTTCAAGAAATGATGCAACCAACCTTTTTTTGAGTGATTCAAAATAGAATGTGTAAAAAATATTCATAAGGATACTGATTATGAGGTTAAAAAACATATCTAAACTTAAACAAAACTATAATCAATTTTATTGTAATCAGGAGCAACATTTAAAATTCAATAATTTATTTATTTCGTTGTATGGAATTTGATTTTAATTCATTGTTACCGTTGCCACCGAGTACACATATGGATATTGAAATCTCAAAATTTCAATTGCAACCTCAATTTTCAACCCTTAGAAAGATGTAAACTTTAAAAATGATTTTTAAATTAAAAATTAAATTAAAATATTAAAATAATAAGATCTTAGCGAATCTACAATACTCACCCTCAACCATTACTTTAAATTCTCACAGGATACTCTATAAGAAATAAACGTGATGTTGCACCAAACCATAGTCTGAGAAGACATGCAATGATTATATGCAAAGCTTATCTATAATAATTATAGAATAATTTGAGCTAAAAATGTTAAGAGTGTTTTCGAAAAAGAAACATCTTCTATATATACCCTTATTACAGCTACCATATTGAAATCTATGTAGGTTGAACGCCAAAACTAAGCTCAAGAATGGAAATAGAAAAACTCCAAAATGGTGCTTTTCGTGAATAATAATACTTTATTTGGTTTACTGGAGATGTCTGAAGTTTGCAAGAGTATCAACTATAAATTTATAAATGTACGGTTCGGCGCTCATCATGGATTGAAAAATAAAATAAAGCAAACCGTAATATCTTTATTTCTTCAGTTATTTTATTCTATAAATAGTTAAGATTATCCACAATTATGTATCACCTACCCATTGCGCCCCACTCTCTTTTATAGAGAAATGATATTTAAAGTTGAAATCGGTAATTTTTCATGACGATATCCAGTTAATTTTAAAATAAATAGGAATATTTTAAGATCTATTGTTGGGAATATATCAAGATATAATGCATAATAATAACTTACTAGAATGCAAAATGTAATACTTACTTGGTTAGTTGTTATTTAGAAAATATTTTTCATAAGATATGCGAGTAAAGCCTAAAAGATAAAAAAAAGCTACACGCCAGCGATATTGCAACGATAAGGAGACGCACAGCTCTGAATAAGAAAAAACGATCGTATCTACGGAAGCGTTCGCGCGGTACGTTCGGACAAATAACAGTGAGGAGAAGATAGATATCCGTTTCAAATATTCACGCCCTTTTTCGCGGCAACGTGTTAAATTGATGCGTTTAGGAACCCCTTCGCCCGGAGAGGCGGACAGTTACAGAGCATAAATATCGCCGTGAGAGAAAATCCTATGCGTGCCTGCTGACCACATGGCATAGACGAGCCTTCGGCTCTCCTGCGCATGCAGTGTTTCTTCGCGCGCGCTCGGCTCGCCACCAATTTACGAACAATTACGTTATTAAAACTGTAATGCTAATAAAAATGCATAGTTGACATGGGCATTTAGGTTCTTCGAAAATCGTTTTTAAAACGCTGCTCAGAGCGACGATACTTCTTCGGAACAGTTCGGTTAATTGATTTTTTTACTGCTACGTAATATTTTCAAATCCTGTATTTTAAACTATCCGTTATTGTATGTCAGAATCGAAATTTTACGTACTATTATTATTTACTCTAAGGTTAATTTTGTATAAATATATTAGACATAAATTATTCAATCAATACCAGGTACGCTTGGTGTAAGGGTACCTTCCCATTAAAATACACGAAATAAAGATGATTTTTAAGATTTTATTTTTTAAAACGAAACTATGAAATATTAATTTAAATTCTAATTATATTGGGCTGAATTTGAAATTTGATATTTGTGAAACCACATTTTTATTTGACAAATTTCGAAATTTCCATTCTATGCTCTATTGCTAGTTCATTCTAGGGCTTCCGCAAGACTCTTTTTTTTTAAACGTTCTTCATTTAATTTTATATTATAAGGAGGGTGCAAGTAATGCAGACACCTTAAGGAGCTTTTGATTCCCAGTAAATATATATCGGATTTTGGGGCTTCAGAAACTATTGAGACATGTTATTTGAACCTCTAACTCTAATACCTCATGAGTTTTTTTGCAAAAAAATTATTCCCTGAATTTTAACTAAAGAAGTTATAGGTAGTTAAAAATTGGCCACTTTGGCAACAGTGTTGGTAAAGTGGCTATCTATCAGTTCTTATGGTAAAGTCGTAAAGTAAGTGCTTCAAAAAGTCAAGACTAGCCTAGCAGAGACTTCCTTTATGTGTTATTTAACTACATGCTGCCGCAGCGTACGCCTAGGTGTCGATATTTTGTGATTAGTAGGCCTAGGAATTTTGAAGAAGCTATCGCCGTTATAATTGGCGTCAATTGCCTTTTGCCTTGCAATACATTCGTACGGCCACTTTACCAACTGATAAACGTCAACAAAAGTTGCAAATCACGTAAAAAAAGCTACAATTTTATGTATCGTATGATTTTTTTTCTCATATCACGCTGACAAAAGTAGCTTCTTTACATGCATGCACTGCTAAGAAATCAGTGTTTTGGTGCTTTCGCGCGTAAACATTACCCTACCTTATAATTATAGGGCGCTAGCCGCAGCGAGGCTACCGCGCCTCTCAACATCTATTGTCACAATACATATACTGTAGGAGTTACTGTGCTCAAGAATAACGCATACGGTGAGATCTCGTGTAGGTGGCCACATTACCTGCATGGCCACATCACCGGCATCCATCTTATATTAATTTTAATCTAGAAAATTCTTAAAAATAAGTTTTAGATTCAGTTTACTATGAAAATAAAAGCTAATTTTGCATGTCTTGTATAAAGTATTAATGCTATATGTTTTCTTATTTTAAGAATTAAATTAAAATTCGGATCTAGACCAACATTTTTAAGACATGATCAACAGAATACAAAGATGAGACAATATTTTAGATTGCGAGAATTAGACAAGAACAAGGCAAACTGGGATAGTTAATATTTTTCAAGAACAAGGCAAACTGGGATAGTCAATATTTTTCAAGAACAAGACAAGATTTTATAAAATTTTGTCTTGCCTCGTATTGTGGAAACCCTAATTTATTGCATGCACAGATTTATAAACTTTAAAAATTTTTTTGTATTTTTGATTTCAGACGTCTTTATGAGCAGCTATCACTTCTAAAGATGAGAAACTTTTCTTTAACACCATCGCCCTTAGCATTTTCTATAACGGGTATTATTCAAAATTATGTGATACAAAAAGTTTTCTTTCTATCTTTAAGAATATATTAGGTACTAATACGTCCAATATTAGGTACTAATATTGGCCAATATAGTTCATAGATATTTTAAAAAAATCGTAAAAATGACCAATTTTCGTGCATTTTGATGGAAGGATACATGCCTCTATGTTGAAAATAAGAAATCAAGCATTAATGTAAATTTAATAATATAAAACATTCATTCTTAAATTTCCTTAAAGTATATATTTATCGCTTTATCATGTACGTCATTTGGCGCTAAACAATAAAAAAGTGCCTTTCATTTAATCTGGAAAAAGGTTTAGTCATGAATATCATCAACTACCGTTAAAATAATTCCTTGTATACAATTCTTCAATCCCCGCCCACACCGCTAATCAAATTAACACCTGCACGGATTTGTCCCAGCGTAATATACCCACGCGACACGAAGAAACCTCAAGTAGCTCCGAAAATTTTCGACGCACTTTGCTTATCAGAGCGTGCTCCGGGTAATTTTCTCACTTCGACGCTCGTATAAAAAGACGCACACGCACGCACACGCCGAACACCCATGCTCACGTTTCGTATATTATGTACGCACCTCTTGCGCTACGCTAATGGCCGTCGTCTAGTGGCTTAATGCCGCGATACTGCACTGTTAATACAGCGCGACTAGAGCTCCGCGCGAGGATTATTAAGTGCGTCCGTTGTGTGAATATATAATAACCGCGCTCGCGAGCGCTGTGTTTGTGTATCCAGCTATGACAGGCACTTCCGTTTCCGTCGAGCTCTCTTGACTTCGTGCGTATATACACGTATGGATAGTTCCATTTCTGGACGACGTGCGATTGCGCCAACATGCCGCTTATAGTTCGTAAATGTGAAGAGTCTAGCCTCTATGTGCGTGTGTTGAAGTAGCGCATCGTCATTTTGTTTTCTGCAAAAAATACACGTAGAGATCGTTTGCTAGAGCGGCAAAAATATTTGCACCGCGGTGTGACAAACAACTTTGCTGTGTTGGACAAGAGCCGTTGCTAAAATTTTTAGAAAATATTTTGATAGATTAGCGAAATGGTTTACTGTTACAGCAAAAAGTTTTGCTGCCATAGCAAAAACTTTCTTCCCTTGAACAAAGGCGCTTGCATTGAATGTGCATGGTAATCCAAATTATTTAATGAACTCGTATTATATCATGGATATATAATCTGTTAAATAAATGCGGAAAAAATAATGTTATATTTAGTATATCGATTTTCAAAAGATTTTTAAGTGATGGCAGAACAATAAAAAAAATTGCTGAGAGAGCAAAGCTGCATTTGCTAGAGTGATTTGATTTTAACACCAGCTAATCGTTACTGCAGATATATGTGTTTGGCAATCCTAGCCAAGCAGTATTTTAATGAATCATAAGAATCTCATCATTTTACAGGTGACTTAATATGATCATTGAATATTTGCTTATGAAGAATAAATACACTAATATTTTTATTTATATAACCTGTAACTTTAATGGAATTTTTCGACAAATAAAAGTATAATATAATACAATAGTAGGTATTAAATTTTAAATTTGAGTTCATAATTGTTACGGGATATTGTGTTTGAATTAAAGAAGTATGCTTTTATTTTATTTTTCCCAAAATTACAGGCATAATTTGTTGGGAGCATCCATTTTCCATGCATTCAGATTAAATTATTATAGCCCGTTAATTCCCAGTGTTACCTTTTATATTCATGAACTGTGAACATTTTTCCAGCTTAATAATTATTCTATAAGTACTACAGTTATTTTTCTCTTTCTAAAAGTAGAATATAAATTTTTAACATAAAATTGACAATTTAACATAAAAATTTTTATCATAATCTAAAAATACAATAATAGTGGAGTGGTTGAACACTATAATTTTATCATATTTATTTTCAACTTCCATAAAAATCAAATTGTAATTTTTAAATTATTCGTTACCTATATGAACTACAATAGTAGTGAAAATAATGATCTAATTACTATTTCGATTTTACTTTTTCACCATAGAACTGTTTACAACAATACGACATTAATAGAAAAATTGAAATTTAATGGATTAACGGGCAGCTATCCAGTTCGATTTTAGTTTAAGCAAGCCATAAGTAAGCCACACAAATCTTTTCGAATGAGAATGCCATTCTTAAAATTGAAATGAAAATATCACTCTTCAAAATTTATAGAGAAGTTATATAAGCCATTTTTGGTATCATCGTCATTAAAAGTCCGCATAGTAGAATAACATCAAGTAATACATCATGCAATACCGCTTACAGTAAAACATTATTGCATAACGCGTGATTGTAAATTATTCACGGCGCGTATCTCGCTTGTAATTCACTCAAATGGAACAGCAATCTATAAAATCAAACTCCCATATAAAGGCGACAAAAACAAAGCAAAGACATAGAAAAAGTCACATCGAAATGAAAGAAAAGAACAACGATCGCCGCGCGAGCGAGAAAAAGGGGCAGCGCGCACCGGCGGTAATCGATACGATAAATGTAAATCGCCGCGATTGGGGCCTCCATTCATATACATATACGTATACGTACACGCAAAACGATTCCTCGGCTTAATGGCTCGTGCACAGTATATAAGACAACCCCGCGGGCTAAAACCCGCGACCTCGCGCGATATATATACAAATGGCTCGGCGCTGCATCACATACGAATGCAGCAGCGCATACATGGGTGATTCTATACTGAAATGGAGATTCTTAATGTAATTTTCTTGCCGGGATATTTTTTCTGATACTACTTAATTTTTCATTTTGAAACTACGCATTCTAGGTAGTAGTATGCAGTTATATTTTATATTTACTTTTCTTGTAATGACTTGTAGTTGCTCATAATTATTTATAAGATTGCACTAAAATTATAGTTTAATCTAAAATTACATTAGCATAGCCCTGATAGAAAATTATCTAGTTTTGTCTAGATTCCCTTCTCATAGTCAGTAAAGCTTATATATACTTTTCTACGAGTGAGATAGTTTTGATGATCTAAAAAAATGATCTAAATTCGACACTTTGAACTCTAAACACAACTAGGAAATATGATTTTTAGACGTAGAATTTAACTTGAATATTGGTAATACTACTTTTCAATTTGATGCAACTAAACATTGTTAGAGGCTCTTTAGCTTAGAATACTGTATTTTAATTTTCGCGCCGTTGCGCGGAGTCCCCAGCTGTACACGTCACCTTCCCGCTCTCTCACCATCCCACCATCAGGCTTATAACAACATCTATAATTAACAATATTGTATTTCGGGCTAAACTTTACGTACCTTGTGGATATAAGATAAATAAAATAATATTAGTTGGATTTTTAAAGCAAAATTTTCATATGCATTGCTTTGACGATTGTTACTTCGATTTTTTTTTATTTATGGCTGGTCTATACAGTTATTTGTATCAAAGGGTATAAGTGACTTCTAATTATAGACTAAATTAACCAATTGATACCAACCAGCGATACCAGCTCTTATCTTGCCACACTGACCCTCAAGGGGTTATACCTAGTAATTTGGTAGAAAACGTCGATTTTTTTTACTACAATTTCTCAAAGTTTATTATCTCAAGACTATCTATACAAAATTTCATAAGAATCGGAGCATTATATGGAAAGTTATGTGTGTTTGATGTATCTAAACTCGAGTAAACTCCCTCGTGCGCTGCTCGCATTAGCGAGGTTTGCTGTTAGTATTAGTGTGTTTTAAAAGTAGACATCCGCCTACTGGACTGCTGAGGCTGCTACAGAGGGAGAAGGCTTACTTTATGCCCTCTGAATCGATGATTCAATGTAAGTTGAAAAATATCAATGTTTATTTGTAAATAAGTACACTCGAAACTTTAAACACGTTTTTCTCGAAATCACGTTTTCTGAAAAATGCCCTCGCGGTGAAGATGATATTTCGAAAACTACTTCACCGATCGTTGTCAAACTTTGCACATTTCTTTGTAATCACATTGGCCTGTATTGGGACGAAGGATTTATTATTTTGATGAAAAAATTTGTTTTTATGCCATAGAAACCGAGATGGAAACGTGAAAAAAATATATTTTTTGATAAAAGTGCCACCATATTTTTTAAAATCAAACTTTTGATGAACCGTTCGTTCAAGTACAGCTTATTGTGATATACTAACAGAATCTTTTGAATCTTTCATTTCAGATGAGCCATTCCGGAGTTGGAATCAGAGTCAACTTTACTTTTCAGGATCGCTTCATTTACGGAGAATACATACCGTAACACTTGAATTGACATCAAAATTAAAAAGTGATAAAAGTACGTAATTTTGCCAATTTCTATTTTGATATCAATTCACGTATTAACGCTGTCTTTTCCGTACATAAAGACTGTAAGAGAAATTTGAGTCTGATGCGAATTTTTTTGCGAAAATCGATACTTTTTGATATATGTATCGGTGCTCTGATGCTAAAAACGTTTGATTAAAAGCAATTAATAGTATTTGTAACGAACCCGATTTCGTATTAAATAATTGCTTTTAATACATAATTATGCTCCAATTTAATCATTTTAGTAGTTTCAATCGGAATTAATCGGGCGTTTTCCGCAGAGTGCATAAAGCCGGCTTAACACAACGTTTTAAGAACAAAAATGAGAAGCAAAAATCTCCCTCTCAGTAGAATCACCCATATAACATACACAAAGCGTAGATATAGCTGCCGTCGCTGCCGCGCTGCACGGGGATATATGTATCGGCCGCGCGCTCGGCGCGGATGGGCGGAGACCTGACGCGCGAGCGCGCGCGCGCGCGAGAAGTTGCAGGCGCCGGCAGCGATAGATACCGCTAATTATTGATCGTAAATAACGTCGGCGCGGCCGCGCATGCAGCGGCACAGCGCGCAGCTCTCGGCCCGATCCTATCGCGGCCCTATAACCGAGAAAGACAGAGGCAGAGAGACATACCCGCGGGACCATTTCACTGATATAGGAGAGAGAGAGAGAGAGTGAGAGAGAGAGAAATGGCCGCGGTTTCTCTATATACCACCACCCCTTCGCGCTTGGGTGTGCATAAATCTATATGAACGCGCGTGTAATGTGTGGCTTGATAACGATTTTTTGGCGTTTCTTGCGCTGTGTGCGAGATACAAATGTGTGGTTCCTCCTCGGAGAAATGTTATGGTAGTGATCACGGATAATATCACTGTGAGCTGATAATATAGCTCCCGCTGATGCCTCGAATAAATTCTTGTAATAACATCGTATATATTCTTTCGAGGAAATAAAAATGGCTATGTGCGAGTATCTTGGTGTATTTTAATTTGAATAATAAAGATATCGCAGAATCGTTCGGTATTGGTAAAAGATATTTCTTTTTGTTGTAATAACTTTTGGTGCATCATTTTAAATGGCATCGCTAATTATTTTGTCATATGAACATGATTGTTGGAGTCTTGATATTCTCGGAATGAACTACTGAGAGTAGACATACGCCCTGGTAGAAAAGTGTCCATTTTATCCATCTGAGACGCTTTTTATTACCGCAACTAGCCGTTTATTGCCTATTTTTTTAGGGATACCTAGAATATGGCTAGTTATAGTAAAAAAATCTTTTCAGTACTCAGCTGATTTCTATCAGGGACCAGTCGATTTGGACCAGTCAAATTTGGAATCATAAGCATTACGGTAAAATATTTAATACAAGATAATATCTATAAATTTACTCACACATCAATAAAATTGAAAAAAAAAACTTGAAAAATTCTTATGTACTTATTAAAAAGTACCGTTATGGACTCAATTCTGAATTACTTATACGTGCAAGGGAGCAGTTATGGATTGCTACTTAACTTTGCTTGGTAATAATATACTTTGAAAATAAATAATAATGACATTTTAAATAATAAAATGATCCATGTTTGGGTACTGATAAACAATGAGGATCTGTCTCGGAAATTGATATCTTTCGTATTCATCAATAATTTTCCTTATGAAGGTCTTTGTTTAAGTTACTCGAGCACTCCTTTCGACAAGGACGCACTTGTAAGCCACACCGTAGCAGTGCATGCAGGGTGAAACACTAGAAAGCGCGCGCTGTTCACTTAATCGAAACATCATACTTATACACTCTCGCGCGCGACAATTATCCACGAACGACAAGCGCGACTCGTTCGATGCGGGCGTCTCGGGCCAACGGTCGTCGCGCAGGGTGGCTGCGCGTGTCACGCCACTTCTCGGCTTGACTATTAGGGACGTATTCGCACAGTATTAGACAACACAGATTTTTTTGTGATTTAAAACCTAAATCACAAAATATTCAAAATTCAAAGTAGGCACATGTAAATTTAGATAATAAAATTGAATTTTTAACGATTTCAAAATGATAACTCAATTGTAAAATCCAGCTTTTTAACATAAAAATTATATTTTTTTATTTATGAGATTCAATTTAGCAATTTGACTTGAATAAGATTTTCAACTATACCAAACACTATACTAATTCCCGGTTTAACAAATGTATATTAACTTAGATTTATGTTGATTTCAAAAAGGTTGCTTTTGCGACGGAATCTGTATTATTTTTTCTTTGTTTTAATTAATTTATTTATTTTTTCTTTTCATGTGAAATATACTCTTATACAACACATAAATAAAATTTACGTAAATATTAGGAAAATTTGTAAAAAAATAATCAACAAATTTGCATTGTCTGTTAATATAAGGCGATGGTGTTTGTCTAAACAGAGCCAACTTATTTAAAAAAATGAATAAGCTGTAAACGAAGCTCAAATAAAATGTAAAAATAGCTTCTTTTAAATAATGAGTTTATCGATACATTAGCAACGGTTTCAATAAAGTAGGTAATTACGTATCTTCCTATCTTAGGAGGAACTCGCTAGTGAAAAAAGGAGCATTTGTTTTCTCGATACATAAATACACGTCTGGAAGATTCTTGACGGTAACCAGTGATCTCTAAAACTACTAGTTTTAAACAAATCTAACAAGAGACTTTATGTACCTACCCTCGAGACCGATACCATCCCTTATGGGAAGTGTTCAAAACTGCTACTGTCAAATACAGGGCGCTGTCCAATCACGGGCGAATCTCCCATATACGAGTCTCCTCTCCGATGGCAATGGCACTGGCGGCGCATGATTTGTGCGGTCTTTATACATGCATGCATTATACGCGAGCTGCCATGCCGGCGCGGCGCGCGAAATCGCGAGATATAATAGCCGCGGGGCACGTATATGCCGATTCTTCTTTTGATAGTGCGAGCAAAAGCGAGAGAGAGGGAGAGCGAGCCGACTGGCTAAACTGGACTTGTACTGAGTGTGCCTTCAGTTATACTCTTGCGAATCTGAATATTTATACGGATCGGGTTTTGCGTATAATGGAGGTAGGTAGATATGTCGGATTCTTTTCTAAGAGGAACGCGAGATGCATGCGAGATTGGTGAAAGCATTTATTAATATTGATATTTCTAATTGCAAGTGCAATGTGTTTCTTGGATTTTTTTTTCAAAATATATGTATCGATTGATTGAGTTTGAGATATGTTATGTGGTTCTTTTTTCATAAATGTATACTATGTTTTTGAATATGGCATATGTGTCACCCTTAACTTTTTTGATAAAACAATAATTAAGCTGTATGTTATTTTAATTGCTTACAAGTTTATTACGAATGTTTTATCAAGAATAGTAATAAAAGGAATTATTTTAAAAAATTATTAGGTATATAGGGGAGAGTCCACCGGTATGACCACACTCTCAGTATGACCACCCATGGCTATTGAACTCATACCAGTATATGCTGGATTATGTTTATTAGATGCATGTTATACTTCTATTAAATATTACCAGAGGTTCTTGTTTTTAAATCACAACTCCGATGATTCCCACGATAATAAAGAAAACGCCGTTAATTTCTGAGTCAAAAGTTATTTTCCGAGAGCTAAATACATGCCCAATATATAAGCTAATTCAATACTAATTATTTCATATTTGATATGATTTAAATTAAAATAGATTTAAACAACATCTGTCTTTAAAGCACAATTTTTAAGCATTTAGAGCAAAAATACTCTTTTATAAACGTTAGGTGGTCATACCGGGAGACACTTTTTCAAAACCTCAAAACCCTCATTTTTCGTTATTAATTAATAGTTAACTCAGATTATTAACTTTGAGCAAAACTAATTTACTACGTCAAAAAGGTCAATTCATACAAGTAATTCCATTTTAAAATGATTATCTTCACCATGGTACATAAAAGTTAAAGCTAAAATAGCTATGGGTGACCATACTGGGATACTCTCCCCTATTATAACAAAAATTATTCCTGTAAATCAGCACTGATTTATATGTTTCCGATAAATAAATCAAACGGTACCCGCTAAGACACATTCGTCTGTTACTACTGATACAGTTTCCCAATTAGATTCAACGCTTTAAAATTAAATAAAACAATGCTTTCCATTAGTGAACCACTTTAAGCAGAATGCGTTTGATAATAATTAGAGCCATCAAGGTACAAATGTACTTGTAATCGTGCGACAAACTGACAAAAGCATTTCCTTCCTATCACCGAAAGATCAAACACGTCATCTCGCTCAAGGCACGCTCATCAAAAGAAACATTAAAAGCGAGGAAAAAAATGCCCACGATTAAATTTCCCGCGAAGCCCAATAGTCACATTTTGATTCGCGCCACGATAATATCAAAAGCGTCTCCGAGAAAAGAACGAAGAAAGTAAATACACCTTCAGCTAACTACGAGCTGCTAACCAAACGCCTCTCTCTCTCTGCGACATAATTTCGAAAGTCTTTGGCCCACTCTATAGACGAGCGCGCGCCTTGTCGCCTGCGCCTGACACCTTCGTCAGCCGTGTTTCCTTGAAGATCGCGCTCAGCCAGCTCGACCTCGACTTCGCGCAAGTCCCAGCCGAGTCGCGCTACACACTCTCCGTGGGGGGGGGGGCTCCTTCTCGGGCGCGAAGGAGCGAGAAATCGGATTCGTCGAGGGGGTGGCCGGGCTCGCTCCTACGTGCACACGTACGCAACGCACGTCCCGCGTGAAATGTCGCAGGGAGGTAGGGAGAGAGAGAGAGAGTCGAGTATAAACGGCGAGCGATATCGCGTTACTGCGCGCGCCTTTGATCTCGCGACACTTACAATTTTCCTGGCCGGCGATACACCCTTATTTTGCGCGAGAGCGCCACGCGAGTCGTAATGAGAGGCCGTGTCGCTGCTGCAGCGGGAGTAGCGCCAGTGGCGGCAGCCTTCGCTGCGTCCCCGGCTATAATCACAAGGCTTGATGACGCTGCCGCTGCAGCCGCTGCCGTCGAGCTCCCGGATACCGTTTCTCGCTCGCTCGCTCGCTCGCGCAAGAGCGGGAGCACGTGTGTATTTGTGTGCGCGAGTGTGGGTGAATGTACGTTCGTGCGGAGGAGCTCGTTTGCTGGTTCGAGTGTAACGGGTGAGAATTATGGAATGGATTTGAAAAAAGAGGGGACATTAGGGTTTTCAGTAAGGAGGACGGGGATGTGGCTCCGTGTTTGTGTGTGTGGTCCTGAATGTTGGATTGGTGGTTTGAAGGATGGAGGTAGATTTAAGAGCGAGCTTTTTTCTAGATATGTGCGCGTGTTTGAATTCAATTATGTTTTTATTATCTTGCGTTAAGAGTTGCATTTGAATGATGATTTCGGTATTTATTCATCTTTTGAATGTAAATTAATTAAGTTAGTTGAGCTACTATTTTAATTATACGTGAATTTATTTCTGGTAGAAATTATGCGTTTTTTTAGTATTTTATAAACATTTTTGTTTAAAGTATCGTTTAGACATAAAAGACATTGTTAATTATTAACTAAGGTCACTTTTCTTACGTATATATTAACGGCCAGTGTCGCTGAGGAACCCAAAAGAATTTACAAAACAAAGACTTTCTTTTAGAGTTTTTAATTAAAATTGATATGCACGGGTTTGTGAGAACGCCAATCACAAGTTCGTTGTTCAAATTACAAAATTTAAGATGGTAAATACAATATGGCTAACTTTAAAAAATATATTTGATAATTATATAATTTCTATTTAGAGCTTTACAATGACAATTAATATAATATCCAATTTTACAACTAATGTAGGGGAAGGTGGAGCAAAACGAGGTACCAGCTCTATCTCGTATCATCTGTGGTAGAGTTATGTAAAACCGAATAAAATCTCTTTAATATGTACTAACATTATATAAAACATACGAACTTTACTCAGTTTATGTGCCATAGTGTTCGAGACTGAAGTATCGACATAAAAGTAGTCACTAGCTAGTATAAATTTCGACTTACTTATTTACAGACTGACAACAACCAAGATCACTAGTGAAAATCTAAGCACATGACATTGTAGTACTACTTAACTGCTGAGGGCACTGCAATCATATGAAAAAAAAAACAAACAAAAAACTAATTTTTCTTCATAATTTGCAAAAATTGAAGTTAAAATATTAAGAAATGTTATTAATATTCATAAAAGATTACTATTAAAAGACTACTACTATTAATCTTAAAATTTTTACTTTTCCATTAGGATATTGTTATAATATATCAAAATTGTTTTTGTTAAATGTTAAATATATTTAGATTATTTAGTTAATATATTTAGACTATATTCTAAATCAATAACTGGGAGTACCCCGTTTTGCTCCACTGTTTTTTTAAAAACCAAAACACTGCATTTTTTTAAATTGCTCATAATTATTATTTATAAGCAGTCTATGGGACTTTTATACTAATATATATTATCCAAGTGTAGTGATTCAAAATAACTAGCTATTTGTCTTTAAATTATCCATCTTATAATGCATGAATTTAAATGCTGCAACTACTAAGTAATTATTTAATAAAGAAAACTCTAGTATTATTAAGAAAAACCGTTTCATTTGCTATCCTGATACACTAGCATCAGTACCATACATACATACGTATGATTTATTATTATACACATGTATAATACGTTTTACTTAAAAACCGCATACAGAAAATTTAGAATAGTTTAGATTTAGTTAAAGTTTTGCATTATTATTGTAGATATATTTTGTATATGCAACAATTTATTATAAAAAGAAATCTAAATGAAATAAGATAGCTATACGATACCTTTACAAATTTTTCACTTTATTCCTAGTATCACATCTCATTCCATTCTCTCAGCGTGCGTTAAAACGCAGCACGCAGCAAAGAAAGTCAAAGCCACCGAGTATGCAGGCAAACTCCTCTCGGTTCTATTTTCGCCTCGTCGAGGCTCGCCTGTGTCGGGTATATCCTCGCGTCGGTGACCCGGCTCGGCGCCGCGCACGCCCCCGTTGCTGCTGCACCACACCCCCGCCGGGGGAAACGCTAATATCAGCCGAGTGCCGCACCGCTGTGCTTGTATCGCCGTTGCAACGAACCGATACTGTACCTGCGCTGCTGCTGCTGCTGCTGCTGCTGCTTCGCAGCTCAAAGGATCCGGCGTATGTATGCAGCAACGTGTAACTACAAAGACGCAAGAATCGAGTGTCGCTTCGACTCGGCTATCGACACGCTCATTATTACTCGGTATATTACAGTGCAGCGACTGCTGCTGCTTTCGCGTCTCCGTTTCGCAGGCGACTCGTCGCGACTGATTAAAAAGTTGAGAGATCCGATAATAGTACTAGACGGCACAGTGGTTACTTTTCTCTTGGTTTTCACTTGTTCTTTTTTTCCGTGTATGTGGAGTTGTAGGGTGCTTGATTTGATCTCGTTTTGTAAATTAAGGACGTTCACTGGATAATTGAATTTCTTTAAAATCTGTTGAAACTCTTAGCGTAATATGTTAATTTAGGTGCATTTTATACGTGGTAGAAATTTCGACCCCCTTTGCGGTATCCAAAATTGAGAAATTTACCTTCAAAATTTGAGTTTTTAACATGGGTGCTCTATCTTGAGCTCTCACAAATCGGACATTTTTATTTATTGTAAACCAGGTTTTCTTTACATCGTTTAGAGAAACTAGTATATAATGTAAAATAAGTATAGAAGTAATACATCAAAAGCTGGGCATATCAAGCGGTATTACTTTCAAAGTTATAGCTGTCTAAAGTTGTGCTAGTTTTTGGTACTTTTCCATAGATTTTATATTCTTTACTAATATATTAAAACTTTATATTATAAACTGAGGGGTTTTCATTATAAATATTGCCATTTAATAATGATTCTTTCGAAAATTACCTTTCTAACCTTACTGTCAAACGGTGAACGTCCTTAAACTACTTTTATGAGATATATTGGATCCGCTTCAAAAATCTGAAAACGGATTTGTATTCAACGACCCAGAAAACCCATTTAAGATGGTTTTCAGACAAATAATACAAATATTCTTTATTCTCTTGAGATTTTACTTTTATATAAAATTACTTTGTTTTGTGAATTGTTTATTATTAATAATTTTATGAATTATTTATGCACACTGCGTTTTTATATTTTCACAAAACTCGAAACATAATCAAGAAAAGAAAAAATAATTAATAAAAAATAAATATGTTGTAAAAAGTAAAAAATTGATTTTGAAAAGAAAGGGTATATGACCGTCCATTGATTTAAATCCACAGACTATGTATAAGGGATGGTTTATTATTATCATAACCTGCTATTGAAAAGTGGTTTAGCTTTGGACATCTGTTGCCAACAATATAGCAATTGACTTCTCATACGTACGTTTCAGTTTTAAATGGATTAAATCTAGGATTGCATGCCGTCCGTACTCATCAAACTGATGTATCTTGATCCTTTGATCTCATCTCAATGTAGGGTATGTAATTACATTGAAAAGTCCTGCAAGGATACGTTGATATTGTAGGTTTATAACCTTCAGTCAAAATTGTATTACTGAATTAGACATGTTATGTTTCGACTACTAATTACTATTACAGGAAGTAACGCACGCACACACACATACACACACAATCACACACACTCAAACACTCTCTCTCTCTCTCTCTCTCTCTCTCAAATACAGACACACACACATACACACACAAGCACGCATGCACAATATTATTTAGATTTTTCTATATAAAAGAAATAACCATCGTGAAATAAATTGCGAAAAATACAATAAAGCATTTTTCCATCAAAGTGTTCTTTAATACACATCACACCGACCTCTGCACTATATTCTCCAGCGAAATCGCAGCAACAAAACCCTTTTCACCCCTTGCACAAAACCGCGCTCCACATAGCTCGC
Organism: Gastracanthus pulcherrimus; assembly: GCA_949152435.1. Lineage (NCBI taxonomy): Eukaryota > Metazoa > Arthropoda > Insecta > Hymenoptera > Pteromalidae > Gastracanthus > Gastracanthus pulcherrimus. The sequence goes on along the minus strand of OX424573.1, from coordinate 29,569,917 downwards.
ACATACACACGGAAGGGAAAGCCCCGCGTGTTCAGTGCACAGGCGCCAGAGGCGAGGGAATTATCCGCCCGCTCTCGATTGACAAGATCACGAGCACACGTGTTCGCGCGGGCGCGCCGACAAATCAGAGTCCTTATCCGGAAAGATGAGAAAAGCCTCGACGCGCGCGCTCGCGAGAGAGAGAGAGAGAGAGAGAGAGAGAGAGAGAGAGAAGAGAGAGCCTATATAGGCGGCTCGCGAAAGCCTCGGCGCAAATACAATAACCCTTTATTTGTTTCCTCCATCTCTCCGCGCGTCTGGCTCTTTCTCTTTCTTTATCTGCGCTCTCGCGTCCTCTTTCACGCCGACAGCCCTGGCCGTGATTCAACAATACTCTCGAGGTAGTGGGTGCCGGCGATGGTGGCAAACACCCACGCGCGCGCCTCTACTCGTTCGCTTCTCTCTTTTCTCCCCGGCAACACGTCGCCCCTGGCGACTTTGCGGAAATTCGTATCGTACTGCTTTCTCTATCTCTTTTTCTCTTTCTGTGCGCGATAGATAAGGTCGGGAAGAGAGAAAGAGAGAGAGAGAGAGGGAGAAAGGACACCGCTGGTTAATCGCCAAGGAGCGAGAGAATTAGCTGGAGTGCGAGGTTGTAGTTCTTGGATTTCTTTTTTCGAGCTAAGATCGGGTATCTCGGTACACGTCATGGTGAAGCGGGTTTCGACGCATTCACCTATTTTTTTGTACACTAAATTTATATTTTAGTAGATGTTGAAACGATTATTTCTATGTTTCCTACAAGATAAAAAATTAAGTTAACTTAATTACAATTAGAATATATTTAATTTCATTGAGAACTGAAGACAGATATTTCATTATTTATAAAAAAATTTGGAAAATTGATTTTTCGAAGAACCAAGTTTTTAGTTACAATAAAATATTTAGAGAAAACATGTTAGAAATATGTTTTGAGGTATTTTATATATAAAAATACATTAATATTAGATAATGTCACCTGTCGTGGGTGTGTACATTTGCGTATGTGTATTTGTATACGAGTGCGTATGTCTGAAAATTAGACAAAGTTTTGAAAAATGACGAAGTTTGTCAAAGTTTAACATGTTCAGAAAAATTGGTCCAGATTGCCAAATGTAATTGTCGTGGCATTTGTATTACTGATTTAACATTTGTACTACATATGTAACATGTAAACAAACATTTAGAGTGGTATTAATAATAATTAATAAAGTAGAAGATATTTGTTTCGAAAGTCTAAAAAATAATCTGTTAACGTTGATAAGTCCGTTGGTTAATGAGAATAAAATACTACACAAATAACAAATTTAACGATTAAACGTAATATATTCAGATTGACTATTTATTAGACTTTCAAAACAAAAGGAATATCTTCTACTTGATACATTATAAATAGCACTTCAAAAACTTTATAGTCATGTTATATGTTCTGAAGAACATTTAGAAATATCAGACACCCAAAGTTCAACTATCTTGACAATCATCCAT